>CM067170.1:155274149-155362400 GCA_034093135.1 Erigeron breviscapus | reverse complement strand
AATCGCCGGAGAAATGTCGGAGCGAGAGATCCACGCCATCAACCAGCCGCTACTGATCGCCGGTGAAAACAGAATATCGTCTGCGGCGATACTCAACATGTTTATCGACTTTTTCGCCAGCCGCCGTGGATCATCGATGATAGTCCGACAGAATGTAACGCGTCAGTTTCATGACTGGCGTGACGATTTTGGCTACTCGTTTCCGGTTGTTGTTATCGACACGATTTGGAACCTTGCGTTTGTTGCGGTATCTGTTTTTATGTTGATTTGGACTGCGGCGAGTGAAGAGACTAATGTTCCGCTTAGCGTTTGGATCTGCGGTTACTCGGTGCATTGTATAATGCATGTGGTTCTGGTGTGGAAGGAGTATAAGAAAAGGAGCAGGAGAATGGCCAGAGGACTGAGTTTAGATAGTAGTAGTGATTCTTCGAGTGATTCGTCGATTGCGTATGATGGACCGAATTGTTCTATAACCGCTTTAATGTCGGATCATCTGCTCCGGTGAGTTTATTTTATGATATGTATATGTATAGTTAATTATGAGTTTTTGATGCTGCTTATATGTAAGACTATAAAATAGATATAATACTAAATTATCTTATTACGAGAGCAAGTACCCGCGCGTTGCGGCGGTGAGATGGTGAGGGTGATAGGTCATAGAGTGTGATAGGTCATAGGAGGTGATATGTCATAGAGTGTCATAGCCAAATGCCTTAGCCGTACGGGCTCCGCCCTCGGATTTAAAAATTCGTCGAAAGTATATCGAATGACATCTCTAATGAAAGAGCATGAAATTTTAAGAACACCCATATAACTTTTATAATTTATCGATGTACGGTTTTTGAGATAAAAGGTTTTGAAAAAATTAGAGGAATAAAATGATTTATGGAGGAGAGAGAAAGTTGTAGGCATTGATGTATTGTACATTATGCATTAGGATGTGTAAATTGTTGAATTTGAAAGTTGAAAGTTGAAAATGGAATTTGCTTTATAATATAGTATAGATATAGATTAGAAGTTATAATACCAGTAGGTCGAATTAATCTCGACGTATATGGATGATTATATACCAGCTAATTATGTTAGTTGAGGCGGAAACGGTTACGTTTGGAATAACTGCAACTAATGTGAATTATATTGTTCCCTGTTTTGAAGTGTGTAGTGTGATTATATGCATTTAGGTCTGAAATAGTATATACTGTTTTGAAATATTTATGTGTTTGAGTTCTTGTTAAATTGATGAAGAATCTATGGCAGAGGAGGCCGGGTGTGACTTGTGAGTGTGCATAAACTTGTTGATTGTTTAATTTCCTGTGTTTGCGTGTGAGTGACAGAGAGAGTGAGAGAAAGAAATGAGTGAGAGCGTGAGGCATTTTGAGTGTTGAGCGCTTCACTTGTTTTACGTGTCCACCAAAGGTTTTATCAGGTTCGAATAGAGGCATTTTGAGAAACTTGTCGAGTTAAACTTGAGTCAACTAGTTAAATCTTATAGTTTATAAACCATTTTCAGAAGATTCTTCTATTAGGACTCCATAATTATGTGATTACTTTGGTTATGAGGTATGTCGTATGTATATCTGGAGTAAAAACATAATGTTTTAAGTTTCCAAAGTATCGTCTATCTAATGTCTTAAATGTATATAGTGAATCGATGAGGGAGATTTCAGATCTAGAAGGACAAGAAATATATCTCGAGTAAAACTGAATTAGGGACAAAATTAAGCGAATCTGTAATGTTTCTTTTCGACGTCTAACTATATCTAGGTGAGTCTTTAGTAGCAAGTTAACGTTTGTGCAAGGTCGTTTTTCTAAATTTTGCACTTCACTTTATCCTTGTGTAGCTGCAAAATTTAAATCTCTCTTTGTGGCTTTGCGCAACAAGAACCACAAACATTTGACTCTATGTAAATACTAATTGAAGCACCTGATCATATTTATGTCTGAAATACCCTTGTAAGTCGCATTCGCATGAGTATCAAATAAGTGAGTAACTATTTTCTACGAGTAATATGTAAGTGATTTACTGCTAAATTAGTTGTTACAGAATCTATGGTAGGAGAAGGTCTGGATAAGGTATTATGGCTTGTTGAGTGTTTTCTTCCCGGTCTTTGTATTTGTGTTTGTGTTTCTGTATCGAGAGATGGCACATCTGAGTGTTCAGCACCTAACTCTAGCATTGTGTAGTCTGTTACATATGGTCTTAAAAGGTTCAAATAGAAACATATGGATTTCATGTAGTCTGTTACAACTTACAAGTGTCATCAGTAAGCTAATTGTATTCTATAGTTCATCGATATTCTGAGAAGGTAAGTTAAGGGATTACAAGTTGCTAAAGGTTATGAGGCATCTACCAATAGTAATAATATACCATTATATGCTTTAAGCTGATAATTAAGGTATTTGAGAAGTATAATGTATCTGGAAAATTAAATACTTTCTTTGCCCGACAAGAATCAAAACAAGACACTGTAGAAAAGTTTCAGTCGTCGAACTTAATTTAAGTTTGAGTATCAAGTAAATGCCATTGTATTCTTGATGAGTTATCAAATAGTTCTGGCTGTTCTTATGTATCCTTCCACTGATGTCTTATATATTGGACATTTCAGGTCTCCTAAAAGATGGGAAAACCTTCATACAATTACCTCTTATGCATGGTGGATAATTGGCGTCGTTGGGATGGTCTCAGCTTACAAGGTTCTCCTGCATGCTGCTCCTCATTTATTCTGGTATGCTTTAAACCATTATAATTCCGTAAATTAAACAGTCTATGCTTCGATCTGCTCCTCATGGCTTTACAGGACTTATTGTAAACCTCATAGGACTATTGTAAGACTATTTTCATTTTTTTAAAATATCTATTGATAATCTCATAGGACTGCATATGAGTGGTCTGACCTCAAGTTCAGCTTGTAGGGTTAGGCTAAGCTCAAAATTTCATTTGATTGGTTGATAATATTTTATTTAAAATTTATGAAATAGATGTAGAAATGGTTGCTGTGAAGGAGACATGAGTCATTTGAAACTAGAGTAATCATGTAGGTGTAATGCTGTCAACATGAAGTATGAAACGGTATAAGGAGTCATGTATGTAGGGAAAATGCTGTCAATATGAACTATTATATGGAGGTTCTTTAAAAATTGACCGAGTATGAGTGGATGACCTTATATCAGTAACCTTTTAGATGTTTTAAGAATTTTATATTTCCTCACTTCGTTTGCTGAAGGTTGACTCTGGTATTTTTGGCTCTCGACGGATGCTTTGTTGCAATCGGCATTCTTTTCTATTGTGTAATGGGGCTTGCTGTTTGTTTCTTCTTTCCCTGCATCCTTGGCTTCATATATTTCATTTCTCGTGAGGTGACATAAATAATTACAGTATTTACTAGAAAGACATTATTTTAATTATATTTAACAATGAAATTGACGAATGTGCTAATACACAGACAGGTGCATCAGTGCCTAACTTCAGCATCCTTCAGAAATATGTAGTTCAAGAGTCTGATGATGAGGAACCAGGTGTAAGAGCTTTGAAATTGCTACCTATGAGAACAAATGGTCCAGAGTTCTTGATTGAACGTGATCTTCCAACCCAGGATGCGGTAAGTTCCTTGTAAAATCCATGTTCCATCAGTTAAGCATTGTATATACATACAAATTAACTTGCATATATATGCATGTTACATATAACCATCCTGGCAGATACCATAAAATTGACTATGTTGTTTCATGATATTAATCTATGCTTGTCATTCTGAAATCGTTGCAACTATGCTTGTAACTCTGAGTCTAAAATTGTGTGTCAAACAATTGACAGAGATTACAATTTTGATCTCTAAATGGATGCAAGAACTTGACTTTTAAAAGTGTCAAATTGCTGTATGGTCAACAGGTTAAATGTCAACAGGTTAAATGGATTCAAGCACATGTTGGTTATTCATACAGTTCTGAACAAAAAGTGTTTTGGATTGATATAACTCGTTACAAACTTACAATTCTTACGGATTCAACCCAAGTCTGTTGTTAGCCATTGCCAGAAGTACCCATATTTCCACTTATAATTGATGCATCATTCATGATAATTAGCTAATTAATCATTCATGTATGGTTAGTTGTGCCAAAGAACAGCAAAAATAAAGAAGTGTAGAATAGATAATTGAGCATAAGCTTTTTACATTATTTTCTCGTGAGAAATAACCTTTTTGTGAAATAATGTAAAAAGCTTTTGCAGATTGTATTTTTCATTGGTGAATTGACATATGAAATATAGTGTTCACTGTTATCATTGTTTGTTTTCCAGAACTGTTGTATATGTCTCAACTCATATGAAAAGGGGTCAGAACTCTATCTACTTCCCTGCAACCATGACTTCCATGCTACATGCATCCTGAAATGGCTAATGCTAAAAGCTACCTGTCCCCTCTGCAAGAGGATCGTCCACACAGACGAACTGTTTTGAAGCGCATCAGTAACTGTACAGGTATATTCATAGTGGCAAATATACTTTTTGAGTAACACCAATCAAAACCAAGATAAAGGGCAAGACCTCCTAACTGTACTTAATACGTAAAGGTCAGGGTATCTCCATGAATTGATTTCCATATCAATTCCTTGTTTTTGGCTGTATTGGTTTGTTGTAGGAAGGACAAGTTAAATGGATTCATATAAAAAAAAAACTCCAATTCTTGTAGTGTGCTTGTTTTGAGATTTGAAGCAACTAATAAAGTACCCACTTGTGAAAAGGTCATGTGTACAAGTAGTCTAGTAGTAGATATCTGTAAAATGACCACATTGAAGAAGAGCAAACCTCTCAATATTTGGTCCTTGAACTAATAGGTTCTAATTCTGTCTTGATCATACACGTCCTTTTGTCTACCTTTGGACTTTGATATTAACAGCCTAGAAGCACATGGAAATTCCGATTTTGAAACATAAAACTATTGATTTGTTTGATCACGGTCCTTCCACTCTCTTTGAGAAAGACATGGAAAAGTAGAAAACCATATCTATATGGTGAAATTTCCATTTTTCCTGTTGATGCAACGTTTTCAACATATTCGTGCATTCATTATAATGCATTTACAAGCCGGGAAGCCGTTATAGATGAACTTACAAGCGTCTAGGTCATCTCAATCTTGTATATGTGGTGTTCTTGAGTTTAGGATATTTTAGGAGTCCTAGTAAATTGACAGCCTCCTCATTCTAGCATATCTAAGAAGCCTTCAAGAAGCACAAACAAGTACTTTCAAAGTTTGTGTTTGTCATTTTACTCTTAATTTATAGTAACACTCAGTCAATGTTTCAGAGATATTAATAAGTACTTAAAATGAAATGCGTCACTCATAAATGATGATCTTGGAGGAGTGGGCTTTGGCATTGGGTTTACTTACATGTCCATACTGGGCCCACCATACGTTTGATACCATTTGTTATTTTGTTGGTTACTGATTTTGGCTCAACTCGTACAAAACCAACAATATATACCCAATTGAGCTCCATTCTAATATCATATGGCAATCGGACTAGCTCATACGTTCATATTTCATAATGCTTCCAAGTCTTTTTTCAGAAATGTCATCAGTAGTTTTTGAATAACTTGATTATAGTGTATAACAATGTTCATTCCATGTGGCATGTTTCCTGGAACTCTGATGAGTATGGTCATTAATCGGTATGTATTAAGCATATCGTAGATCTAGGAAATGTGATTTGCTATCGATTTACTTAAAGAGGGAGTCAATTCAGGTTAATTTTCAGTCTAAGCCACATGCAAAAAAAAAAACGAGTACATCAAATGGGTTGTGACTTGTGAGCCGTTTAGCGGGTAGAACCGTAAAAGTGTAAAACAGGTCATTTTACTCAAATGCATGATAATTGCATATATTAAAAATCCTACATCCTGTTATTATTAAAAGAATATATGTTGAACTAGTCTAATCCTTGTAAGTTGTAAACATATTTGACAAGTCGCCACACAGGTATCGTTTTAGCTCTGGAGTGGACTAGCATTTGTTTGGGCCAATCTAACCATTCAACCCAAGCCTGTCTTAGCCCAGTACTAAAACTCATTTTGCCAACTCTAGTTAATTGCATCCAACAATCCCAGTTTGATAAAGCACCATCCGATTAAGGTCTTTTGTAAAGGAATGAAGAAGGCTAATGATATGCCATTATGCCCATTTCCCTTTACTTTAATTTCACGTTGAAATATGTAAATTATATATAGGAATGAAAATACATGGCTGTTATATATCTAAGTTTTGATATAAAACCTTTCACATTTTAATATATAAAAAACATGAGGCCCCAATCATTTATTCATTATACAATTAATATTTAAAATTCAATATATAAACAAAATGTTCACAACTATTTTCATACTTAAAAATGTAAGAGTTAATTTGCCACACTCAAATTTTCGCACTTTCCTTTGGTGTCACAAATTACTTTCACACTTTTAAGTGTGAACAATTATATACTTTACACTTAAAAATGTGAACTTTTTGTTTTTACATATATAATTAGTGATGAAAAGATTTTGATTTTTAAATTTCTCTACGCTTTTGAATGTGAGTTCTTTTCACACATTAATAAGTGTGAACAAATTAATAATTTTTCATACTTTTTTAAAAAGCAAAAAAATAAATGTCACAATTTGTTGTAGTGGAGTGAGTTTATTTAACACAGCCCGTATCCCGACCATTGTTTTTTGGTATCTCGACCACACCTACTATTTGCAGCGATAGTCGCTGCAAATAGTGCGGGCCCCCATGCCAGTAATGGCAAATCTGGCAGAATAATAACGGGCCCCTGTCAGTAATCGCTGCAAATAGTTGGATATGGACAAAACACCACTATTTGCAGCGATAATCGCTGCAAATAGTCTGATCGAAATACCAGATTACTGGTCGGGTCACCAGGCGCCTTATTTAAATCCAAACATTACTTGTCGTTCTCACTTATTTTCAATGTCAGATCTACGATTCCAGCTAATAGGGGTCTATAAGATTTGGGTTGGTTTACTCACTTGAGATGTGGAAATATAGTAAAGTTGTGTCACGTCAGCCAGGTGATAACATATAAATATCATTCGATTGTAGCTCATACTATTAAAATATCAAATTTCTTAAAATACTACCAACCGATATTTTATATCTTGAAAACATATCGTACTACGTATGTCAGTACTAAAAAAGACCATTTGGTACATTTATGTCGAATACTAAACAATTATCCTAAAGTCACCATTCATTCTGTTGTGTAAATCCAACTTCATCAACTTCATTGTTGACTCTATGCTTAACAAGTTAGAAACACAATTAAATCTTTTACATTCAAACATAATAAAATCAAGAATTTAAGGATACATAAAACACGATTAACAATTTAGAGCTTTAAAAAACCTAAAGAAAAAAAAAATAAAAATAAAGCGTAGTTTACAGTTTGTGGATTTTGAGTTCACAATTCACAAACAAGATAACTATAAAGATAATAATATTGAATGAAAGATGATATATAGTTTTAATTCATTAACCTAAAAATTATCTTAAGATGAGATGATTATATTTGATTCAATCAAATGATAAAATTAGTAAAGAAAATTAGTGGAATCCATATATTATATTTAAGATTTTAAGAGAATTTTTAGCCTAATTTTTAAAAGGATTAATTATTTTTCATATTGAATTGTTAGCAACTTAAAATTAATATGAAATAAAATTAAATGATTATAATACTGTAGATACAAATATTTTTTATGGACGGGACGTGATATTTGTATTATAAATTTTGATACATTCATCGAACTATCTAAATTTATAACATAACTAGAAATATGAAGCTGCACTTCGTTGCGGTTTATATTTAGTTTTTGTTAACAACAAATTATATAACATTTGTATATAATACATTATACTGAATATAAATAAACCGACAATACATACTTGTTATTGCTGTATCAAAACATCTAATGACATCTTTTTCAACAATAACTTTTTACAAATTATAAACTTTTGTATCACAAAATTATTTGATTATAAAAACCAACATGCACATATTTCTTATTAATTAGCACAAATCCACATAATAACCACATTAAAAAACAAATATATAAAAAAGTTTGTAATTATCTAAAACGTGATATAAAAATATAATTAAATATGAAATTAGTTACAAAGTACCGTATGTAACAGTGTTAATATAACATAGTAAAATATCAACATATAATTATCAATTTGTATGTGCTATAAAGTTAACCATAAAAATGATGATTATTACCAAAACGCCACAGTGAATAGTGTGAAACGACAATATTGACTATCGAAACGACGCAGCTTTGTTGACTTTTTATCACTATTGAGCTAGATAGAAATGTATGAGTGAGTATTTAATGTAAAGTGGTGGTAAAATAGTTAAAAAAATTTATATTACTATGGGTATTGCTAAACGAAGCTCAAAGAGTTTTCGTTAAGGTGTATTAAAAAGTTGTATACTTACCATAAATTCAGGGTGATTTTGATATGGAAAGACATAACTTTCTATGCACGTTAAATGAAGCCTAAGGGCTTCTTTTAACATCTTCCTTTATATTAATTTCATCTTCTTGGAAGTGGTGGTAAAATAGTCCCGACATATAGATTACGAAATTTTTGTTTCTTTTTTTTTCTTACGAGTAATTTCTTTTGCTACATTTCTATAATGGCGGTGGGGTTTTTATTTCATTATTATTTTGGCTGGATTATAGGCTTAGTTTTTAAATTGATGGAGTCGTTCAAATACTGGAGTCCGGAGAGATAGACATGAGTCTATTTGTTTTGTCTTTTTTGTGGGTTGTTTCTTTTTTGTTTTTTTATTTGTGCTGAATTATATGTTTAACTTCGATGTTGATGGACTTCTTCAAATACTAGATCATCTCTAACTAAAGGTCAACAATTCGATTCAGTTCGCTTCGATTAGATTAGTTAGAAGATTTAAAAGGGTAGAGATGCAAAGAGAATGTAGCTTAAAAAGAAAGGGAGAGAAGGTTTATTTTTGAAAAATTTTTTAACTTTTTTTTTTATTTTTAAGTTTATATTTTTTTTCCAACATAAACCCATCCCAAAAAAAATCAAAACTTTTTTAAAAAAATTAAAAAAAATACAACTTACACATGTGTAGATATCTACACATGTGTAGACATGTGTATAATATAAAAATCTACACTACACATGTGTAGGGATTTATTTTTTATTTTTATTATTTTTTTAATTTTTTATTTGAATGGATTTTCACTATAAAAAAAAATAAGAATGAAAAATAAAGAAGAAAAAAAATTAAAAATCAACTTTCTCTTCCTTTTCTACTTAAGCAACCTTTTCATTTGATCTCTCTCCATTTTAAACTATTTTTTGTATGTTGTAATCTTATTCTACTCTTCGAGCTCAGGACCGTGTCAAAATGGTAACCAACAATTCGGTTGTCCGAAAATCAATTAATTTTGGTTTGATATACGGTTAAGTATGAATGTCACACTGATACAAAAGTTATGAGTTTTACATTTAATTTTGAATTATCTTGATATTATATATATGCAACATAAGTTTCTAGAGCCTTGTTTCTTTTTTACTTAATATACTTAATAGTTAAGAATTTAATCATTCAGTTAAATTTTATGTTTCTTTTTTGACTTAATAAACAAAAATAACCGTCAATTACTTATATTTTACTTAATACATACATACATTCTTAATGCATTCAGTCACTTAATACACTCAGCACTTAATGACTAAAAAAAGAAACGGGCCAGCTTTACTTAAATGTTATCTATACAATATCATGGTAAATAAATATAAGGTTATCTCATATATTTATATTATATTAAAAAATATTCAGTCTCTTTTATTTTTTTAATTAAGTTTTTGATGACCTCAAAATATCACTCCTTTTTTGGTCAATGAGTCTGTCTTTTTTATTCTAATGTAATTGTATTTGGTTTCTTTTTCTTCAGCGACTTGCTGAAGCAAAATATTAAGAAAAATTTTAGACTGTCAAAAATATATTAAAATCACTCCCTTTTTATTTACTATCTCCACTTGAAATACTTATAATATCTATTTGAAATATCTATAATACTCTAATGTAATTGTATTTGGTTTCTTTTTCTTCAGCGATTTGCTAAAGCATAATGTTAAGAAAAAAATTTAGTTGTTCAAAAAAAAATCACTCCCTTTTTATTTATTATCTCCACTTAAAATACGTATAATATCTATTTGAAATATCTATAATATTCTTAATGAACTTAATTTACAACATATATCTTTAACTTTTATATAACTACACTACCTCATTTAAATCAACTTCTCTTACATTGATAATCACACCGCTACCTCCACTACGGCTTAAATATGATACAAGTTTCAACTATCTTAGCATCTTAATATTTTAATTTATTCAAAATATAGGACCTATATCATTTATCTACTTAAAAGATATATTAAGAGATTAATATGTGAAAATTCATATAGGCTTAAATATGATACAAGTTTATATCACTTTTCCATAATGATATTATTATAATCTTGATTTGATATATATTTGAAACAAAACTAACAAGTTTTCTTAAAATATGTTGCATATGTAAGAAAATCACTTAATATGCTTGAAGCTACTTAAAAAAAAAACGTTACACATGTAAATAAACAATATTTAATTAGCTAATTAAATATGTAATTTAAATGTTCATTTAACACATGTATGTATTTATTAGTGTGTATACTGTATACAATATGTCAATATATGTAACATACATTGAATTTTGTCTGGTTCGGTTAATCACAAGTATTAAAAATGTGACACCCCACAAATTTCAGGTTGGCTAAACAAACTATTACATGTATTATCTAAAAGATATAAATTTAAATATGTGATTTATTTAAATTCATGTGCAAATAAAACAACGTGAACAAACATTATTACATGTTTCATCCCTGAGTATGGAATTCTGTTAACATATTTAGTCCACGACCCAAACGGACGTTAAGTTGGGGGTCACGTGAGTTGCACGCAGAGGGTAAAATGGTCAGAAATTTTTACAGGACCAAAAGTGTAACCAACAAAAGGTTTGTAACATAATTCTCATTTTTCCATATTGTTCTGACACCACCACCAAACACTATTCGTGTCTTCTATTTCTCTCTCTAACCCTACACAACAAAATCCCATTTCACAATGAACAAATTGAAGAACTAATCATCTTTACACTGCTACAATGAACATTTTATGGACAAACTGTATTTGCACGCTCTATCTATGATTAATTATTATAGATTGCTCAAATGAAACATTATACATGTTTAGATTGTATACACTGTCCACCTCACCATCTTTGATTAAATACTAATAATGGATTTATAAATCATACATTAAATAAATATTTACAAACTGCATTATTAACAATAGATTTCAACCTCACACGTGTTTTTGGAATTAATAATATGTTCATACCACTAATGAATCATTGTCCATTATGAGTCACGGATAAAATAAGCATTACTGTAGTTTGTTAGAAAATTCATCCTATATGTGACAAAACTTTGAAAAGTATGAAAAGGAAATAAAAAGCATCAATATATTATACATATATTTGAATATGTAAAATTCAAATAAAGGAACTGAGTTATAATTAGAATCAAAATAAACTTTATAAAAATTTAAAAAGATTTTACTATTCATGTTACTATTCATGCGGGGCCACATCAATTAAAATATTCCGAATTAGAATTCTGAATTCAAAAAGTAAATAGTACGTGCGGTCAAATAGTAAACATTACTTTCATACTTTATCTATACGATTAAAACTTCTAAAACTTGATCATAAGGACTAATTCATAAAAAGTAATCAAAATAAAAGTTGTTGATTTTAATTCACTGATTCCATATAAACTTGAATCGTCTCGATTGGAGTCTGTATGAATATTTTAAGGCCAAAACTAGTTATTAACATTTTTATTGCTATTTTTATAAGTGTTCGTGGTGTTTAACCATATAGACTAATGTATAAACAGTAGTACAGTTTTGAATCATGATTTTTCACACTAATACAATAAACTTCCACTTACATATAAAGTAATATCTAATAATTTTAATATAGACTGCATATATACTACCTACACCGATATAATAACAATAATAATAATTATAATGATACATACCTATTAACTATATAAATGGAAGTAATGATCAACATGAAATTGAAATTGCTTTTAATTCTAAAAAATTAGTCACGGGTGGCAGAGCATTACTTAATCATTATATAATATGATATTAACATCATCAAGTGGAAGTAATATTATTACTTGAGGACAAATTGCTTTCATAAATTTTAATTGTGATTGATCATAATGCACATAGATAAATTTTTGTCTATATTTTCTTTACTTTAAATCCGTGACTACTTTTATAATTGAGAACCGACACCATTGTTGACTTAGGATAGATAAACAAATTAAACGTGGAGATTATATTTCCTTATTTTCAATATTGACGATCACACTGGAATATTTTATAGCCAACAACATGCATATAATTCTTCCATTCTTTACTATAAATAGCTGACCCCAAACGAATCATACGGGCACCATCACATTTTCTCTTCCTAATTCTCTTTTGCTTAATCAACAATACTCATTTTGTTTACGTGATCATTTATACTGCATCACTAAGGTGAGTCTCCATACTCCCTGTAACACCCTGCTTTATAAAAATGTGAATTTCAAAAAAATTCAACTTGAAACATAACACCGTTAATAAAATGCGGAAGCGACTTTAGAAAAATCCCAATTGTTAAATGACTTAAAAAGGTGTTACCAACCAGTATCATCATAATAATATAAATGAAATCCACAATCAACCTCAATAAAGACAGTCAACATAATAAAGGCCAAATCTGCTAAATAAATAAGTCTACTTAAATAATACAACTATGGGTAACTAAAACCAACGTCCAAAATCTCCAATAAAAGCTACCCATCTCACAAGCAAGCTACCAAGCCACTGGTCATTGCCTAACCTGAGGGCACAACACATTTCCACAAAACAAGTGTCAGCTATTAAAGCTGAGTAAGATAACAGGTTAGTATAAATAAAAGGATTGCCAATTAAAACATTTTAATAGATCAACTCATGCATCATGCATATATAAAGGCACAAACACCAAAGCAACATAAACTGCATAATAAGGATTATCAAATCCTACAATGTGCCTAGCAATCCTCCATAATCACCAATATCCACATAACTGCATAAGCTACATAAATCACCAAAGGTTATGCCATGATAAACTACATAAAAGGTTGTGTGAGACGGCTAAATAGCCAAATATGGAACCTCACACCCGACTTGATGGGTAGACCTTACAGTGGTCCATCTATGTCGTTATGGATAGGCATAACCAAATCCATGAGTATTCCGTTAACACCAGGTGGTCAACCACGACACCCGAAATACTCTAAACATCAGGTTGTATTCACAAGAGAACATGAAGTGACGCCATAGCACACTCCGCCTAAATAGACGTCATGTGGGTTAAGCTTAACTCTTACACCAATGCTCGAGACTTTCACCAAAAGATATATTAAAAATATATCACACCAATATCTACATAATATTTTAGGGCCCTTAAGCGTGCACGTGACATGACAACCTAAATCATGTCTAGTGTACTATGTGTACAAGTCCACATAAATCATTTACCACACATCCAACAAGCTACATATATCAACAATGCAACATTAAACTCATTTCTACCCAAGCATGCTTTAACAACACCCATTAAACCTCCCACATATATCTCACACCCAACATATGCATGAGATAGTTGAAACAACATAAAAGGGAGTTTAATTATTAAAACTAAGTTTTGTTGTGTCCCTCATGTGTCAAAAGTAAGTTATCTTACCTTTTGGGGCTTAACAATCCACAAATAGTAATAGTTTACCAAGCTTGTTATGTATTCCCGACAACCTATACGCGACCAATGGTTAGCGACTAAATAAACAGCCCCAATCAGGGGCGGATCCATGTGAGAAATAACATTTTATCGATAACATTCGAATTACAGAAGGTTACAAAGAAAGTAACAACTAAGAAACTAATACAAGAATCAAAATACAAGACAATAACATAAACAGAAAGGAACAAGTTAACAACGGGTTGAGGATTCTGTTTAACAGAGGGCCCTTAAAACTGATTTCGGGTCACCCAAGTGAACCCGTCAGTCTCCCAGGGTATAACAGCCAAAGCAGTATGTACTGCCGGAGTTAACCAAGAACCCAGAATAATACCTTCAAGAACAAAATCAAGAGAAGAGAGGGAGAGAAAGTGTTCTGGTGAAGCCAGAATGAAGTGTTTGTTTTTCTATATATTTGTTGAACCACTACTACCATCTATTAGTAGTGGTCAAGAGTGATCAAGCTTGAGACACCTGTTTAAACAGGTGTCAAGCTGAAGACAAACTTCACCAGGTAACACCAAGTGTGTTCCACTAGAGCCATGGAAGCCATAATGGAGCCGAGCTGAGCTAGCCAAAGTGCAAAGTGCGCCACTAAAACGCCACATTACGCCTCATCGCCCACGACCCCGACCCCGGTCCCGGTCTCGGGCACGGGCGCGGGCGCGTCGGGTGCTTCGCACCCTCCTTGACCACTTGGGGTGTAGCCCCTTATAAGGAATTATTATTCCTCCAACACTCCTCCTTATAAACACACTTAATGTTTATACTTTTACCAATGTGGGACAAACTCACATTAGTTAGATACACTTTCAACTCCATTTATATCTATTCACTTTGTATATTTTATGTTAGATTATTTCAACTTATGAAATAATAGATATAAAAAAGGGTATGCACTTGCATACCTATGGAAAAAATTAGTAGTGTAAAAGTCTAGTTTTTCTGGAAATTTTAGAGAAGTAATACACTAGTGCATACCTTGCAAAAAATGTGTGTATACCCTCTGTTTGAGAACCAATTCAAATGACAAGAGGAAACAGATAAACTGACATATGGGGAAGAGTCTTGGAGAAAAGATAGATGGAGAAGTGAAGAAGAAATAGATGTTTGAGAAAGAAATACTATATGAATATGACTTATGGGAGATGTCTTGGACTTTGGGTATTTTTAATGTTTTTTTTTTTAGTCTGCCTGTACTAACTTTTAACAGATCTCAATTTCTAAAATATGATCCAACGGTCCCTTATATAACATGATAAAAGAAATATTGATTATAGTAATTTACTTCAACATGAAAGAAGTTACATCGTATACTCCTGTTTTTTGTTTTTATTGAATATTTCTATAGTTTTGTTTTTTTGTTTTTATTGAATATTTCAATATTTTATATAGTTTGGTTAAAAATATTTTGTATAGTGTTGTTTTAACCCATCTTTGGTTTAACCGATCTTTTCATAGTCTATTTTTGACTAAGTTTTTTGTATAGTTTTGTTTTAAGTTATTTTTTCATAGTACCATATCCTTTCTTGCAGAAAATTTAAAATCATGGTTCAATTAATCAAGTTATAACCTCTAAATCTTCTATTTATTTGTAAATTGTTTTCTCCTTAGTTGCTCTTGGAACACGAAAGGGTTGGACTTTTGTTAGTCATTTATATTCATATTGACATTTAAACATTTTTTTAAAACCAACTTTAAACTTCTTTTGATAATTTGTAAATACTGTAATGTTTAGAATTTTTTTTTCATGTGTTTGTGTTCGTCATTTGTTTGCTTTAGTTTGTAAACACAAATGAATAACATGATCACGGTTGCGTGTTTGGTTATTTGTTCGTGAACCATTCGTTAAATTAAACGAATAAACATGAACAAACTCTAATTTGTGTTGGTTCGATATTCATTCAAACCCTACTAAAAACCCAACAAAAATACCCGAGTCGAAATCATACAACATTTCAAAAAAAAATATTTCGAAAAGTGCATACCCAATGACGGATTCCTAGATCCGCCACTGGCCCAATATCTAATTACTAGTCAACAACAATATAAACATTAGAGACTAACTTAAACCAAACAATATTATATTTATATATATTTATATATAATGATGGAGCAACAAAATTAAACAATACCCGTTTCCCTTTTTATTGTATCTGCTCGACATCAGCAGTAACCACAAGGACCATACTATTTTGTTCTTGTTTTACTTTTTTCATTTAGTTGCTCAAGAAGAAGTACAATGACCCACATTTCAATCTGTTTTGTTTGATCGCCCATCACCCCCCTCCAAATCACAGGTATATGATGTTATTCTAATTATCATATAATATAGTCTATGAAGTAGTGTGTCTCCTATATTGCTTGCTAAAATAAAAATAAGAATAAACAAGTACATAATGTCCTTTTTCTCTTTTTCCTTTTACCTTCATGTTGAGTCTCAAAAATAACAAATATAGTAAATATATATTTTCTTTTTAGCACCTATGAGTGCATGACACCACAAAGACAACATATTCATGTAATTGACAATCTCTAAAAGAAACATTAAATTTTGTCTTATTTTTTCTCTATTCTGAACAACCAATATTTATAGGAATAACACATACTCCCTCCGTCCCATTTTAATTGTCATATTTTGACCGGTCAAGTCTTTTTCTTCCGATTTTGACCGTAAATATCTTTGTTTGTGTTATATATTAATTGATGAAAGTTATATCAATGAAAAGTACATTTAAAACTCAATCAATTCATATATGTTATATCAAGTGTCATAACACAAACAAAAATATTTACAGTCAAAATTGAGAGGAAAAGACTAAAAAAGTCAAAATAAGTAATTAAGATATATATAAGAGTTTTATGAAAATAAAGATAATAACCAAAGATAAAAATCTTACTCTTGATGATAATGTCTTACGAACAGGACAACCCCAATCTATATATATTTTTGTTGTTTTGAGGCTACTAGAATCAAATGGACACACATCTTTTTTTTTTATTCCTTCCTTGTTCGACGGCTAGAAACAAAAACAACCCACCCTCTATATATTTTTTTTACTCTGCGCACAACCCCAAGCCAAGACTTTTGGCCTTTCCTTATTTCATTAGTGAATTGCTATTGGGAACCCTAAACGAGGCTATATATATATAATTTTTTCCTCGACGGCTTCATATGATTTGGGCTTCTACGGGGACTTAAGAAGATTAAGGGAATCACTTTTTGGGTCCTGCAAAGTTACATTTAACCCCCTTGTAATCTTACTAACTAATTAGTAACGTTAAGTAATTTCACTTAACGACAACAAATGTTAATTCAACACTATAAGGAATACATATTACCTTAACAAGCATTTATGGTAAACATTTATCCACATAGCTCACTAAATGGGAACACAAACACCGACTTATCTGCACAAATGACACACATTTTTCTACTTAAATACCACATAAGTTTCCACATAAACACATAATAATTAACCACATAAAATATGACACCACTAACGGTAGGTCAACATTGACTAACGGTCAAAGTTAAAGGAATTAGAATAAAAGAGTTCGGGATGTTACACTCCCTTTTCAAATTATTTATACATTTATTTGGGGACTGAGATACATGCAATAAAACTACTTGTTATACTTATATGTATATTTTCAAAGTTATATTATATGTAATATACTTATATGTATATTTACAAATTTATATATTATATTATATATTTTGTAACTCTACTCTATTTTACCTTTGGGGTGAAATACAAACTCTTTACTGTTATGATGAACACAAGTATCTTCAGAAATGTATATATGGTTGATTCTAAGTTGCTATGTTCACCCAAAGTCCTCTCCATCATGAACGATTAATTATGGAAACATAAACGTGGGTATATTGAATAGTACTATTGGGGTAGGCACCCCCATCCGGGTTGGTCATGCCAACTGGTTAAACGGATGTATATATATCTGGAAAACTTAGAGTACCCTGAACAAGGTACCTACTCCGGAGGCAAATAAACACACACTTGTCTAGTTTCGGTTCATGAGCTTAGAACTTGATGTATACAATATCTACTCTTGCATTATGTTTGATCCATTGTGTGATCAAATGGTTACTCTAAATCTTGTGGTTCATACTCTGTATTTTAATTAAAAACTATGATACTCTTTGCTTTATATTGTATCATAACTACTTGACATTGCGGTAAAGCAATGGTTACATTGAACTCTGAATTTGGTGAAACTATACTTTCTATATGAAAAACTTATGGAACTCACCAACTTTATGTTGACATATTTTAACATGTATTCTCAGGTAAGTAGACGATACTCTATACATGGGACCACTTTCCGCTGCATACAACATACTGGACCACGGACCACCCTCACACTTTAGTAAAGAATCGTCAATTTGCTAAAGTCTCTATCTACTGTTTAATACTGTTTAATATTGAATAAATGTTTTGAAAACATTAACTCTTTCTTAATTTGTATTATAAACGATGCAAATCATGATATGTATAAATGTATTTTTGAAAACGACAACGTTTTGTGTCGTTCAGTATATCTTGTGTTGTGATTTCATGTACGTCGCGCCCCGTCTAGGGCGAGTGTGACAAAAAAATTAGAAGTTTTAACCGAAACGTTTAATTTTGTTTTTTTTTCTTTCATGTTTTTTGAGTTTTCAGCTTTTTCGAATTTCGGTTTTCAATTCGGTTAATCTTAAGCATTGAAAATTTAAAATATTTTCTAGAAAATTTATCCATCTCTATCAACTACAAGCAACAACTCCAATAAAATAATACAAACCCACTGCCTAGGGGTGTTTGCGGTTTAATATTTACCCGGTTAAACTTTAAACTGAACCGTTTAAAAAACCGAAAAAACCCAAACCGTTTTTAAATTTGGTTTTGGGTTTGGTTTGTAACCGAAACCGAATTATATATTTGGTTTTTGGTTTGGTTATGGGTATATGATAATGAATTTGGTTAAACCGAAAAAACCGAATAACTTATATTATTACTATGTATTTTAAAAATATTTAATACATATCTTTTTTTATATGGATAATTATTAATGTACTTGTTACCTTTGATGTTTATTTATTTATTATTCATTTTTTTAGAGATTATAAAAAATTTGATTGACAAACAATGAAGAACTTGATGAAGAATTTTTAATAATGATGACAAACATGAGTTTATCTGTTAGTACTTTCTGAGATTACTTTCTTTGGTGATGACTATGTTACTTATTTATCCATTTTGTGTTTGAACTAAATTTACTACTTTGGTGAAAAAGTTAGAATTATAAACCTATTTTTGTTCAATACAACTTAGATAAAAAATATGGTGTATTTGTGTTTTTCATATTTGGTTTTTCGGTTTCAAGCCGAAACCGAACCGAATTCTTATTTGGTTTTCGGTTTGGTTTTTCTATTTTGAATTAGGTTTTGGTTGGTTTTGGTTTTGAAAAATAAAAATAAAAAAACCGAAAAACCCGAACCAAATAGACCGAATAACCGAAAACCGAACCGATGAACACCCCTACATTTTCTATTAATTGTATATTCATCTAAATTCTTACATATTCCTACACTTTAGGGGGGAGGGAGCCGAAGGGGAGGGCTGGGCGAGCTGGGCGCGAGCTGTGGAGGCTTGGGCGAGATCCGGAGAGCGAGATGGGCGCGAGCTTTGAGCTCGCAAGAGGTTGAAGAAAGGCTGCGTGTTCAGGGACTAAAGGTGGCAAAGTGGGAAAGTTAAAGTGACCGTTACAGGGACTATAAGTGGAAGAAAACAGGCGCCAGGGACCAAAGGTGTAAACTGGTCCAAACTTCTTTTTTCTTTTGTTTTTTTTTTAGCTGCGTACGTAAGTGTTTTTTTTTTGTTTTTTTTTTGAAGCTGATTATTAATCCCAATTAATCCCAATTTAAAACTTTTTTTTTTTGCTTAATTTTTCTTTTTTGTAAACTAATAAAAAAGAATAAGTCTTTTTTGTTTTTCTTGTTCAACTTTTTTGGTTTTTTTTTCCAACCTCTTTTTTTTGCATAGTGTAAACTTTTTTTTTAATTATGTAATGTTTTTATTTTTATTATGTAATATGTTTTTTAATATTACGTAATGTGTTTTGTTATTAATAAAACATATAAATTAAAAAAAAGGTTAATTATGTAAAGTTTATAATGTTAAAAATAAATTAAAAACGACAAAAAAGATTGAAATTGAAAATCAAAAAGTGAAAAGGGGTTAGTTGTGTAAAGTTTATAATGTTAAGGATAAATTATTAAAAGAGTTAATTTCACAAATCGTCCTTGTGGTTTTACCAAAAAATCACGTTTCATCCTTTAAATTTTAAAATGACACTGGTAGTCCTTTATACGCGGATAATGGTCATGTTTCGTCCTTTAATCTAACGGGTGATGGTCACGTTTCGTCCTTTAATCTAACGGATGATGGACACGTTTCGTCCTTTATACGATCGACTAAAGGACGAAACGTGACCATTATCCGCGTATAAAGGACTACCAGTGTCATTTTGAAGTTTAAAGGATGAAACGTGATTTTTTGGTAAAACCACAAGGACGAATTTTGAAATTAACTCTTATTAAAATGTGAAGAAAAAGTTGGAGTTTCGGTTGCCACTAAAATAAGGTTGAAAAAAGGTTGAAGGGTTAAAATGAGGTGGAGTAATTTGATTGGGTATTTGAAGGGAGATAGGAGGGTTGAACCTTTCGGCTCCCTCCCCCCTTAGAAAGTGACCCTTTAAATTATGTGGCAAATTCAATGTATCGGAGGAGAAAGTCTAAGCAAGACAATGAATAATCAATTATTTTTTAGAATTTAGCACTTGTACGTATACATCGACGCACGTTTGCACACACTCTCATGGGTAAGCACAGATACGACAATATTTTTATTTCAAAATTGTCGCCTTGGTTGAACATTCCTTTTTGATATTTGTGCTTTGTATGTATGTTCAAGTAGTTTATTATCCACGTAGAATACCGAAATGCTGTTAAAAAAATAACGTAGAATACCGAAATTAAAAGAAAAAACTATATATATATTTTCTTGGAAAGAAAAAAATTATATATTAATTTCTAAGACGATAAAATATGATAAGTCAATCCACACAAAAAAAATTAAAAGATCAAGGTATGAAAAGTATTAATATATAATCCCTACATCTAAACTTCAAAATTATGCTAAGTTTAGTTACAAAATACATACAGAAAGATTTAGTATTAAGAAAAAAATTTATTTTAAAACTATATATTAGAAATAGACCATGATATAAGCAAAGACGACTCTATTGAATTTTATCCAATTTAAATTAATAGATCACCAAGTAGCATAGTTCGATTAGGTGTTAACATCCTTATCTCGGGGACAGAGGTGATCAAGGGTTCATTCATCACTTCATGTCAAGGCCGGAAGTCTTTTTTTATCATTTAGATAGATCCTGAAAGCAGTCTCTCTATCTAGATAGAGGTAAGACTATCTACATCTCAACCTTCCCCATACACCATCGAGGTATTGAGATCCAAAACTCATAAAAAACGACACTGAGTGTTATATTTATATTTTATCCATTTAGACCACTAAATAAGCAAAGACCTTATATTGACATAAACAAAGACTCTGTTGATATATTTTTTGATATATATATATATATAGTAGTAATTAGTCTTTGCTCATCAATATACTCTATTGATTTTATCCAATTAATTAATAGATCATGACATAACTAAAGACTCTATAGACTCTATTGACATTGTTAGGATTCATTAGGATTCATGCACATAAACCATATAACAAACACGAGTACGCAGCGGAAAGAAACGTATATGCAATAATATTAATTAACAAAGTAAAGAATCGGATGTGTACCTTTTAGCGTAAGCTTCCAATAATATTAATAATAATATAATATTATTAGTTAGGGTTTAAAGTAAAACCCCTCTACGATCGCACACTTGACACCCCTATAATGTATGCTAGTACCCGATCACGAACTCACAAACCCGTTGTGTATAACCCCTTAATGTCGAACCCTAAAAACCCGAACCCCTTGGGTTTTCTTTGCTTCGGTCGAACGGAAAAGAGAGGGAGAGAAAGAGTGTTTTTAGTTAGGGTTTTACCTCATAGAACTTATGAAAAACCCTTAACTATAACCCTCTATTTATAGGCTTCAATTAGAAGGGTTTTTGACTTGGTGACCAAGTTTGTAGAGGATTAGGAAACCTCTACATAGGTTGGCCCCCCTCCTTTTAGTGTAATTAGGAAACTTCCAATTTACACTTTAAGCCATCTCTTTTAATTAATAAACATTTATTTAACAATTAACTATTGTTTATTAATCATTTCATGATCATATTAATCAATATATTACATTTAATATATTAATTAATTACATAGAGTTTACGTGTCATTTTGTGTGACCCCGTAGGCTTAAATGATTTCCGGACATGCGTTTATTTAACGTGATCACATACCAACAGCTCCCACTTGAGCATGTTATATAAAGGCAATAACATTGGTTAGCGTCTAGCAACACGCCAATGCTCCCGGAAATATTTAAGTATAGTTTCTTAAAGTATCATTTGAAATGATTTAGTCTTTATTATCCCTTTGTTTCAGATACCTTGTTAATTATGAATATGGATCAATGTCATTTCATAATTTAACGATTCTGTTTCTCATTTCTACAACTAATTAAGATTACCAAATTAATCGAGACAACTTCTGGAGTTCATTTGGGTATGCGCATACAAACATCTTAATTAATCAATGAGGGCGCCAAATGGTATCATTCTTCAGTTGCAAATTGAAGGAACAAATCCTATTTTGACTACACGTGTTAGTCATGTCGTTTCACTACATTTCTGAAAATAGCCCTTTGTTACTACCTTATTCAGGATAGTTAGAACTATATCAAGAAAATGCAATCCACACATGCATAACCTGCTTGTATCTCAAGTCTAAGGATAAATAAAGCAACCATTTCACGAATTTCACTTAATGACGACGATCCATAAAGTGATGATTCGTTAAGTGGGGTAGTCCGATATACATCTCTATGGATATCATGTGAGTTTGGTAGGACCATCTTCATATATTCTTAAGAATATTACCAAAACACTCAGATATGTCTTAGTTTAACCATATTCCCATATAGTTAATCGACAATGGACATTTAGAATATTTAAAATATTCATGGATTAAACATGCAAATATAGGATACAATCATTATTGAAATGAAATCACGCATACCAAGTATATAAATTCATTTATTGAAATAATAATTGTTTAACATCCCTTATCCAAATACCAATCACAGATTTACATGATATAACCAGCTAATTTAAGTCCTATGCCCTCGGCATGCTTATTGAGCTTTTCTTTTGACAAAGCCTTTGTAAAAGGATCAGCTAAGTTACAATCTGTGTGAACTTTGAGTAAATTGATTTCACCTAATTCGATTTGCTCACGAACATAGTGATATCTTCTCTGGTAATGTCTGACACCTTTCTGAACTCCGGGTTCGTTGGCAATGACAATAGCTCCCGTATTATCACAGTACAGATCCAAAGGTGTGTTATTTGAGGGCATCACGTCAAGCCCAGAAATAAATTTTCTGATCCAGACAGCTTCCATGGCGGCATCTGCGGCGACAATATACTCAGACTCTGTAGCAGACATAGCAACTGTAGAATGTTTCTTGCTCTTCCAATCCACCGCGCCTCCATTTAAAATGAAGACATATCCCGACTGAGATTTTGTATTATCTTTATCAGTCTGAAATCCAGCATCACAGTATCCAGTTACTTTGAGTTCAGCATCGGGATTTCCTCCATACACAAGAAATAAATCTTTAGTAGCACACATGTACTTAAGAATATTCTTCACAGCAGTCCAGTGATCCTCACCCGGATTCTGTTGATATCGGCTAACGATATTTTGCGCAAACGCAATGTCAGGTCTAGTGCATCTTACCGCATACATAATAGATCCCACAGCCGAAGCATAAGGAATTCTTTGCATACGCTCCACCTCCTCAGGTGTAGAAGCACCGTTCTTGCTAGATAAATTAAGTCCTTCTTGCATAGTACGAAACCACGCTTAGAATTCTCCATCTTGAATCGCTTCAAGATCTTATCAATATAAGCACTTTGACTTAATCCAATCAACCGTTTACTTCTATCTCTATGGATTTTGATTCCAAGAATGAATGCTGCTTCACCCAAGTCTTTTGTTAGGTCCAGATTTACTGGACTCGCTCCAGACTTGACAACTGGAAAGTCTCTGAAGACTTGTCCAGAAATAATATGTCCAGACTTGAAGACTGGAGCGACCCTGAAGATTTGTACAGAAATAATGGAAGACCAGTGAGCAAAATACTTGTATAGGAAATCTGGAGACATCCTCCAGATTAGCTCACTGGACTTCACCCCAGTCCAGATCTATTCTACTGAAGACATTCTCACTGAAGTCAAAGACTGAAGTTAGAATAAAGAAGACTGACAAATGGCAGAGTCCACTGGAAGTCTTACCAGATCTACGACTGGAGGTTTGTCAGTGTTCTAGACCTTACAAGTCTGAACACTGATTACGAGGAATTGACTTTTGCCTTTACACACTTTCCAAAGAACATTCCACTTGTTCTTTACTAAAGTGCTTACGTGTGTAAAGGTGGTTGGTTAAAAGAATAAAGTCATATTGATGTGACTTTATCCTTGTACTTTAACCAATGCATTTAATGACCCTGTCGGTTCATTAAATGCATGCAACCATATTTGTACGGCACAAATTCACTGGTGAATTTGTTTGCCTATAAATACAAAGTCATTTCCTTGTTAAAATTACTTTTAGATATTAAAGGTGAATTTGTCTAAATACTCTCGATCTTAAACAGGAATACTTCACAACTTTAAGTATCTCGATCCAAAGAGTTTATTTGGTAAATATAGATCATTTGTAATTCATAGGTTGTTAGGATACTTACATATTTGTATTATTTTGATTCCGCACAACCTTGTATTTTATTTAACATCATAAATAAAATACACTTGAAAAATTACATTGTGTTACACCTTTACTTTAAGTCGTGTATTACTTTGTTTATATACTTGCATTTATATTCAAGTAATACTAGTCCAATCTAGTGCTTATTAGACTTGTTGTATTTTATATTCTGGGTTAACCATCTAGCTTGGGACTCTACAATTGGTATCAGAGTAGAAGGCTAAACAAATTTGCCTAGATCTGTTTCTTTGATGGCCACCCGAGAAAATACACAAGGAGGTTTCAATCATGGTCCTGATCCTAATATCAATGATCAAAATAATGAACCACCTGTTAATAACACTAATCCACCACCTCCTCCTCCTACTCCTGCTTCTCCACATGTGCATGTGCACTACTCAAACAATCCTGTTCCTAAATTCAGTGGGAACAGTGATGAATTTGGTACGTGGAAGGCTAGGATGATATTGCATATCACTGGTATTGAGAGAAACATGATGAAAATCTTAAATGAAGGACCTTTTGTCCCCACATCACCTCTCAATGCTCTTCTTGATCCAACTGGATCTAGAAGAGGTCGGGAAAAGAGGGAGGAACATTGGTCTGAAGAGGAGAGGAGATTGGTAAATCTAGATACCCTTCTCAAAAACATGATCCTCGGGGCTGTTCCAGAAACCCTAATTCCCACACTAGTTCTTTTTCCCAGTGCTAAAACCATGTGGGATGAACTAGTAAACCAGTATGAAGGAGAAGATGACACCATTGTCACCAGAAAAGTCTCTTTAAACAAGAGGTATGGGTCATTTTTTGCTCAGCCCAATGAGTCACTCACTGGTACTTACACCAGATTTATGAGTATCATTAACCAGTTGAGAGGACTGGGGGTTGAGAAAGACAAGGATATACTTCTGGAGAAATTTTGTGATATTCTACCCACCAAATGGTCTCACATGATCCTGGTCTTACGATAAGGTAAAACTCTGCACACTCACACTCTTTCAACTTTATATGGAGCTTTTAGATACACTGAAGAAAATCAAGCTCAAAGAGTTGTGGCAGAACAAGATGCTTATAACCATGCCTCCAGTAGTCCTACTGTGGTTAGTCATACTGAACCATAAGGTACAGCACTGATATCTTCTGAGAATGTATTTTCTATGAAGAAGATGGTGTCTGAACTCATGGAATCTGGAGAATCTAGTCAAATCTATCCAGACTGTGATGAATCTGAAAATGATGACCTGGTTGCAATGATTGCTAAAACGTTTAACCGTTTCAAAGCAAGAGCAAATTGGCCATCTGGACAATTTGCATCCAGTTCTTCAACTGATAAGACCAATCTGACATGCTTTAAGTGTGGCAGAAAAAGTCATTTCATGAAAGATTGCAAGTCCAGTCAGTTTGTATCCCAGCCTGGTCCTTTTTCTTTAAATAAAAAGCCTGATGATAGCTATAAATCTAAATACAAAAAGCTTAAGGCTCAAATTGCTCTCATGGCACAACAAATGGAAAATAATAAGTGCATGATTGCAACAACTGAAGAGAAGTGGGTTCCTTCTGATGATTCATCTGCTGATGAAGAAGAAGAAAGAGATTGCTGTTACATGGCTCTGGCAGATGAAGAGCACCTGGTGAAGGAAGATGTCACATCTGGAAGATGGGTGGACATTGTTATCAAAAAGGTTAGTGATTATGATACTGAAACTGACCATGAATTAAAACTGGACATTGCTGAAGCTCTTAATTCTGATTTAATATTTATTGAAACTGTTAGATCTGACTGTGTAAATGGTCTAGAAATAGATTTTTCTGAAATAACTGTTTTAAAATCAAAATTAAAGGAACTTCAAGACATTGAACTGGCATTTCAAGCCCAGGTTCTGGTAACTGAACAATTGATTCAAGAAAAACAAGATCTTGAGATCATTTTAGAGAAAGAAAAACTGGTGATTAAATCATGGCTTGAAACCAGAAAGCCATATGATGCTGGAGTAATCAATTTCCCGCTCAAAAACGTGCTTATTTAGATGGAAATACTCATGTTGCATCATTAATCCCAATAATTGATCGTTTACCAGAGGGATTCAGGCCCATTACTGTTTATGATGAGCCTGTAACTCCCAAGGCCAATATTTTCCCAGTTCAATCCCCAGAGGTTAAGACTGGAGCATTCCAGATGACTGCTCCAGCTAAAAAGGTTTATCGGATGTTAGAAATTCAAAATAGTGCTTAGTTGTATTTGAATACATTGTATATTGTGTAAATATTGTTAGGTTGAGGGGGAGCTTTTGTAATATACTTAGAGTATAAATACCCCTCAAACCTTTATTCCTTGTAACCTTTTGAACACACATTTGATTATCAATCAAACCAGACTTTCCACACACACACCTTTCTCTCTCAAGAACACACACTATCCACCATTGATGATTATCAACTTCCGCACATTAAACACGAATTAATAGGTTTTAACAAGTGGTATCAGAGCTAGATATCTTGAAGAAAGAGCCTTTCAAATTTATTGCTCACCAAGTGAAAGACTCAACATGACCTTGAACCGATTAAGAGCATTCTTTCTGTTCAGACATCAAGGTCAAAGAGATGCTTATATGGAGCTAATGAATGCTGAAAGTTCAGTGAGAGCTGAATGGTGGTATCAACAATTTCAAATTCCGATAACCAAAGTCCTTCAGTTGTTTACTCCTCTCAAAAACCACAATCTTCGACTTGTTCGATTCAGAGTTCGTCGAGCAGATGGCAATATTTATGTTGTTCAAGAAGAATCTTTTCAACAAATGACGATCTCAGACATCCTATTCCTCTACAATCAATATGCTTATCTGATGATCAAGAATCAAGATCAACTTCTAGCTTATGAAGTATTGAAAAGCCATATTCAAGCCTTGATTAGATTCTATGAATTCAATGACTTCCAGATTGGTTTGGAAAGAAGAACTAGCAGGATTAACCTTACAAGACCAAATCAAAGAGCTGAAGGTTATGAGCTAGATTCATTTCAGATTGGAGATCCAATTGAAAGCCTGGATGGATTTGTCTTCATCAATAGACTCAAGAGAAAGATTTTCATTCGTGCCTCTGATTTTGCCAAATATTCAGATGGTACCTTGAAATATTGTCAATCAATTCTGAATACAATAGATGAAGACTCTGACAATGAAGAAGATGAGCAAATAAAGTCTCAAAGAGAAGATCATATAAGACGTATCAAAGATACTCTTGATATGAGACAGAGGATTAGAGATCTTATTATTACCAGAACTCCCAAGTCACAGGAAGGAATTATTCATACAAAGACAGGTTCATGGGTTCATTGGAATCCTAGTCATGAACGTGGTCCCCATAATATTCCTCTTGTCAACTTCCAAGATAACATCAGATTGCCAGATGAACGTCCTGTTGGTGATAACTGGCACTTTATCCCTAAGAAGTTTTGGAATGACTCATGGAACAGTTATAAGAAGAGAGCATTCTGGAGTGCAAAGATTGACAAGCCATCAACATCAAATGCTGCACGACGATATAAGAAAAGGAAGAACAAGCAGAGACGTGCAAACAAAAGGAGGAGACAACATAGAAAGTGATGATGGACAACCAAGCACTAAGGGGGAGAATGTTAGAAATTCAAAATAGTGCTTAGTTGTATTTGAATACATTGTATATTGTGTAAATATTGTTAGGTTGAGGGGGAGCTTTTGTAATATACTTAGAGTATAAATACCCCTCAAACCTTTATTCCTTGTAACCTTTGAACACACATTTGATTATCAATCAAACCAGACTTTCCACACACACACCTTTCTCTCTCAAGAACACACACTAAAACACACACTATCCACCATTGATGATTATCAACTTCCGCACATTAAACACGAATTAATAGGTTTTAACACGGAATAAACCTTTGCCTCAGACTGCTTCTAATGAACCCCAGGTTCAAAAGAAGAAGACCAGTTCCCTACCGAAGCCTCGAGTCCAGTCAACTAGAAAGGCTCAGGTGTCGTCTGAAGAAAGTAATTTGTCAAGGTTAGAGAGCCAGTTTCAATTACTGACTCGTCAATTTCAAAGTTTTAATGCAAGATTAAACTTTATTGAGGGTACTTCATCTGGCCCTAGACAAAATACTAAACCTTTTTCCAAGAAAGATAAATATATTTCTCCAGTTGAGAAAAAGAAAAAGGTTTCAAAACTATCAACCCCAGTAGTCTTTTCAACTAAGACTACTGTTGAAGAAAGTGAACTCAACCAGATACCTCCAGGGACCTATCAGGGAGGGTCCAGTGAACCCATCAGTCGATGGGTTCCAAAATCTAATTGATATATCTGGTGGATGTGCAGGGCGATCGAAAGAAATATATCTGGTATCTTGACAGTGCAGCTGGCAGGACGATGACCGGATGTAAGACCCTGCTGGAGGAGTTCAGAATTTCTGATGGACCCTCCATTACTTTTGGAAATGATGGTTGTGGAAAAACTGAGGGGTATGGTGTTCTGAACAATGGACAAGTCAAATTCAGACGAGTTGCATTTGTGAATGGTTTGAAATATAACCTGATCAGTGTAAGTCAACTATGTGATGATGGCTATCAAGTTCTATTCAATATTGCTCAGGGCATCGTATTCAACAAGGACTGGAAGGTAGTGTTGATTGCTCCCAGAAGAGGGAATGTGTACGTGATGGATATGGAAAACTCTCCTTCAGAGCAGTGTTTCTATACTCAAGTTGACGAAGACACAAACTGGTTATGGCACAAAAGGTTATCCCATTTAAATTTCAAAAATATCAATAAGTTGTCTAGAAAACAACTTGCAGATGGGATACCTTCAGTTTCCTTCAAAAAGGAAAGGCCATGTCCAGGATGTGAGATGGGTAAGCAGAAACGTGCCAGTTTCAAGACCAGACAGAATTTCAGCATATCTGAACCTCTTCATATGCTTCATATGGACTCTTTGGTCCAGTGAATGTTCAGACTCGTGCTGGTAAAAGATACACCCTGGTGGTCGTAGATGAATTCTCCAGATATTGTTGGGTGATCTTTCTCAGGTCTAAAAGTGAAGCTTCTGCTGAAATCATCAGTCTTATCAAGCAAATTGAGCTCAAGTACAGTCGAAAGGTGTGTCAGTTAAGAAGTGACAATGGAACAGAATTCCAGAATGAAACTTTGGAGTCAATTTGTACTGACACTGGCATCTCCCAGAATTTCTCATCAGCCCGCTCTCCAGAACAGAATGGAGTGGTGGAAAGGAAAAATCGAACGCTGATAGAAGCTGCCAGGAGTATGCTTGCTGAATCTGGTCTGTCTACCAGTTTATGGGCTGAAGCAATTGCTACTGCTTGCCACACCCAGAACCGGTCTGTGTACATCAAAAGATATAAAAAGACAGCCTATGAAGTCTTAAGAAATAGAAAACCAAATATTGGTTATTTTCACGTTTTTGGATGTCCAGTATACATCCTGAACGACTCCAGTCAGTTAGGTAAATTCGATGCCAAAGCTGATGAAGGGTATTTCCTAGGCTATTCAGCCATTCGCAAGGCCTTCAGAGTCTACAACAAGAGACTGGAGAAGGTCCATGAGTCAATTCATGTCACATTTGATGAATCAAATGCCGCAATCAATAAACAGCCAACCCTTGATACTCCCCCGGTAACTCCAATTGTCTTCTGTGAATCTGATCCTATCAACTACAATAAAGATTCAGAAGACACAATTTCCAGTCATCCTGATCTGGAACCTATTCAAAAGAAGAAACTCTCCAGTAGTACTCTTGGATGTTAAAAATGGGGGAACCGTTAAAATTTCTCCAAACATCAATCTAACCAATTGTCTCTATGTTCCTTCGTTGTCACATAAACTTTTATCAATAAGTCATGTGACAAAGGAACTTAATTGCTCAGTTCTCATGCATCCAACTTTTTGTCTTTTACAGGATATCAGGACGGGACAAATTATTGGGCGTGGCACTGAGAGAGAGGGACTGTATTATGTTGATGAAGTTACTGAAAGTGGAAATGTGATGCTTGCTCATGGATCAAGTGAAAGAGAAGCATGGTTATGGCATAGAAGATTGGGACATCCTTCAGTGAGTTATTTGCATACTTTGTTTCCAAAACTTTTTCCTTTAAATAAGCCAATTGTTTGTGAGACTTGCATTTTAGATAAAAGTTATAGGCAAACCTTTAAACCTCGTACTACTAGAGTTCAATTTCCATTTTCTTTAGTTCATTCAGATGTGTGGGGTCCTGTACCAGTTGTTGGAGGTTATAGTTTCAAGTATTTTGTGATATTCGTTGATGATTGCACCAGAATGACTTGGATTTATTTTTTGAAAAACAAAGATGAAGTTTATGATAGATTCACTGTTTTTTATAATATGGTTCAAACTCAGTTTCAAAAATCTATCCAAGTTATGAGAACAGATAATGGTGGAGAATATGTAAACTCACAAATGAACTTATTTTTTCAATCCAAGGGAATAGTTCATCAAACCTCTTGTCCTCATACTCCATAGCAAAATGGGGTAGCCGAAAGGAAAAATAGGCTTTTATTAGAAATGACTAGGGCACTTATTATTGAGTCCTTAGTTCCAAAAAGTTTTTGGCCAGAAGCTTTAGCTACTGCTACTTATCTGATTAACCGACTTCCTACAAAGATTCTAAATATGAAAACCCCTTTGAAAGTTCTCTCTGAATATCATAAGCTTCCATCGGTTCTTACTCTACAACCTAAAGTGTTTGGATGTACAGTTTTTGTTCATACTCCAAAGTCGTATCGTAATAAACTTGAACCTTGTGCTGAAAAATGTGTATTTCTGGGATATGGGGTTACTCAAAAAGGATATAGGTGTTACAATCCAAAAACTCGTCGTATGTTTACTACGATGAATTGTGATTTTTTGGAAACCAGGTATTTCTACTCTCAGGAACTCAGTGGTCAGGGGGAGGAACAGAGTGACACACTGAGTTGGCTGAGATATTCGTCAGAGATGCAGACTACTCCAAGTGTTTCTCCAAATGCAGATAAAGATTTACAGTCCTCCTCTCAAAGTGACAATCCGAATATAAGTCCAGGCCTGATATCCGAGGTAAGTAATTCTGCATCGAGTCATACTTTGAATGAAACCGGTATTCCAGATAATGAAGTGCAGGAAAATATAGAGCATAATGAATTAAATGAAGAACCAGAAGAAGTAGTTCCAGAAACCGTTCCAGAAAAGTATGTTCTTCCTCCAAGGTCAACTAGAGGAATACCTGCCAAACGGTATTCTCCAGAAAGAAGTTCTCGGCCGGCCAGATATCCGGTAGGCAATTTTGTCGATATTGCAGAGGGAAATATGTCTGAAGAAGCAAAAGCATTTACAGCAAAGTTATATTCAGAAGAAATTCCATCAGGAGTAGAGCATGCTTTGAAATTGAAAAAATGGAAGGATGCTATGGATTATGAAATGGAAGCACTCATAAAGAATGATACATGGGATAAATGCATTTTGCCAAAAGGAAAGAAGCCGGTAGGTTGCAGGTGGATCTATACAATCAAATATAAACCAGATGGTGCTGTAGAAAGGTATAAAGCAAGACTGGTAGCAAAAGGGTACACTCAGACGTATGGAATTGACTATTCAGAGACTTTTTCCCCAGTTGCAAAATTAGATACAATAAGGGTTCTTTTCTCAATAGCAGCAAATCAAGGTTGGTCTCTTCATCAGTTTGATGTGAAGAATGTTTTTTTGCACGGAGAACTAAAAGAAGAAGTCTATATGGAAGCTCCTCCAGGTTTTTCCCATGATTTCAGACACGGGGAAGTTTGTAAATTGAAGAAATCCTTGTACGGATTAAAGCAGTCACCTAGAGTTTGGTTTGGAAGGTTCACACTTGCCATGAAGAAGTATGGATATCGGCAGAGTAATTCAGATCACACATTATTCCTTAGTCATAGAGGGAATCTAGTTACATGTCTAATAATTTATGTTGATGACATGATTATCACTGGAAATGATGAAAAAGAGATTGAGAAACTGAAGAAAGCATTGTTTGCAGAATTCGAAATGAAAGATTTGGGAAATCTTAAATATTTTCTTGGTATTGAAGTTTCAAGGTCAAACCGTGGAATCTTCATTTGTCAAAAGAAGTATATACTGGATCTTTTAGCTGAAACAGGGATGGTTGATTGTAAGCCAGCTGACACACCTATGGTTATTAACCAGAAGTTGTTTATGAAGACAGAAGCTGAACTTGCTGATAAGAATAGATATCAAAGGTTAGTGGGTAATGTAACAACCCTCTCTTTTAAATATTATATATATGCTAGATAGGTTGCCTACGATCCCGCAAGCCATAGATATATTAGAAACTAGTAGATAATGCCCCTAAACTAGCAATCTAAAGCTATTATTTAGTCCTAAATTAAATTTAATAAAATACCATTGAACAAAAATCTTATTGTTGGTCAATCAAGTTATATAAACAATAAAGCTAGACTCACAAGTTGAGATAACAATCAAGAATTCTTATAAATGTCCAACAATTTAATCACCAAGCCAATTTAAGTAAATATGACATGAAAATAAAAGGACTATCTTAAAAATATATTTATAAACCAAAATGTTCATAAAAGTGCTTGAATAATAATAAAAAGCATATATGTAAATGCAATTTTATAAATAATGGCTTAAGTAACAAATTAAGAACACAAAAATATGTATATACATACATACATACACACGACATATATACATATATATATACACTTGGACTCAATATTAACTCACTTGTACAAGTAAATATATAGTACATATATAAAACAACCACACACTTAAATATACATATACTCTTACATATTTACTTACACAATTTTTAAACAAAAAAAAAAGATACCCCTTCATTTTCCCCCCTTTTGGTCGGCCCCAAACACACACACACACCCCCCATTTCAACCAATACATTTACTTCTCTTTTCTTGTAACTCCCAACTTAAACACACACTACACATTCACTTCACACACACTAACCATTTTCTCTCTCAAAAACCCTTTCTCTTCTCCTTTTTCTCCTTTTTCTCCTTCTTGGTTCGGCACAAACAAGCAAAAATAAATCTTTTCTAAGCTATAATAATAATAAAGGTTCTTAAGGATTGATCAAGGGTTATATCAAGCTAGGTTTAAGGGTGTTTTGCAAGCAATAAAAAGGGTATTATTGGGGTTAGAAGGTCACGAAAATCTGCCCATTTTCATCATCAAAACCGAATCCAAGAGGGTATAAATCTTCATCCTTTTTACTAGATTAATCTTATTTATGTTCATATTCAAAGGTTCTATCAAAAGTTTACACTTTCTTCTTGTTTTTCTTTATAAAACACACTTGATGAGGGCAAAGTTGATAGAATCTTCTTCTTCATGCTCATGCATGTCGAGATCTAGAAGATAGATTCAAGGATTCAACAAGCTTAAGACCTAAAAGTGTTGTTATATATTAATAGTTTGTAAAGTGACTTTTTGTTTGAAAGATGAATATATTTTTATATACTTTGATGAATATATTTCTGGGATTTTTCATAAAATGGAAGTTTTTATATTGTTAGATGATAAATCTATAAAGATTTGTATATTTTGATGAATATATTTTTATATACTTTGATGAATATATTTTTATATACTTTGATGAATATATTTTTATATTTTGATGAATATATTTTTATATTTTCATGAAATAAGTTTTTATATTTTGAGTGTTGTTATATATTAATAGTTTGTAAAGTGACTTTTTGTTTGAAAGATGAATATATTTTTATATACTTTGATGAATATATTTCTGGGATTTTTCATAAAATGGAAGTTTTTATATTGTTAGATGATAGATCTATAAAGATTTGTATTGAAAATGATGAGATGAATGCATGCATGTTAGATCTAAGAAAGTTGAATCTTGTTGTTGGATTATGAGATGGATATGGACTTGTTTTGAGTGAAAAATATGTTAATCTTAATGTTAATATTCTGGAAATATTTATGAAATAACAAAGAAATAAAGCTTGGAACAAAACAAGTTAAAATAAGCTAGAAATCACAAACCGAAAACATGCAAAAAGGCTATTTTGAGCACACACTTGCACCATAATCAAATGACCAAGAAAATATCTTAAAGTTACTGTAAATAAGTGATTTCAAAAATATGAAACTTAAGTCATTTGATTCATGACAATATTAAGCTCAAAAATCACCTTTTCGGGTCAAATAAGCACTAACCGAAAGCACTAAATTGCACATATCACACCACCACCACTATCATGACTTGGAACACCAAAATATGATGAACTTTCTGTAAATAATGAAACAAGGATGGAAATCCATTTTGAAGCATCTTAATTGCTTAAGAAATGAGGTTAAAATCACTATTTCGGTAAACGATTTTTAAGCTTAAAGTCCTCAAAATAAGCAAGACACAAGAGAGGTTGAATTGATATGAATTTACCTTGATAAAATATGCCTAAAAGGCCTGGGATTTTTAGCCAAAATGTCGTATGGTGATTTCTAAGAATTTCCATGAATTATTGAATTTAAATGGTAATTAAAAGGTATATAAATAAATAAATAAATTACGTAAATCATGAATTTGGTTAAATCTCCGTAAACAATGATGAAAAGGACTAAAAAATAAATAAAATAATTTATTGAATTTAAATGGTAATTAAAAAGGTATAAATAAATAAATAAATTATGTAAATCATGAATTTGGTTAATTCTTCATAACCAATGGTGAAAATAACTAAAACCTACTGGAGTAAAATTATTAAAAGTCAAGAAACAAGTGTTAAATATTTTAAAGATAAATAAGTAAGTAAAAATCACTAATTAATCACTATTATTTAATTAATGGAAAAATTACATAAATAAATGAATAAAACATAATATTATAAGTTAAAAAGCATAAAAGTCAGAATGTGACTCAAATATAATTATTCATAAATTATAAAGACAACTTTGATAATTAAAAGTATTTTTAAGGAATTATTTAATTAATAAATCAATAAAATGAATAAATAATTAATTAAATAATATCAAATTAAATAAATGATTATAAATCAGAAAATAATCCTAAATACCAATATTATAAAGTTACTAATATCAAATGATATGATTAAGCAAAGCATACAATGGAAACCATTTCAATCAAAGCCAAGTTACCGAAATTCCAACAACGTATAAATACGTATAATGAGAAAATGACTTTCTCCACCAAATATCCTCTAACCAAACATGGTGAGCAATATAATGCACTTGAACTCCATAATTTAATAACAACCAAAGATGGGCAAGTCTACTAGTATACATCTCATGATCTAGCTTACTAGTTCATGTCACGCGAACTTACGTCGTGAATATATATATTATGGTTTAGGCTTGCTTGAGGAGCAACAAATCTAGGCGAAGGACTCGTATTTGATCAGCCCTTATCACTCTCAAATCAAGTGAGTCATAGCCCCCTTTCAAACTCTTTTATATGTTTTACTTACGGGGTGAAAAGCATGGATTATTAAATTGACTTTCTTTTATGAATATGCTATACTGAAAGAATGATGATTATATGGGAATGTCATTGTATGTTCAACGTGTTATATGTTATATGATGAGCTTGAGTACTGTCAAACTGATGTCCCCGGTACACTACTATTAACTCAATAAGAGGCCTGTAGTTAGGGGGTTGCGCAACTAGGATTTGTCCCCTCATCCACTAAAATAGGTAGCGGTGGGATGTTTGGTATGCCTTGGTGGCAACCTTCATTTCCAGTCCGACCTCGCGGTGCTCTAACTACTATATCATTGGTCGTCTCCATGCACGACCCTTCTATTATTATTATTATTATTGCACGTGATTGACAGCATGTGCTTATCATTATCATTTCATTTGGGACTTTCTATATTATGATTATTGGGACATAACCGGTCTTAGTAGTGGCTCAAGAACAAACTCATCAAATTATACCTTTGACCAAGTGTTATAGTTATCGTTTATGGTTGGTTATTACTGATTGAACATACGGTTTGGGTATGGATATTATGATGAAATTCTTGGAAATTTTATGGCATATTACTTTTTGGAATTGATGGAAAATGAACGTATTGTTAGTATAAACCTATGAACTCACTCAACTCTCGTAGTTGACACTTTATCTTCATGCTTTTCAGGTTTAGAGCAGTAAGATTCTAGCATGAGCGCCTCTTTGGATGTTGTATTTGTTTCATGCTCGACGGTTGTAATGCAAACAATTATCTTTTGATTATGGATTTGGGTTATGTAATGGTTATTAAACGTTAACTTGAACTTGTAATCTTTTGGGATTGAATGTCATTTGAAACTTTATGTTGATGTTTTTTACTTAATCTTTTTGTACCATGTCGTTCTGTGGCATCTCGTGATTCCGCCCTAGTCGGGGTGTTACAGGTAAACTCATTTATTTAGCTCATACCCGTCCAGATATAGCATATGATGTTGGAGTGGTGAGTCAGTTTATGCACCAACCTCAAGTGGATCGTATGGATGCAGTTCTACGAATTGTCAGATATCTTAAAGGGACTACAGGACATGGGGTGTTATTTAAGGCTAATGGTCATCTTAAAATTCAGATATATACAGATGTTGACTGGGCAGGAGATAAAGGTAATCGAAGATCAACTTCAGGATATTTTTCTATGGTAGGAGGTAATCTTGTTACATGGAAAAGTAAGAAGCAAAAGGTTGTTTCTCAATCAAGTGCTGAGGCTGAGTTTAGAGGTATTGCCAGAGGCTTAGCAGAAGCATTATGGTTAAGAAAACTTGTATCTGAAATAGGTTTTGCTCCAAGAGAAAGTATCAAGATCATGAGTGACAATGAAGCTGATATTCAAATTTCAGAAAATCCGGTACAACATGATAGAACCAAACATGTGGAAGTTGACCGTCATTTCATTAAGGAAAAGCTTGAAGACGGGATTATCAAGCTGCCATTTGTTAAATCTGAAGATCAAATTGCTGATATTTTAACTAAAGCAGTGGGAACGTCAATGTTTCACAAATGTCTAAGCAAGTTGAATTTTGGTAATCCCAATATTCAACTTGAGGGGGAGTGTTAGAATGAGAGAACTTAGGCAACAAGAAAACCCTTTTAAATATTGTTTCCATATTTACTTATTGGTAATTCTATATAAATAGATGAACCAAAGTTGTAATTGATATAAAAAAAAATCAATAAGAAATCCTTTTTAGTTTCTACTTGTTTACATTAACAATAACAAATACTTATATATCACCTAATATTAATCAAAGTGAACCATTAAAAGTGATGCAATTTAGGCACGCCTTTAATAACCGATGTCTATATCTTGTTTTGAGCAAAAATTATTTATAATTATAGATTTTGTTTCAAATAAAAAACAAATTTTAAAATAAAATAATAAAGCAATCATTTTTAATTAAAAGTTCTTCTTCATTTTGAAAATCTTAATATATCAGTATATATATATTATTGTTTTATTAATTTTCGTATATCAATTTTATCGTGATCTAATGATCAAAATTATATTTTATTTTAATATTGGTATTTTATTAACGTAACACATATAGCTAGAATATAATTAAACATGGATACTTGATTAGTGATTACTTTTTCATTATGCTGTTCATATTGATTATAAAAGGTTCAAAAAAAAAAATATTGATTATAAACAATAGAAAAACCACCCCACTCTGTCACTTAATTACATTAAAGTCTTGTGCCTTTCTCTTCCTCTCTAGGATAGAAATGAACATACATCGTTCTTTCATTTGTGTTGAAACATAATTAACATGTATCTAGGTAAAAAATATATATAGATTATGTACTTTCAAGTATCAATATACTCCAATATGCTTGACATTGCTAATTGCTTAGTAGCCGCTATTGGCATATAGATTGTGTGATAAGCCCTAGGGACCATATGGTTTTAGGTTCAAATCTCATAAAAGAGGTTTTTCAGATTTATTGAGTTCTCTTCTGAATTAGTATATATCGGATGTTTTTACTGGTGGCATAATAATACTCCAATGATCCAAATTTGCCGTTAATACTATACTCCTATATTTAATATATTTTTTTCATCAGTTCATACATATAAACTCCTAATAATTAATTTGTTTTGCGCTATAGAAGAGTTGGCCACCAGCTGCCACTTTCTGGGAGCAACCTGGGTTCGAATCTTGCCAGAGGCAAAAATTGAATTTAAGTGGTTGAATTACCTTGACACTATCCTTGCTGGGGGTTATGTGGGTACCAATTCGGTACATGGGATCAAGCGGTTCCTATCAATCTACCGTTTTTTTTTAAACCTGTCGTTGTAATGAATTGGTCATAAAAGACACTTTCACCTCATTATCATTTAATCATAGACTTTTCCAGTGAAACTTTACTAAAGATGCTTTAAGGATAAGTATTAGATGGTCACCTCATTATCATTTCATTAGACTTTTTTATTAATTTGATACTAGCACGGTATCCGCACAGTGTGACGGTGGTTGTGGCGGTGACGGTGTGGTGGGGGTGACTATTGGTGATGGAGACGACGTCGAGTGGTGTAGAAATTGATGTAAAAGTAATTGATTTAAAGGGTTAATGGAGATATTTTAAAAGATAAATGATTGATAGTGTAATTTAATCATTAATGTAAAAAGGTAGTGTATGTGAAAATATTTAATGGATGCTGGATAAAAATATTACATATTTTTCAACATTATTAAATTCTTTATAAATAGTATAGATATATATATGCCTTTATTTAACTTCCTTACATCATGTCTAACTGTCTAAGAATGGTGCAGTCCTTATATTTCAATCGACATGGGACTTCAGCACACATTGTCACGTGACATCATTACCCCCTTAATTTCGTCCTAAATCTGGTTCAACATAAACCCATCAAATCGGCATGGTGATGCCGATGGAACAAGCCGTTGGGATCAAACCCCACCTGCCCACCACATGAAGATAGTACTATGGGCTAAAATTTTCGATTAATGTTTTCATTTTCATTTCACCCTTTACCCAAAACAATTTGACATCAATTGGCATGTATGAAATGGCCAGATATAACTGGGTGTTGACATGCTAATTTTGGGCAAATTGACAACGATACCAATTACCATTGGGAAAAGAATCCCGGAGTGTATGTAACTTGTCAATTTTTTCTATTGTATGTATGCATCAAAAATTTTGAACGTTTTATGGAAATAACCTGCTAAAAATGTTCGGATAGTGTAAGTTACAGGCTGGGTAAAATTTTTGCCGGTCACATGCCATGCAGACCGCCACGCTGGAGCCACGTCATAAATTAATTAATGGGTTAAATATCCCGGAGTGTAAGTAACTTTGAAACTTTTTCTATTGTGTGTATGCATTAAAAATTTTAGACATTATATGTAAGTATCTCGTTAAATTGAACATTTAATAATACTTTATAAAACCCTAATATTTCTTTTCTCCCTTTTCAGTCATACGTTAATTGAAATTCAAAAACATTGGCGGTGGTGCTGTACCTTGTTATCCAAAAAGTATATCTCATCAAATTAACAAGTCAACAACCCCAAACATATACTCAGATTCATCAACAAAATTGATCCCAGGATATATAAAGGTCAATGGTTTTCCGGCGATTCAAAACGGCGAGGGTATTTGGGAGAGAGATAGTGGTGGCGGCCAATGGTTGTGTGTGTTTGAGACAGTGGTGGCGGCGGCGCTTAAGTTTTGAGATAGTGGTGGCGGCCATGTTTTCCGGCGATTCATATGCGTATGCGTGTACATAGGTGGTTTTTAATGTGATTTTATGTTCACTAATTTGTTGATTGGTGTTCGTGTATTAATGCAACTATGCAAGTGTTATAATTGATTTATTTGAAGTTGCGGTAATTAGTGTGTAAAAATTCGATATTTAAATTGGGTTTTGATATTAGTGTTATGTTATTTCGCCAGAAAAAATGAGGTTATCGGAAATAGTACCGGAAGTAAGTCGGAGAAGAAGATCGGAGTAAAAAAGTCACTGGAGGTCTTGCAAATGTATAAAACCCCGCTAAAGCGGAATATGCGGGATGCACAGACAAGCACAAAAGCACATAGTACAAGTTCCAACACAGCCAATAACATTAATAAAGAACAGAAGTACGATAGTTATTACAGAACATAAAATGAACCCAGAATAATCAATATTCTTAAGACAGAACAATTGTCTTTTGGGAACAGGTCTTGAACTTGAAATAGCAAAGAGAGTCTTCCCGGCTCTTGATCTTGAACGCTCGGACAATCGCCAAAAAGGATGAGCTTAGAGAGGAAGATTCCTATGCTAACATGATCTACTTACCCTATCCTGAAAAGCATGCAAGTTCAAAAGGTCAACTACAAAAGTAGTTGGTGAGATTCACATAAAGTACTAGTACGTATACATATAATAATATGTAGCGTAAGAACAAGTCATAAAAATCTGTACGTTTAACAAAAGTGCTTTATGACTATAAGAACAATACAAGGACATATAATGAACTTTAAATGAGTCGTCACTGCTAACCCGATTGGCCAGAACTGAACTGTAATGACTTATGCACATAATAATCAAGTACTTCACGAAGATCTAAATCAGAACAAGAACAGATAATATGCATCCTCCAGAACTGCGGGGAATGAGGGTGGGCCTACCCTAAACAGCGCTGTCCATAATTATCTACGGTTCAATCCCTGAACTGTGGGATATGAATTGATAGCAGTGAATAAGAACTGAACAAGTACAAGTACGAACTAGAACATGTTAAGATCAATATAGTAGTATGGGGGTATTTAAGTTCCAAGCACAAGATCGTTTTAAGTTCCAAGCACAAGATCGTTTTAAGTTCCAAGCACAAGATCGTTTTAAGTTCCAAGCACAAGATCGTTTTAAGTTCCAAGCACAAGATCGTTTTAAGTTCCAAGCACAAGATCGTTTTAAGTTCCAAGCACAAGATCGTTTTAAGTTCCAAGCACAAGATCGTTTTAAGTTCCAAGCACAAGATCGTTTTAAGTTCCAAGCACAAGATCGTTTTAAGTTCCAAGCACAAGATCGTTTTAAGTTCCAAGCACAAGATCGTTTTAAGTTCCAAGCACAAGATCGTTTTAAGTTCCAAGCACAAGATCGTTTTAAGTTCCAAGCACAAGATCGTTTTAAGTTCCAAGCACAAGATCGTTTTAAGTTCCAAGCACAAGATCGTTTTAAGTTCCAAGCACAAGATCGTTTTAAGTTCCAAGCACAAGATCGTTTTAAGTTCCAAGCACAAGATCGTTTTAAGTTCCAAGCACAAGATCGTTTTAAGTTCCAAGCACAAGATCGTTTTAAGTTCCAAGCACAAGATCGTTTTAAGTTCCAAGCACAAGATCGTTTTAAGTTCCAAGCACAAGATCGTTTTAAGTTCCAAGCACAAGATCGTTTTAAGTTCCAAGCACAAGATCGTTTTAAGTTCCAAGCACAAGATCGTTTTAAGTTCCAAGCACAAGATCGTTTTAAGTTCCAAGCACAAGATCGTTTTAAGTTCCAAGCACAAGATCGTTTTAAGTTCCAAGCACAAGATCGTTTTAAGTTCCAAGCACAAGATCGTTTTAAGTTCCAAGCACAAGATCGTTTTAAGTTCCAAGCACAAGATCGTTTTAAGTTCCAAGCACAAGATCGTTTTAAGTTCCAAGCACAAGATCGTTTTAAGTTCCAAGCACAAGATCGTTTTAAGTTCCAAGCACAAGATCGTTTTAAGTTCCAAGCACAAGATCGTTTTAAGTTCCAAGCACAAGATCGTTTTAAGTTCCAAGCACAAGATCGTTTTAAGTTCCAAGCACAAGATCGTTTTAAGTTCCAAGCACAAGATCGTTTTAAGTTCCAAGCACAAGATCGTTTTAAGTTCCAAGCACAAGATCGTTTTAAGTTCCAAGCACAAGATCGTTTTAAGTTCCAAGCACAAGATCGTTTTAAGTTCCAAGCACAAGATCGTTTTAAGTTCCAAGCACAAGATCGTTTTAAGTTCCAAGCACAAGATCGTTTTAAGTTCCAAGCACAAGATCGTTTTAAGTTCCAAGCACAAGATCGTTTTAAGTTCCAAGCACAAGATCGTTTTAAGTTCCAAGCACAAGATCGTTTTAAGTTCCAAGCACAAGATCGTTTTAAGTTCCAAGCACAAGATCGTTTTAAGTTCCAAGCACAAGATCGTTTTAAGTTCCAAGCACAAGATCGTTTTAAGTTCCAAGCACAAGATCGTTTTAAGTTCCAAGCACAAGATCGTTTTAAGTTCCAAGCACAAGATCGTTTTAAGTTCCAAGCACAAGATCGTTTTAAGTTCCAAGCACAAGATCGTTTTAAGTTCCAAGCACAAGATCGTTTTAAGTTCCAAGCACAAGATCGTTTTAAGTTCCAAGCACAAGATCGTTTTAAGTTCCAAGCACAAGATCGTTTTAAGTTCCAAGCACAAGATCGTTTTAAGTTCCAAGCACAAGATCGTTTTAAGTTCCAAGCACAAGATCGTTTTAAGTTCCAAGCACAAGATCGTTTTAAGTTCCAAGCACAAGATCGTTTTAAGTTCCAAGCACAAGATCGTTTTAAGTTCCAAGCACAAGATCGTTTTAAGTTCCAAGCACAAGATCGTTTTAAGTTCCAAGCACAAGATCGTTTTAAGTTCCAAGCACAAGATCGTTTTAAGTTCCAAGCACAAGATCGTTTTAAGTTCCAAGCACAAGATCGTTTTAAGTTCCAAGCACAAGATCGTTTTAAGTTCCAAGCACAAGATCGTTTTAAGTTCCAAGCACAAGATCGTTTTAAGTTCCAAGCACAAGATCGTTTTAAGTTCCAAGCACAAGATCGTTTTAAGTTCCAAGCACAAGATCGTTTTAAGTTCCAAGCACAAGATCGTTTTAAGTTCCAAGCACAAGATCGTTTTAAGTTCCAAGCACAAGATCGTTTTAAGTTCCAAGCACAAGATCGTTTTAAGTTCCAAGCACAAGATCGTTTTAAGTTCCAAGCACAAGATCGTTTTAAGTTCCAAGCACAAGATCGTTTTAAGTTCCAAGCACAAGATCGTTTTAAGTTCCAAGCACAAGATCGTTTTAAGTTCCAAGCACAAGATCGTTTTAAGTTCCAAGCACAAGATCGTTTTAAGTTCCAAGCACAAGATCGTTTTAAGTTCCAAGCACAAGATCGTTTTAAGTTCCAAGCACAAGATCGTTTTAAGTTCCAAGCACAAGATCGTTTTAAGTTCCAAGCACAAGATCGTTTTAAGTTCCAAGCACAAGATCGTTTTAAGTTCCAAGCACAAGATCGTTTTAAGTTCCAAGCACAAGATCGTTTTAAGTTCCAAGCACAAGATCGTTTTAAGTTCCAAGCACAAGATCGTTTTAAGTTCCAAGCACAAGATCGTTTCAATGTTTCAGGCTCAAGATCGTCTCATAGTTAAAGGTTTAAGATCGTTCTAGGTTTAAAGCTCGAGATCGTTTTAAGTTCCAAGCACAAGATCGTTTTAAGTTCCAAGCACAAGATCGTTTTAAGTTCCAAGCACAAGATCGTTTTAAGTTCCAACACAAGATCGTTTTAGTCAAGGTCGTCTGGGTCAGAATCGAGATCGTCTTAAGTATTAATGCTCAAGACCGTTTCATCGGTCAAGGTTCAAGGTCGTTTTAGCCTTTCAAGAACAAGTGTTTGAGCAAAACCGATCCAAAGGATTAGTTACCCAATAAACGCTCCAACAACATCACAACACCACACAAGATCGACGAACAAGCATAAGGCACCAAGGTGGGCTGCCTAGGACGATCTTGGGGTCAAGATCGTCCCAGCCAGGATCGTTCCAGGTCCTAAACGGGCTGAACAAAAGCATGGACATAAAACGAAGGTCTAGATCGATTTTAAGACATGTTAGAACATAGCACTAGTACTTATATACATAATAACAACAACTTATATCACTTTTAAGGCTTTTCAAGATCAAATTACACCTGGACTAGTCATGGTACTCAAGAACACACTTTCTTCATTTTTCAAAAATGGGTTTTGAGATTAGAGTACGTTATGACCCAAATTTGTTCATAAAAATGTTGTTAAACACATTTAGACACAAACCCATTAACATTGAACATGATTTTCGTGCAAGAACTGGACCAAATCATCAAGAACATAAACTTGAAAAAGTACACTTTTAATTTGATCAAAAACTCATAATTAGTTGTTGTTACCTGAGATTTGATTCCGGAAACACGTTTTGATTATCACAAGGATGCTAAAAGTACACACGATTTCGATTTAACAATCAAAAATCAAAATATGAATTTGTGGTTGGTTATGGCTGCCTGGAGAGGTTTTTAGTGAGAGAAGTGAAATTGAGAGTGATAATGAATAGGGTTTTCTCTCACTAAAACTTCTATTTATAGTCTTCTCATATTAAATGAACATCATAAATGCAAGGACTCATTTGCAATTATTTTTAGTCTAGAACTTTATTAATTCGTCGAATTTAGTCATAAATTCATCATATAAGTCAAGAATTAAGATCAAGTTGACCTTCATATAAGCACATAATTTCAGTCTAAAGTACGTCAAGAACTTAAATAAATTGAACTGTCTAGCCGTTCCGGTGGCGAAAGTACGTTTCAGAGAACTTATTTAGAACATTTCTAAGACGGTTGTTACAAACTATGTATAAATGTGTATTGTATGTATCTTACGTGGCATGATTAATCCATGTCATCAAGCCACGTCAGTATTTTAACCGGCTAACCATCAAGCAGGTCATCTTTTACACGATTTATTCAATTTGGCGACATACTTCCATAAAATGTTCAAAACTTTTGATGCATACATACAATAGTAAAAGATGACAAGTTACATACACTCCGGGATTCTTTTCCCATTACAATAAATATATATATATTTTCAACATTGAACTATATATATTTATATATATATATATATATATATATATATATATATATATATATATATATATATATATATATATATATATATATATATATATATATATATATATATATATATATATATATATATATATATATATATATATATATATATATATATATATATATATATATATATATATATATATATATATATATATATATATATATATATATATATATATATATATATATATATATATATATATATATATATATATATATATATATATATATATATATATATATATATATATATATATATATATATATATATATATATATATATATATATATATATATATATATATATATATATATATATATATATATATATATATATATATATATATATATATATATATATATATATATATATATATATATATATATATATATATATATATATATATATATATATATATATATATATATATATATATATATATATATATATATATATATATATATATATATATATATATATATATATATATATATATATATATATATATATATATATATATATATATATATATATATATATATATATATATATATATATATATATATATATATATATATATATATATATATATATATATATATATATATATATATATATATATATATATATATATATATATATATATATATATATATATATATATATATATATATATATATATATATATATATATATATATATATATATATATATATATATATATATATATATATATATATATATATATATATATATATATATATATATATATATATATATATATATATATATATATATATATATATATATATATATATATATATATATATATATATATATATATATATATATATATATATATATATATATATATATATATATATATATATATATATATATATATATATATATATATATATATATATATATATATATATATATATATATATATATATATATATATATATATATATATATATATATATATATATATATATATATATATATATATATATATATATATATATATATATATATATATATATATATATATATATATATATATATATATATATATATATATATATATATATATATATATATATATATATATATATATATATATATATATATATATATATATATATATATATATATATATATATATATATATATATATATATATATATATATATATATATATATATATATATATATATATATATATATATATATATATATATATATATATATATATATATATATATATATATATATATATATATATATATATATATATATATATATATATATATATAAAAACTGTAAATTTTTATATGAATATTAACGAAATAATATATATATATATATATATATACAAACCCTATAAATTTTTACGGTATGCTTCGATCTTACGCGTATATTGAATTGCAACACCATAAACCCTAAAATAACGCGGCTGGGGTGGGAGAAAGGAGGGACGAACTTCCGTCGTGTTCTTAAACACGCCTGCCCTGTGATCATTTAGAAAGGAGGATTATGAAATGTTTGGTATGTATCATCGTTTCAAATACGATATTATTGTTTATATGGTTTGTGAAAATTAGTGATGGCCGGACCTGAATGGGTGGTGGCGCTGCGGTGGTTGATCACAGTGGTGGTGGCCGGATGTTTGAGAGGGAAGAAAGGATGTTTATATATATATATATTATAAATAAGAGTTTTTTGAAATCAACCTCGATCCTGTTTCTTGAAATCAATATATCTCCGATCGAATTAATAAGAAAGACTGGGTGGTGTTTGGCAGCAGCAGCAGCAGAAGATAAGATCTTTTTTGAGATCAATCAAGACATGTATCACAGGAGGAGAAAAGCAGCAGCAGCAGAAGAAGAAGATAAGAGTTTTTGCAATTTTCGTCCCTAAACATGTCACGTTTTTCACTTTTAGTCCCTCAGGTGTAACAAGGAAATGACATTAATACCCTCACGTGTTTCGCACGTGCGTACGTTAACGGCAAAAAACGAACGCCGTCTAGGGAAGGACCTTGATTGCAAAATGTTGCCAACTTTAAGGTTAAAATTGTAATTTTTAAACGTTAGGGACGAAAAGTACAAAAGCTGCCAACTTCAGGGACGAAAAATGTAATTTACTCTTATATCTATGTTCATGTATATCAATCATTTTTGCATATATCTTACATATATAAATTACCATCTTTTAAAAATAATTATCCATTGTCATGTACAAGACTTTATTGGATGCTATCGTAATGATAAAAGGGAAAGTATAAACGAACAATTATTGTGTTTCTAAAAAGCAAAAGAGAGGGGGATTATTTTAGCTAGTTATGTGAAACACATGACTTCTAGAAAACAAAAATGTCAATTTCATGATGAAACGGCTTTGTCATACCATGAAATCATGAATCTATGTACGAGTGTACGAGTAAGTAATCTATACTTCTATACTACTATATAAAGCAAATTACCCATTCCCTTTTAAGTAATTAAGACTTTGAAATGACAATATTACTCTTTTTCTTTATTCACTAATTTAAACATCTTCACCTATTTACCTATAATACCTTTAATGAAATAACTTACAACATATATCATCCAACCCATAAATAACCATATTAACTTCTCTTACATCAATTAATTTACATTCTACCACCACCACCGCTGCACATCGCCGCCACCACTGACCCCGTTGTCACATCTTCGTCGCATCGCGCGGGCATCCGTCTGGTAACTAATAACATGATCGCTTACAAAAGCATGGACCTTTTTTCAAGTGTAACCATTCGTATTTGGGCCATAAACTTTCATACACAAACGAAACCCAATAGATGAAAGTATTTGGGCCATATACCGTCATATAAGATTTCATTACAATTCTCGTAAAACTTTTTATCAAGCATTGTACGTTATAAAAAATGGCTCAATGTATCATCATTTAAACAACTTAGAAATACAATACTTTTTCTCTTTCAAAATAAGTATTCATTATGAAATTAACACATCATTTTCGAAAAGTCACACTAGTTAAACGGTGATCATATCGTACCATTTAACATTCATGTTTTAAGAATCGTTTCCGCTTGAAATAGATCGAGATTTGAAACATGACACTAAAATGAACAACTTACTGAAAATACCCTTGTCTAGTTAAATTTAGTTTTTTCTTTTCTTCTTTTTATTATATCTATTATATCTATATGTAATGTAATGTAATGTTGTGACATATTTATGTTTTTAATCAATAGCATAACAATAAAATAACATAGAAACTAAATCCTCCAATAACCATATTTACCTTCTCTCAGGCCTCAGCCTATATACTGTAACCACCTTACCGAATGCAATATATTTTTCATTTTTTACCGATACGTACGGATATCCACCAAATAACAAAAAAACACGGAAACAAATATTGATGGATTCTATTTCCATCTCGATCGATCTTTCTGAAATCATTTCACAACAAATATTATTTCCATTCGATCTAATTATACTACACCCTAATTATTTAATATTCTTCGTTGTTAACATCAATCCTAACAATTAAATCTAAATATAATGGGTTTAAAAAATCTATTAAACCGAAGAAAGAAGAAAAAAACCGTAGACGAAATTAACAGCTCCCACAAACATGATCGATCCGAACCCGAACAACCTGAATCCACACCTCCACCCGTGCGCCCAACGTCTGAGCCAACGAGGCACACAAAGTCCAAGTCATCCTCAGATTCACGAATACGAATAGAAGAAGAGCTAGAACAAGTTTTCAAGAAATTCGACGCAAATGGTGATGGCAAGATATGTGCTTCGGAGCTAGGTTCAATCATGGCAAGCCTAGGACAACAACCAACCGACGACGAGCTAACGAATATGATAAAAGAAGTGGATGGAGATGGAGACGGGTTTATAAATTTGCACGAATTTATTGAACTAAACACGAGAGACATTGATTCGACGGAAGTGTTGGAGAATCTTAAGAATGCATTTTCTGTTTTCGATATCGATAATAATGGGTTGATCACGGCTGAAGAGTTGCAAAATGTGTTGAAAAAACTTGGTGATACGTGTAGTATTACTGAAAGCAAGAAAATGATAGCTGGGGCTGATCGTGATGGTGACGGTATGATTAATTTTGATGAATTTAAAGATATGATGATGATGGGTTCCAAATTTGATTCAATGGGCTTACAAAAACAAGAGATTTCTAAACACGATTAATTAAATTCTCCTTTGGATTATTTATTAACTACATTTTCTTTTAACTTTTTAATTTTAATTTATTTATTTATTTATTTTTTGTTTTCTTTTTTTCTGTATCTTGAACTGATTGTTAGGAACTTGAAAATCGAAATTCAAAGGAGTGAAATTTTTAGCACTCCCGAATTGTTGAAATCTTCAATAGGATATATGTATTAGATTAATAGATTTTGCTTCTTTTTATTGGATATTTCATTTCATAAAGTTGTGTTTGTGATTCCTTGTAAGCAAATGCTATATTTATTGTGTAGATATAATTTTGAATCCACGGAGTCATCTTATAATGGTTTATTCGTGACCAAATTCATAAAAATTTCTTAAGAACGGTTTGTATCTTAATTTCCTGATGTTCAAACCAATCTCTTCATGTGTTTTGAATTAATTTGTTGTACACAATCACAAAATTCACAACCTTCGGGAATTTTTATTACTTTGAGACAGAGGAGGTATCAGAAAGAGAGGGCAAAATTAAAAAATCCGTGAAAAATAAATATAAAACGGTCAAAATGTTTAAAATCTATAGAAAAATTTCAAAATCGATGAAAAATTTAAAAATACATGACAAAATCTAAATTTTGAAGGGGGGCATTGACCTCCTTTCCCCCATGTGGTACCGCCACTGTTTTGAGATATCCATACTATCTAATAAAGAGAAAGACCATTTTTTTTCCTTTAAACAATTCAGCTTTTGAATTACCTTTTTTACCCCTAACCTTTTAGCACCTGTATTCTAAACCCTAAAGCACCCTTACATAAAACCAAACATCTTCACACATATCTCATATTTCACAAGTGCCCCTTTTCATTAACTATGTTATCCTTTTACGTCAACTACCTTTACATTAATAACCACACCGTTAATGTCACCATCACCCGTCGTCGCCGCTCTACCGCCGCATTGCGCGGGTACCCCTCTCGTAACAATTAAAGTGTATCAAAGGTTGCATACTTGAAAAAATCATTGCGCAGGTACCCTTCTCGTAACAATTCTTGAAATTATTTATTGGAGTTCTACAAAAGTTGTTTCGGAAAGAATCTCATTTCTCCAAATACTTTTATTTCCGTTATTGATGAAAAAGATAGATTTTGCATTTATCCGGCCTCGTGGAGTCGTGGTTAAAATATTTCTTTCTATGCATGACAAATGCCAGAAAATGAAGAAATAATTTGAAGTTGAAAACAAAATAATACGCGGTAACTTCATGATCAACATACTTGCATCGTAGTGATGAGGGTTTTTCTCGAATTCGAGTATAACTATAAGAAAACTATTATTTTCAATACACGGTCCGTAACACGGTAACTTCATGATCAACATACTTGCATTATAATGGGGGTGGCATACTGGCATATTTAAGGTCAAAACTCAAAAGTTTTCTATCTGGATGTGAAAACGAGTTTAATACGAGATTACGAGTACGTGTTTTAGTTAAAGGGACGGTCCATACGCATATGGGCTTGACTTTTAGCTTTGGTGTGAACCCAAACAAAGCCCAATATGAGAAAGTGAACATACAAGGTCGCCTGTTGGTAGTGACTGGTCTTGATACTTCACGAAACCAATTTCTTTTTTGAAAAGCAGCACCGGATAAACGGTTAATACTTCCCATGCGAGTGAGCCCATGACAGTTTGAGTCTGGTAACGCCCAAACCGGTTTGCTCCCCATCTGTTAGATGAGTATAGCGTTGTGAAGACACACTTACCACATTTGCATGTGGCAGGATTCGAACCTGAAACCCCCATTAGGAAACCACATTGTGGAAAACCCTCTGACTTCATGAAACCAATTACTAGATGTTTTATTTTTTTATCTTTTAACTTTGAATTTTTTTATATCTAGTTTTAATTAACATTAATTTATGAATGTTGGATGTTTAATTTGTTTGATATGATGTTAAGGAGTTTGTTTTCCCCTTTGACCTATGTTTTTGTGTTACTCATTCTTCCTATAAATATTTAGAATGTAAGTTTAAAAATATAACATATTTATATATTTTTATAGGGATTATTACCTGCGAATGCAACTAACTATGACAAATGTCTATGTTATGTAAAGATCTCGTAAAATGTCTATGCAATGTAATTAACTTACAAAATTGTCTATGTAATGTAAGTAACTTACAAAATTGTCTATGTAATGTAATAGACTTCGTAAAATGTCTATGCAATGTAATTAACTTACAAAATCTGTCTATGTAATGTAATAGACTCGTAAAATGTCTATGCAATGTAATTAACTTACAAAATCTGTCTATGTAATGTAATAGACTCGTAAAATGTCTATGCAATGTAATTAACTTACAAAATCTGTCTATGTAATGTAAAGACTTCGTAAAATGTCTATGCAATGTAATTAACTTACAAAATTGTCTATGTAATGTAAAGACTTCGTAAAATGTCTATGCAATGTAATTAACTTACAAAATCTGTCTATGTAATGTAATAGACTTCGTAAAATTGTCTATGTAATGTAATTAACTTACAAAATCTGTCTATGTAATGTAATTAACTTACAAAATCTGTCTATGTAATGTAAAGACTTCGTAAAATGTCTATGCAATGTAATTAACTTACAAAATTGTCTATGTAATGTAATAGACTTACGTAAAATTGTCTATGTAATGTAATTAACTTACAAAATTGTCTATGTAATGTAAAGACTTCGTAAAATGTCTATGCAATGTAATTAACTTACAAAATCTGTCTATGTAATGTAATAGACTTCGTAAAATGTCTATGCAATGTAATTAACTTACAAAATCTGTCTATGTAATGTAATAGACTCGTAAAATGTCTATGCAATGTAATTAACTTACAAAATCTGTCTATGTAATGTAAGTTAGACTAAAATGTCTATGCAATGTAATTAACTTACAAAATCTGTCTATGTAATGTAAGTTACCGGGTGAGCAGGTTAAAATGCTTATGTGGCATTGCTGACTCACCTATAACTACTGACTTGGAAAAAAAAATGCTTACATGGCATCGTTGACTCATCTTATCTTCACCAAAGTTGGAAAACCACCACAATCATCCTCACCACAAGTTTCATATATATATATATATATATAATATATATATATAATTTCCATGAATTACATAATTTATATATTATATATATTATATATATATATTTATCATATTATATATATATATATAGAGAGAGAGAGAGAGAGATAGAGGGAAAGAGAGAGGGAAGTTAAAGCGAGAACTAATTATTTGTCGAGAACTATGAGAACCATTATGATCCATTGGATGTATTACATCAAAGGTTGAAATTGATTGATGGCATTTTTGTAATATTGCTAACAAAAATTAATTAACAAATTAATAATATTTAAGAAAGGGGCATAATAGGAACCAAACATTTATACAAAAACCCGTCTATGAGAAAATCATGGTTCATAAATTGATTATACAGTTCATGTATCTATTAAAAGTTGCACTTTTTCCTCGTCAAGCTAAAAGTTTGTTTTTGCAACTCTAATATAAACGATTAATACTGTAAATATAATAACATTTTATTAACAATTAGACTAAACATTTATACAATTAAAGAAAAGTATTTAATTAAAACCGTTAGTAATGTAGATACCTATTTTTTGATTTTTAACCTTATTAATTTTATTAACATTAGGACAATATAGGATTATAAACTTTTTAACTGGTCCACATGTGAACAACCCTTGTACATATGTGAACAACTTCTGTTCACATGTGAACAACCCTGTTCACATGTGAACAACCCTTGTACATATGTGAACAACTTCTGTTCACATGTGAACAACCCTTGTACATATGTGAACAACTTCTGTTCACATGTGAACAACCCTGTTCACATGTGAACAACCCTTGTACATATGTGAACAACTTCTGTTCACATGTGAACAACCCTTGTACATATGTGAACAACTTCTGTTCACATGTGAACAACCCTGTTCACATTGTGACATTCTATTCACATTTATAAACAAAATTCATCAAATATATGTAAAAATAATCATAAATAAAGTGAGGATAACCATATTTGTAAGTGTATAGAGTTTATATAAAATATCTATACGTGAATAGGGTCATGTGTTTTAGAATATTAGTTATCTGCTTAGTCATTTTTACAATATTGTTACACATATATCAAATTAAGTAATAAGACTTGCAACCTGAATAACAAAATGATGCGGAAATGACCAGATTCATTGAACTGGAGGAACCCAGTGAACTGAAGAAGGCAACTGAACTGATCATGCCCTCTGAACAAGCCATGTTGATTCTGCCAGCTGTAGCCCATTTCAGACAAGTCTTTTCTGAAACAGTTCAGTCACCAGTAGTAACATTTCTCCAGTGGCAAGCTCCAGATGAATGCTCCAGTGACCACTACTGAAGGTCCTCCAGATGACGTGCTCCAGTGACCACTACTGAAGGTCCTCCAGATGACGTGCTCCAGTTTTTGTCTCCAGTTGCGTTCCAAATTTATGTTCCAGTTACCAATTAATAAAGTCTCCACTGAAGTTGTTTGTGGGCCCAATAATAAAGAAGAATGACAGCCGTTAAAGAAGGCGCGTGTGACAGAACGTTTCTAACAATATTATGGGACCACTTGCAGGAGAATGTTTCTAGAAGCTTACGTGTCCATATTTTATTGGTCCAAATTACTTAGTGGCTTGCACATGACAGCTTTTATGTATTATTTTATTATTATGTCGTTAATTTCTAGGTAGAGCATGTGGCTATAAATAGGGGTTCTATTTCTCATTGTAAAAGTTAGTTGATGTTGAATGAAAATTAATAGAGCAACCTCTATTTCTTACAAATCTTCTTTTACCTTTATAGATCTTTGATCTTGGTGGTTAGGAGTGACCCCTTTATCAATATTTGTGGTGACTTGTTCTTTATCAAATATTGTGGTGAGGTCTTTTAAATCTTCGGTTTCCTTTATCTATAATCGTGGTGGCTAGACCTTTATCGGTTGTAGTGGTGGGGCGGAGTGTTTCCTTTATCCTTGATTCCGGTGGCTTAGCCTTTACGAGTCTTGGTGGTGGATTCTTTTTATCTATCATTTTACTTTATTGTCTCGTTTATTCGTTTGTTTCATATAAAATCCAGAAAATACCAAAAATAGTCTTCCGCTGTCGTTTTTCGCGTGATTTACGCATCAAATTTGGTATCAGAGACAGGTTTAAAAAGGTTTCTTAATCTTTTTGTCCGTTGGGTTATTGTTTGTTTAGATCTGTTGATTGATTGTTTAGATCTATTAGTTATTTGCTTAGATCTATTGATTGTGAGTTACTTGTTGGTTAAAAATGGCGTTTAGAAGAAATATGACTTTAGACGAAGCTAATAATGCTAGAAGAGATAAGCAGATTGAAGATCTACAAGAAGCACTTGGTAGAGTTGTTCATATGTTAGAAGATGGTGGTTTACGATTTAATCGAGAAAATGTTGTTGCCAGTGAAAGAGATTCTGAATCTCAAGGTCCTAGTGTAAGATCTGATGGAACACCTAGAAACTCTAGTGATTCTGATGAACCACATCCTAGAGAAAGGCGTAGGAGACATAAGGGTGATGATACTAGGGATATTAAGATAGATCCACCAGATTTTAATGGGTCTTCTAACCCAGAAGAGTATTTCGAATGGGTCCAGGTGATGGACAGGATTATGGAGATAAAAGGGTATGATGATAGGAAAAGCTTCAAAGTTGCCATTATTAAACTGAACAAATATGCTTCATCCTGGTATGATAACATGAAGTCTGAAAGAGAATACAAGGGCAAGAGTAAGATCAAGACCTGGTCCAAACTGAAGGAAGTTATGCAGAAAAGATTTGTTCCCCAGTCGTACAAGCAAGACCAGTACTTACTGATGAACAATCTGAAGCAAGGAGCTAAGGAGGTTGTAGAATACATTAGAGAAGTTTGCAGTCAAGCCAGTTGCCAGTCAACCAGTTGCCAGTCAACCAGTTGCCAGTCAACCAGTTGCCAGTCAACCAGTTGCCAGTCAACCAGTTGCCAGTCAACCAGTTGCCAGTCAACCAGTTGCCAGTCAACCAGTTGCCAGTCAACCAGTTGCCAGTCAACCAGTTGCCAGTCAACCAGTTGCCAGTCAACCAGTTGCCAGTCAACCAGTTGCCAGTCAACCAGTTGCCAGTCAACCAGTTGCCAGTCAACCAGTTGCCAGTCAACCAGTTGCCAGAAAGTTCCGTACAAGTCATTCAGTAAGGTTCCTAGTTCCAGTCAACAGTTGCCAGTCAACCAGTTGCCAGTCAACCAGTTGCCAGTCAACCAGTTGCCAGTCAACCAGTTGCCAGTCAACCAGTTGCCAGTCAACCAGTTGCCAGTCAACCAGTTGCCAGTCAACCAGTTGCCAGTCAACCAGTTGCCAGTCAACCAGTTGCCAGTCAACCAGTTGCCAGTCAACCAGTTGCCAGTCAACCAGTTGCCAGTCAACCAGTTGCCAGTCAACCAGTTGCCAGTCAACCAGTTGCCAGTCAACCAGTTGCCAGTCAACCAGTTGCCAGTCAACCAGTTGCCAGTCAACCAGTTGCCAGTCAACCAGTTGCCAGTCAACCAGTTGCCAGTCAACCAGTTGCCAGTCAACCAGTTGCCAGTCAACCAGTTGCCAGTCAACCAGTTGCCAGTCAACCAGTTGCCAGTCAACCAGTTGCCAGTCAACCAGTTGCCAGTCAACCAGTTGCCAGTCAACCAGTTGCCAGTCAACCAGTTGCCAGTCAACCAGTTGCCAGTCAACCAGTTGCCAGTCAACCAGTTGCCAGTCAACCAGTTGCCAGTCAACCAGTTGCCAGTCAACCAGTTGCCAGTCAACCAGTTGCCAGTCAACCAGTTGCCAGTCAACCAGTTGCCAGTCAACCAGTTGCCAGTCAACCAGTTGCCAGTCAACCAGTTGCCAGTCAACCAGTTGCCAGTCAACCAGTTGCCAGTCAACCAGTTGCCAGTCAACCAGTTGCCAGTCAACCAGTTGCCAGTCAACCAGTTGCCAGTCAACCAGTTGCCAGTCAACCAGTTGCCAGTCAACCAGTTGCCAGTCAACCAGTTGCCAGTCAACCAGTTGCCAGTCAACCAGTTGCCAGTCAACCAGTTGCCAGTCAACCAGTTGCCAGTCAACCAGTTGCCAGTCAACCAGTTGCCAGTCAACCAGTTGCCAGTCAACCAGTTGCCAGTCAACCAGTTGCCAGTCAACCAGTTGCCAGTCAACCAGTTGCCAGTCAACCAGTTGCCAGTCAACCAGTTGCCAGTCAACCAGTTGCCAGTCAACCAGTTGCCAGTCAACCAGTTGCCAGTCAACCAGTTGCCAGTCAACCAGTTGCCAGTCAACCAGTTGCCAGTCAACCAGTTGCCAGTCAACCAGTTGCCAGTCAACCAGTTGCCAGTCAACCAGTTGCCAGTCAACCAGTTGCCAGTCAACCAGTTGCCAGTCAACCAGTTGCCAGTCAACCAGTTGCCAGTCAACCAGTTGCCAGTCAACCAGTTGCCAGTCAACCAGTTGCCAGTCAACAGTTGCCATCAACCAGTTGCCAAGTCAACCAGTTGCCAGTCAACCAGTTGCCAGATTTATTGAGACTGTCCAGAAAGCCTTCAGAGGCAAAGAAAAGGAAACTGGAGGAACGAAAGAACCAGTTGGAATAAAATGTTTCAAGTGCCATGGCTTTGGTCACTTCCAGGCCCAGTGTCCTAATCAAAGAGCATTGACTGCTAAAGAAATTGAATGTCTACCAGATGTCGACACTGAAGAAGGTGAGCCAGTGTACGATGAAGAAGAAGAAGAAAAAGCTTATGTTGGTGCACATATTGGAGAGATATTGGTTGTCAGGAGAGTGATGCATACTGATGAAGTTACAACTGATACTGCTCAGAGAGAGAATATTTTCCACTCCAGATGCACAGTGAAAGGCAAGGTATGCGATCTGATCATCGATGGTGGCAGTTGTGCAAATGCTGCTTCAACTTACATGGTAGAGAAACTGGAACTACCAACAGTGAAGCATCCCAGACCTTACAAGTTGCAATGGTTAAGCGAAGGTTCTGAAGTAAAGGTAAATCGACAAGTCACTATTCCCTTTTCAATTGGGTCAGTTTACCAAGATAAAATTATATGTGATGTTGTTCCCATGGATGCCTGTCACATTTTGTTGGGTCGACCATGGTTATTTGATAATTATGTTCATCATGATGGTCGTATGAATTCATATTCTCTGAATATAAGTGGAAAGAAGGTCACACTGACTTCTTTGAAGCCCACCGAACTGATGAAAGTCAAGAAGGATTAGCCCAGTAAGCCTTTGTTTTTATCTCAATCTGAAGTTGAAGAAGAGTTATCTGAAGGCTCTCCAGTTCTAATGCTATTGGTCGTTGAAAAGTCTGAAGAGAAGAAGTCCACTGAAGTCCCCAGTTTACTGAAGTCATTACTGAAGGAGTTCAGAGATATTTTTCCTGAAGATCTACCTGAAGGTTTACCTCCAGTTAGAGGTATTGAGCACCAGATTGACTTGGTTCCAGGCTCAGTTCTTCCAAACAAAGCTGCTTATCGTTGTTCTCCTAATAAAGCCAAAGAATTGCAAAGACAAGTAGATGAACTGGTCGAGAAGGGTTATGTCAGAGCAAGCATGAGTCCTTGTTCAGTTCCTGCTCTACTGGTCCAAAGAAAGATGGAACGATGAGAATGTGTGTTGACAGCAGAGCCATCAATAATATAACTATTAAGTATAGATATCCTATTCCCAGATTGGATGATATGCTTGACGAGTTACATGGCTCCAGAGTGTTTTCAAAGATTGATCTCAGAAGTGGTTATCACCAGATAAGAATGAAGGATGGAGATGAATGGAAGACTGCTTTCAAAATCAAGGGAGGTTTGTATGAATGGTTAGTGATGCCTTTTGGCTTGTCAAATGCCCCAAGTACTTTCATGAGGCTAATGAATGAAGTTCTGAGGCCACTTATAGGTCAGTTTGTTGTTGTTTACTTTGATGATATTCTGGTGTACTCTAAATCTGAAGCTGAACATGTTGGTCATCTGAAGAAAGTATTTGAACTGCTAAGAAGACACCAGTTGTATGGAAAACTGGAGAAATGTGATTTTATGGTGGATAGTGTGATATTTCTGGGGTATGTTGTGTCAAAAAATGGGATTTCAATGGATCCATCGAAGGTAGAAGCCATCAGATCGTGGCCAGTTCCTACAACCATCACTGAAGTTAGAAGTTTTCATGGACTGGCATCATTCTATCGAAGGTTCATAAAGAACTTTTCTACAGTTGTGGCTCCTATCACTGATTGTCTGAAGAAAGGTGTGTTCAACTGGCCAGGTTCGGCTCAACTGGCGTTCGAAGCACTGAAGGGGAAGCTCAGTTCAGCTCCAGCTCCATCCTTACCAGATTTTGATATGCTATTTGAACTTGAATGTGATGCCAGTGGAGTTGGTATTGGTGCAGTACTGGTGCAGAGTGGGCGTCCAGTTGCTTATTTCAGTGAGAAACTGAACGGATCAAAATTAAAGTATAGCACTTATGATAAAGAATTTTATGCAATAATTCGTGCTATCACTCACTGGTCACATTATCTGAAGCCAAAACAGTTTGTATTGTTTTCTGATCATGAAGCACTGAAGTTCATTAATGGTCAGCACAAGCTTAATGGCAGACATGCCAAATGGGTAGAATTCTTACAATCTTATTCGTTTGTTTCGAAACATAAGGCTGGAGTTTGTAATGTTGTTGCTGATGCTTTGTCACGAAGATATTCCTTGTTATCAATTCTGGAAGCAAGAGTCCTTGGATTTTCTTTCATTAAAGATTTGTATGCTACTGATCCAGACTTTGCTAATCACCTCACTGAAGTTCACCAGAAAGGGCCATTTGTTGTTCAAGATGGTTTCTTGTATAAAAATGGAAAGTTGTGCATTCCCAGAGGTTCGATAAGAGATTTACTGATAAGAGAAGCACATGGAGGAGGTTTAGCTGGCCATTTTGGCATTAACAAGACTGGAGAGATCCTTACTGAACACTTCTACTGGCCAAGTCTACTGAAGGATGTCCAGAATCTCATCAGTCGCTGTCCAACTTGTCACTAGGCGAAGACAACTTTTCACAAAGGACTGTACACTCCTCTTCCAGTTCCAAACCAACCTTGGGAAGATCTTAGCATGGATTTTATCGTTGCACTGCCCAGAACCCAAAGGGGAAAAGACTCAATTATGGTGGTTGTTGATAGATTCTCAAAAATGGCTCATTTTGTTGCTTGCAATACAACCAATGATGCTTCAGCTGTGGCGAGTTTGTTCTTCAATGAGATTGTTAGATTGCATGGGATTCCCAAATCAATTGTGTCAGATAGAGATGTAAAGTTTCTGAGTTATTTCTGGAAGACTCTATGGAGATTGATGGGCACCAGATTGTTTTTTAGTACGTCTCACCATCCTCAGACTGATGGACAGACTGAAGTTACGAACAGAACAATTGGTATGTTGTTAAGAACACTGGTGAAGAAGACACTGAAGGATTGGGATTTGAAGCTTGCTCATGCTGAATTTGCTTTCAACAGAGCTCCTAACTATTCCACCAGTAAATCCCCATTTGAAGTTTGTTATGGTGTCAATCCACTGACTCCCATTGACTTAATTCCATTTTCGATTGAACCAAAAGCAAGCATTGAAGCTGAAACCAGAGCAAAAGAAATAAAGAGAATTCATGGAGAAGTGAAGGCCAGAATAGAGAAGGCAAATGCCAGTTACAAGGCCAGAGCAAACAAGAATAGAAAGCAACCCAGTTTTTCACCAGGTGATCTTGTGTGGGTGCATCTTAGAAAAGAAAGGTTTCCAGGAAAAAGAAAGAGTAAACTAATGCCCAGAGCTGAAGGTCCGTTCAAGATTCTGGAGAGATATGGTGATAATGATTACAAGGTTGAGTTACCTGGAGACATGGCAGTTTCAAGTACTTTTAATGAGATCTAATGCCTTATCTGAAGGATGAGTACCTCGAAGACTTGAGGACAAGTCTCTTTTCAGAGGGGGAGAATGATGCGGAAATGACCAGATTCATTGAACTGGAGGAACCCAGTGAACTGGAGAAGGCAACTGAACTGATCATGCCCTCTGAACAAGCCATGTTGATTCTGCCAGCTGTAGCCCATTTCAGACAAGTCTTTTCTGAAACCAGTTCAGTCACCAGTAGTAACATTTCTCCAGTGGCAAGCTCCAGATGAATGCTCCAGTGACCACTACTGAAGGTCCTCCAGATGAATGCTCCAGTGACCACTACTGAAGGTCCTCCAGATGACGTGCTCCAGTGACCACTACTGAAGGTCCTCCAGATGACGTGCTCCAGTTTTTGTCTCCAGTTGCGTTCCAAATTTATGTTCCAGTTACCAATTAATAAAGTCTCCACTGAAGTTGTTTGTGGGCCCAATAATAAAGAAGAATGACAGCCGTTAAAGAAGGCGCGTGTGACAGAATGTTTCTAACAATATTATGGGACCACTTGCAGGGGAATGTTTCTAGAAGCTTACGTGTCCATATTTTATTGGTCCAAATTACTTAGTGGCTTGCACATGACAGCTTTTATGTATTATTTTATTATTATGTCGTTAATTCCTAGGTAGAGCATGTGGCTATAAATAGGGGTTCTATTTCTCATTGTAAAAGTTAGTTGATGTTGAATGAAAATTAATAGAGCAGCCTCTATTTCTTACAAATCTTCTTTTACCTTTATAGATCTTTGATCTTGGTGGTTAGGAGTGACCCCTTTATCAATATTTGTGGTGACTTGTTCTTTATCAAATATTGTGGTGAGGCTTTTAAATCTTCGGTTTCCTTTATCTATAATCGTGGTGGCTAGACCTTTATCGGTTGTAGTGGTGGGGCGGAGTGTTTCCTTTATCCTTGATTCCGGTGGCTTAGCCTTTACGAGTCTTGGTGGTGGATTCTTTTTATCTATCATTTTACTTTATTGTCTCGTTTATCGTTTGTTTCATATAAAATCCAGAAAATACCAAAAATAGTCTTCCGTTGTCGTTTTTCGCGTGATTTAAGCATCACAAAATGCACGACTAAATTGTGAAGAGGGAATAATGTAAAGACACATGCATGGCAATTTAGGAGCTAATGTAAATCTGCTTAGTCACGCTTATCATAGAAGAAACTTGGCTAGCAAAGACAGAATTAATATTTCTTTGTCATTCCCTTATGATAATTGATAAACCGACTTTCATTGTTGCGAGTGCCAATAACTGATGGAGAGATGATCAAATATTCATCTCATAAAATAGGTATTTTGTAACTGTCATACAACTCATCGAGAGATTTGTGGGGAGTTTTTGAATTAATATGTTATTTATTTAAATTGGTTATAAATTTACAATATTATCCTTATTGATATTAATGAGAAAAAAGTTCTTATAGTTCTTGACAAATTTTTGGTTCTCATTTTATCTTTTTACTATATATATATATATATATATAATAAGATATATATATATATATTATATTTATGTTATATTTATTTATTCAGTCATTAGCCACCTAAGCAAATTAAGATTAGTCAACAAGCCACATAACATGAGTCAGCAGCCAAATCAGATATATAAAAAAGATGGTAACCAGTAACCTTTTCAGTAGGTCACCCGTTACATCTTTTGGACATAATTAGTAGTTAATTACATTGCATAGACATTTTACGAGATCTTTACATAACATAGACATTTTGTCATAGTTAGTTACATTCACAGGTTATAATCCCATATATGGGTTTTCTAAACAAAGGCTTAAGGGTTGTGGTTAAGATGCATTAAATAGTTGTACACATATCATATAATTTATGGAACAGACTTTTGATATGGAAGGTATAACTTTTTGTGCATTAAGGACTGCATTTAGCATTTTCTTTTTTATATATGTTTTTATCAAAATCTATATGCATGTAAATTAACAGTTTTGCTAAGTCGTATCGAAAATAATTTATATGCATAACTATCCGCTTAAAAATAGCTATCCCATGTGGCCTAAAAACCCATAAGCCTTAATATTTAATATCACATATTCTATACATATTTATTTTACACGATGTCATCTCTTTTATGTTTGAACAATCATTATTTTTATAGACTATTTGTATTTAATATGCGTTTTTATTAAATTATAGGTCTGTGATGAGAATGACTAAATCCAGATCATTTATGAAGAAAAAATAATAATTTAAGTTTAAAAGACAAAATATATCCCATAAATATTAAGTAGCAAATTTGGACTAAAATTAAGAAGAGTAAATTGTATTTTTGGTCCTTGTGTTATCACCCCATTTGCATATGCAGTCTAAAATCCCTTATCGTTGCAATGGTTATCTTGTTTTTAAAATTTTGGGAGCAACGGTGGTCCAACGAGTAATGATCATTAATTTTAAATTGTTAGTGAGGTCATGTGCTACACACCTGATGGGTATATCTGTAATTTAAGCCCCCCCCCCCCCCCCCCTTAATAAACCTCTTTTGACCGCATATATTCCCATCTAATCACCCTTTTTAACAATAGCAGCGGCCGGTGGTTTAAATTTGGCTACCTATAAATCATTTTCACCAGCACACAACATAAATCTTCTGTCACCAGCAGTTAAGACCCGCCATCTATAATACGCCACCGTCGTTCTCAAACCTAAATCAAAGTTACCAAACTCCAAACATTAATCTTTAATCATCCAAGATTATCAACCTAAACGAAAACTCAATATATATTTGATATTAAAGTTATGTAAATATATTACCAGATAAGAATTATCGATAAATATGTAGGCATAGATGCAAGCAGATATAAAGATAGAGATGTTTATAATATTAGGGTAGTTAGATGGTTAAATTACAGATATACCCATCACATATGTATCACATGACCCCGTGAATGACTTAAAATTAATGATGATTACTTTTTGGACTATCGTTGCCACCAAAAGCTTGAAACTGGACCACCATTGCAACGATAAGTATTTTAGACTACGTTCGCATACTGGGTGATAACACAGGGACCAAAATTACAGTTTACCCAAATTAGATATTGTTGATAATTAAAGGGGATGGTGTTGCAAATACCGGTTAACCGGTTCCGGTTATTTTTTTTATTATCCGAAACCGGTTATTTTTTTTAAAAAAAATAACCGATTACGGTTAACCGGTACCGGTTAATAACCGATTTCTATGTTCTAAAACTATAACCGATCTAACCGATTTCGGTTAATAATAACCGATTAACCGATACCGGTTAACCTATTTTGATTTTTTTTTTAACCGGTCTCTTTCAACAGGTGTCTGGTTGGTTTGGCTTAAACATATATGAATTGCGTATGTATGTTAGGCCTACACATTTGAATGGAAGAGTTTGGGGACAACACGCATCACCCAAACCCAAAAAGTAGTACTCTAGACTTCTACTTTTTCCAACCACTAACTATCAACATGTCAACCATTTTGAATATCATCTGGGTTCGATAACATAGTCATAAAAGACAACTTTTTTTCCTTTATGTTGGGTTATCTGTTTCGTAATCTACCCACCGCCACCAAACCTCCGGCCATCATCATCATCATCAGCAGCAGTAGCAAACCGATAACGATATATATGACAGTTCTATATATGTCCCCGATCGATTCAATCAACCAGAAGAAGAAGAGAGGAAGAGGGTAATTAGTAGAATGCTTGATATGTGTATTTTCAATCAATCAATCGGTGGTAGGATTTTTTCTTTCTCTTATCCCTTCTGATATGTTATTAATATTAATATAAATAATAATTTTAATATATATAGGTTAACCGGTTATAGGTTAATATTATTGGGAAAAAACCGGTTAATGGTTAACCGGTTAATAACCGATTATTGTTTTGAAAGTGATGATCGGTTCCTAACCTACGGTTTATAGTAACCTATAACCGGTACCGTACAAATCGGTTAGTAACCGGTTAGGTTAACCGGTTTTTGAACGGGTCGGTTAGGTTAACCGATTTTTTTGTGCACCTCTAGGTGTTGGTCGTGAGCTGGAGGGACGAAATTCCCATTATTGGGCCTTTTAGTCGCATGATATCAACAAATATAATACTCGTAAATGTGTTTTTGGTTTGTGTAGCTTAACCAAATAAAAAAAAACGATAGGCTAGTTTGGAAGTAAACAAAAACAAGAAAAAAAAAAAAATTAACCAAATAAAAAAAAACGATAGGCTAGTTTGGAAGTAAACAAAAACAAGAGGCAACCGCGAATCGCCTCTCTTGTCTCAAGTGGGCCCCATGTCAAGAAAACAAGTATACTCGTATATAATAAAGGGTTAAGTGCATGGAAATGTAATTAACTATAGTCGAAAAGTTATTGTGTGCATGAACTTACAGAACCTCTATTGTATGCATGAACTTAAAAAAAATATAAAGAATACACTAATGACCTGCTATTACATTAGCCGGTAACCCTTTTGACTTTTCAACATTTTTTGCTTTCGTATACCGCACAACGTGGATTTTTTGATTAAATAAACTGAAACATACATATACATATATATTTATATACATAAACGATCTAACTGATCGTTTCTCACACACACATACACACACACACACACACACACATACACACACACACACACTCACACATAGTTACACACAGTGATCCTCGATGCATCCTATTGACGTTTGAAATCTAGAATTCCGGTCCGATCAATGATCTAAAACAGTTTATCTTCACAATCTAAGGTATTTTATCACTATCTATTCTATTAATCGATCTTTCTAAATGATTTTTGATTGAGAAAACCCTAAATTGCAACAGTAATTTTTTTTAATCCGTCATTGTTTCTTTAATTCATGTAATTAAGTCTTGTTTTTTGGTTGGGATTATGTTATTTACCTTTAATTTCTTGCAATATTTATTATGTATCGATTATAGTAACACACAATCGCATATATTAGGGTTTAAAATGGGGGAAAACTCATTTTTCTGATTATAATAATGAATTTTTGGAATATTTTATTTCTTGCAATAATAATTAATTATTTTTCGTTTTATATTGTAGAAATGGTATACCCTGGACCGTTTTCTCTCACTGTACACCACGATGGTGCATTCGAGTTCATGCCACTTCGTTATGAAGGTGGGGTAACCAAATTCTTGAACGTTCCAAGAGTTTCATTAGAAGAGCTGAGAAGTTACATTGAAGCTTAAACAGGTAGCCTTGTAGTAGCCATTTACTACCTTTTAAACCCAGATGAGTTTGGAACTATAATGAGGTTAGTTTCTATGAATGATTTGGAAGTATTCTATGATGTTGCTGAAAGCTATGGCACCATGCATTTGTATGTGGATCACTTGAATATAAACTTAGTAGAATATATAAATAATGTCTTTTCTGAACATGAGGATGATAATGATGAGGTTGTAGAGCAGGTTGAGTTAGTACCAGATGATGATAATGATAGTAGGCAAAATGTTGATGATCAGCCTCCCCATGGAGATGAACCAAATGACTGTTTTAGGACACCTGAGGCTGGTCAATCTAGCAACCAACCACAATATGGCAACCTTAGTGATTCTGAAGATGAGGACTATGAACCAGATGAATCAGATGCTGAATCTCTTGCTTTTTTAGATCATCTTAGTGAGGGGGATGAATAGCTGGAACAGGTAAGAAGAGGTAATCCTATTGCTAGGATTCCCACAGGTAAATAGTTGCCTAAACTTGGTGGTCAAGTTAACCATAGAGAGGACAGGACAGTATTACATGAAGAACATGATGATTTTATGTCTAAACTAGTCAATGCATTGAAAGATGATAGCACTTCAGACTGGGTTGATCCCTTAGAACCACCCACTGAAGATGTGCCAAAGTTTTCAATACATGACAAAGATACCCATTGGAGATTGAAGGAACCCAAGGTATGCAACACTTGAAATAATTGATACTTTCTATAGTTTTCTTGTCAAAATCATTAATAACTTTCATGTACTTTAATTTCACAGGTTGGTGAGAGGTATGAGGGTCCAGAACAATTGAAAGAATGCTTGTCTTATTATGCATTGGCCAATGGTTACTCACTGTGGTATGAGAGGGCTTCCAAAACTCACATCATTGTAAGATGTGGAGTTAGGCCACCAAGGATAAAAGATCCCAGCATTGGCAAACAAAGGAAGAACAAAAGATATCAACCCCCTCTACAAAAATGCAATTGGAGGTTGTCTGCTTCTTGGATAATTTCAGAAAGATCTTTCCAGGTGAAGAATATAGTTGATGACCACACATGTGCAAGGAATTTCAAGTATGGTAGTTTGATTAATTACAAGTGGATAGGTAGACACTTTGCACACAGAATTAGACAACAACCTGATATCAAATGCTCTCTACTTCAAGAACTGGTAATGAAAAAATATAAATGGTTTGTACAAGAATTGAAGGATTTGGAAACAAATTGAAGTTGGCAGGTGGTGTTGTTCGTATGGTGTGGAGCCGCAAAAGACAAATAAAGAAAAACTTTGTTTCTATTCTTTGTGGAGTTCGTAGAGTGCAGCCGCAGAAAGGCTTTTAGCATTTGAGGATTTCGTGAACACCAGCAGTAGTCGATTACATCAGCCACAGGCACTCGTTTGATTCTTATCTCTTTTATTATTATTAGAGTAAACGGCCTAAATCGTCCTTGTGGTTTACCCTAATAATCAAGTTTCGTCCTTAACTATCTAAAATGACACTGGCAGTCCTTTTGGGGAGGATAAGGATCACATCCAGTCCTATATGCAAACGGACGTTAACTCCAATCCGTTAGCCCTCGCACGTGGATAACTCGTGAGGGTATTTCTGACCTTTTCCACCTTTAAAGGACCAATATTGATAATTTTTTTACTTCAATCTCATACCTTATATATCAAAACCCAGATATATCTCTCTCACACACAAACACATAATCCTTAAATCATCACCATCATTCAATATGCATAATTAACAAAAAGAAAAAAATATATAAATGAAATTTTTTGGATAATAGGCCCAAATCTGATTGTAGTCTCACCATAAACAATCATCATTTTCATGCATTTCAATTTTTCATTATCATCCTCATCAAATCTAAATCACAAAATAATCATACAAACTTCAAAAAATCAAGAGAAACATCATACATAATCCAAGAATCAATAACAAAAAATGAAACTAACCACCACTTGTCGGGCCACCTGAAACCGCCGCCGTCGGGCCACCTGAAACCTCTGCCGCCGCTTCTAGACTAAGAAAGAAATATGAATCGGCCACCACCGCACCAGTTTTAAAACCGCCACCATCGCATCACTTCCCAACCTACACCACCGTCGCATCCTTCCTTTACATCTCCGGCGGCCACCATTCAAACAAACACATACACACAATCTCCGGCCGGCCACCGTTAAACCAACACATACACATACCTCACTAGATCTGTAGCATTGTTGGAGGTTTGGAAGGGAATAAAGATACATACCGTATATATATAGTCGTTTGTGTTACCGGAGGTGGTTCTGTTGAATATTTCGGTCGGCCACCACAGCCGCCGCCGGAACACCATTGCTCACACCCACCGTTGGGTAACACTATTGAACACAGATCGGGATCTATTCTTCACACCCGGGTCAGAATCCATTTTCAGTAAAATCCTCATCATGGTGGCCATCATCAACACAATCACACTTACACACATCTAAAGAGAGAGTGATGAGCGTCCATTTTGTGATAAAAACCCCTATCAAAAGGCTTCATTTCTATGTCTTAAATGAGTTAATATTCTGGAACTATCGGTACTTAATGAATTCTATGATTACGCAGGTTCACGGAAGATGCGAGTGAGGGTAAATGGCATTAAGTGACTCAAGATTGTTGGAGGTTTGGAAGGGAATAAAGATACATACCGTATATATATAGTCGTTTGTGTTACCGGAGGTGGTTCTGTTGAATATTTCGGTCGGCCACCACAGCCGCCGCCGGAACACCATTGCTCACACCCACCGTTGGGTAACACTATTGAACACAGATCGGGATCTATTCTTCACACCCGGGTCAGAATCCATTTTCAGTAAAATCCTCATCATGGTGGCCATCATCAACACAATCACACTTACACACATCTAAAGAGAGAGTGATGAGCGTCCATTTTGTGATAAAAACCCCTATCAAAAGGCTTCATTTCTATGTCTTAAATGAGTTAATATTCTGGAACTATCGGTACTTAATGAATTCTATGATTACGCAGGTTCACGGAAGATGCGAGTGAGGGTAAATGGCATAAAGTGACTCAAGATGGAAGCCTATGAAGTTACAAGACACAAGGAGGTGATCTGGGAGCCGAACGAAGCAAATCGAGAAGCAGCAGGAGCTGCCAGCGCCGTTGGCCCATGTCCAGCGCCGCTGGAGCCCATTCTAGCGCCGCTGGGCGGCCTAGATCAGCAACCGACTTTCAGCACTATTTAAGTTGAAGTAACCCTCAAAACCCTAGGAGAGAGCCGATTCAGCAGCCCTAGCCGCCCATATTCAACCCTAGGTCGACTTTGCAGATTCCAAGGAGGTTTTGGAGCTTCTAACACCTTCCGATCTTCATCCTCAGCCTAGATCTACTCTTTTGTTTTACTTTCAGTTGGTAAACAATGTCTTTCATCTTTTCAGACTTTGTTATTCCTTTAATAATGTCAGGCTAGTAGGCTGGATACTTGTTTGGATCGATGTGATCATGTAGACGTTTATCTATTTTGCTTTATTTGTTAGATTTGTTGGAGTGTGTTTTACTGTTTTTCGTAGATCCATGTTTTACTAGTTCTTCATGTTATTATCGGTTCTATATCTGCATGTATTGATTTAATTCTGATGATCGGTCTATAATCATACACTAGGATTAATACATAAAGATGGAAAACACTAGTCAATCTTTAACTAGATGTAAAAGGTGATTCACTTGTAACCGAGGGATCCAGAACCGTAGTAATTAGGATGAATAGAACATGATGCTTAACAATGTCAGACGCGATCCAGTGACTTGGAAACGAGCACTGTGGTCACCAAAGAGAATTATTATCTGGTCGTGGCTTAAGAGCTGGGTAACTAAAAGATGAATTAGTAACACAAACTTTAGGTCATTAATGCTTAAACAATGAATCTAACGAGAATTTGTTTATAGAGTAGTGTGAGTCTAGCGACAGCACTAGTTACTTAGGCAAAGTGAATCTAACAAGAATTTGAGCCGTGATTAAGTTTCCAACAGTCTAGCAAGTAGGTAGAATGATATTTGGTCGTACCATTAGATCTGAGATGCCAAACAAGTATTTTAATTTAATTACTGTTATTTGTTTTTTCAAACTATTTTCAGACTAAGCCTCTCGCCGAATAAGCGGTTGCGGCTTCTATTTACTTTTCAGTATTTTAATTAGTTTAATAGGAAATCATGACAACCCCACAACCGCTAGAATTACACATATTGCTAGATTAGGTAAAGCAACGCGTCCCTGCGAACGATCCTGTAACTTATCACTTAACTATACTACATCTGATCGGGTTCTCTGCTCGTAAGGTGTGTGTTTTGGGATAATTACTTGTACAACATTTTATAAATTTAAAAGCAAAAATAAAACCACCATCAAGCTTTTTGGCGCCGCTGCCGGGGACGCGACGCATTCTTAGTTTAGTAGTGTAGTTCGATCCTTTCTTGTGTTTCGGCACGAGAAAGTTACTTTTCAGTACTTAGGTTTAGGTCAATTAGGGTTTAGTAGTCAAATTAGGTTTAGGTCAAAATTAGGGTTAAGTTAATTTAGTAGTATCTTCATTTTCTTAAAATTTCAAAAATCCAAAAATAATTTTCTTTCTAGTTTTTAGTTGTTGATTTTAGTTATAGGTATTTTCTTTTTATTATCAATAAAGTGGTACGTTTCACGGGTATGTTTGATTTTCTGTTACATCGAGGTTTAGAGGAGGCAATAGAGCAATTTCAGGGATTCAAACAGAAGGAAGATGAGGATTTTATGGAAACCTTGGAAAGGTTGCTCGAAAGATGGGAAGATTCTGCCCCCTACACACGCCATTCTAAATAACTATTACATGGGGCTAAATGATTCAGTCAGGGAGTCGTTTTATGAAGAAGGGATTTTCAGAAGCAATAATCCTCAAGAAGTTTGGAAGTTATTGGAAAGAAGGATAACAGCCGAGGACCAGAAGCGAAGCAAAAAAAGCAAAATAGAAAAGTTCGTTGCTGTTTCGGACAAACCAGCGCCGCTGGAATCCCCGAAAACAGCCCAGATTCTCGCGATTTATCATTTTTAGCTCGTTTTCAAGGTGTCGATGAAGCCCAAATCGGTAGTAAACGCAAAATCAATCAAGATGAGGATTTTATGGAAACCTTGGAAAGGTTGCTCGAAAGATGGGAAGATTCTGCCCCCTACACACGCCATTCTAAATAACTATTACATGGGGCTAAATGATTCAGTCAGGGAGTCGTTTTATGAAGAAGGGATTTTCAGAAGCAATAATCCTCAAGAAGTTTGGAAGTTATTGGAAAGAAGGATAACAGCCGAGGACCAGAAGCGAAGCAAAAAAAGCAAAATAGAAAAGTTCGTTGCTGTTTCGGACAAACCAGCGCCGCTGGTGGGCATCCAGCGCCGCTGGAATCCCCGAAAACAGCCCAGATTCTCGCGATTTATCATTTTTAGCTCGTTTTCAAGGTGTCGATGAAGCCCAAATCGGTAGTAAACGCAAAATCAATCAAGATGAGGATATTTCGAGCACCAATGAGGGGATGATCTTTCAAGAACTCGTGATTGAACAAGAGCATGTGATCCCGAAACAAAAGGAGCCGAATAAAAGGAGTCGCGTTGATCAAAGCAAAACACCACATCCGGAGCTTGTGGATATCGTTTCGTCAACTGTTGGTGAAGTGCAGGTCATACGGGAGCCAAACGAAGAAGGAACGGAAGAAATTGAAAAGTCAAACGCTGTTCAGGAAGAACCAGCGCCGCTGGTGACCACTACCAGCGCCGCTGGCAGCTCCATTTCGTGCGAAATCTCGTTGTTTGCTCGACCATTGAATGCCGAGGACGCCCGACACTCTTACAAATGTGAAATTGATCTATTTGAGGCTGAATCGCGCGAAGAAGATGCCGAAAACAATGCAATGGGTGAAGAGTCTCAAACAAACAATGAGGAACTTAAAGAAGAGGAGGAGACAAATATAGGAGTTGTTTGGGATGAAGCCGAATGGGCAGACGAACTGGAAGTCATATGGGATGAAGAAGTAGTGACTGCCGCAACCATGGGAATTAAGGTTATGTCGACCTTAAAGAAAGTGCAACCCGATATTCGAGCACAAGATGGTCTATTGAGCAAGAAGAGGAAGCTAGAGGAAGCATTTGCTACTTTCCTCAACGATGAGTGCTTGGATATTTCGGCTAGCACGGTCAAAAAGCAACGGGTGGAACCTTGGGAGTTAGGAGTGAAGTATCGACAAGTCATTCATTCGGAGGCATTTAACGTCCAAGGCGAGGTTTTCTCACTTTTCAAGTTTAGACCACCTGACACTCTAAGTGTGGGGGAGTCTATCATCCCGCCAACCAAAACCGAAGTGAACTTCATTTTCACTTGTTCAGGTAAGTCTTCTAAACTCTTTCTTGATTTTACATTTATACCTAACGAATATTGGCAGGTCTTGGAGATTGAAGGTTTGAAAATCAAGAAGAAAATCGAAGATTGTTTTGACCCAGACAGCTACCAGCGCCGCTGGCAGCCCCTTTTCAGATGCATTCGCGTTCTAAGTTTGTTTTGACCCCGGAATGGAAGTCCAATCAGATCCAGATGACTTTTCTAAAACAAACGGAGCGTGAAACAGAAGTGCCAAAGCCGCTGATATATTTCAAGAAGATCATGGCATGAAAGAAGGAGCCGGATAAAGGGCATACGACTCTAATGATTGATGAAGTTGAGGACACGAGGGAACATCATGTTCAACCCAAGTCGGGTTATCCAGGGAGCTTTCTAACCTTTTATGCTTTTACTGGTTTTGAATGCATTGAATTGGTTAATCTTAGGGCTAGTAGTAATTACATGCATCATTGTTTATTCTTTAAACTAGCCCAGGACCACTTAGCTCCCGACCCTTTTGAATGGATGAACATGAGCTTTGAATTGAATTACTTGAAAATAGTGTGTCATAACGGTAATTTCAAAGTTCTGTATGTTCATATGAAAGGATACATTTTTAAGATGAGTTTTGTAAAGGAAACAAATCATTTCAACGTCTTAAAAGTGAACTTTAATAAGGTGAATTACATTGGTTGGGTAATGGTTAGGAGAACATTCACTTACTATTCACCTTATTCGCGTAAACTGCCCGACACTTTAAGTGTGGGGGCGTTTAAGACCCCACCATGGTAAGTTTGGGGAACGAGTCCGGCTGAAGACTTGTTAAACTTAGCGCTTCTTGGGAGGCAACCCAAGCCGTATTTTCATTTTTATTTTTATTTTTATCTTTTTAGGAATATGTGACTAATTGCAATTTAGTGAATTATTTTGAATTTTATTATTTGTGACCTATTTTATGAGTATGTCTATAGAACCACAGATGCAAGCTTTCAATGGATCAAGGAACAAGTAACTTATTGCAATCATATTTTGTTTTTATTTTATTTTTATGTTTTAGCTTGTTATTTCCATTTTGATATTTTGATTGAAGTGTGCAGGAGTATTTTGTCTTGTAGTCTGAAGGAAACCAGGCACTTGGCCAAAAGCTAAGTGTGGGGGAGTTCAAACATCAAATCGTTGAAGAAAATCAGACATCGAAACACGTACAGGAGCCAAAAGCGCCGCTGGAGTACCTTCAGCGCCGCTGGGAAAGCCACCTGGGCTTCCCAGCGCCGCTCAAAGCCTTCCAGCGCCGCTGACCTGCACCTGTGCAGATCCAGCGCCGCTCACCAGCACCCAGCGCCACTACCTACATGTCCAGCGCCGCTATGTGCTTGCCAGCGCCGCTCCCAGCTCCAGTTTGCACACCAGATCGCGAAAAATCCAAAAAAAATCAGAAAAACCCAAAAATCCAAAAAATCGAAAAATCAGAAAATACCAAAAAGAAAAGAAGATGGAGACGCATCAATGGATCGCCATCAAATGGAGACGACTCAAGTTTTTGAAGTTCAATATCATTCAAGTCGCTCCGCAAATGCCATCTTCAACAACAATCATGCAACATAAGCCCGGGAAGTTTCGTTAATCCTTTATCTTTCCGTGTTTTTCCTATTACCCTGTTATGTTAGGTTCAGTACAACGAGGACGTTGTACAATTTAAGTGTGGGGGGATGGAATAGGAAAAACCCGTGGTTTAATTGCTTTATTTATCATAAGTTTTCTACTACTTATTTCATGCAAAATTCAAATTTATTGTGTCGGAAAATCATTTTGAGAATATAAGCTTTGCAAGTAGACAAAAGATGACGATAACTAAGCAATATTAGCTTTGGTAGATGAACGGTTAGTTAGGACTGTTAGTTTAACTATAGATTTGTGGCTGTTCATTCTTCCAACTGGATTAGAGCTTAGATTGAAACTGAATGCGATTATGTTTGCCATAGCACATTTAACCAGACTTTAATATGCCTAGCAATTAGAGCTATCTAGTCATTAGTATAGGTGTATTAATTGGACTTACTTATATACGTGCTTGTGTAGGAACTAGTTTAGACGTATGGTTCGCCTTAATTCTTACACTATTTATTGTGAACTAGTTGCATGCGGAGTAAGTGTATGAGTCATCTGGGGTCTCTGATAATGTTTATTGCATGAATAATGTAGTAATCTTAAGAAAGGCAATCAGTAGATTAATTTAAAGAGTTCAAAGAACTAATAACGAGTAAAATCTATACGCATCAAGTTATGTCGCTTTGCGCGTGGGGAACCACCGACCTGTCACCGCTGTCTTGATGTAAGGTATAAACTCTAACCATTAGTTGAGTTATGTCGCTCTGCGGGTGGGGAACCACCGACCTGTCACCGCTGTCTCAACTATTAAAGATGATAATATCGTATAACTGCTTTAGTGTTTAGCTAGCGAGCATGACTGTAGTGTGAGGGTATGTCTAAGTAGTGACTCACAAGTACACAAACGATGAATATAAATGCCTTGCTAGTAGCTAGTAGTTCTGATTGCTATACAAACTTTAATTAAGTGCTTAACTAGTCAGCAGAAGGAAGTAAGATTGAGCTGTAAGACATGTGGAATTATAGAACGGTTTTAGAGGTATTAACACAAATAAAAAGTTAGCTTTTAGTTTTGATTGACCAATTATATTGCCTCTAGCTATAGCTTACTGATTTTGTCTAAAGCTTTCTCAAATGTTTTTAATAAAGTAGAATAACTTGAACACTTAAGTAGTCCGCTCATCATTGTTTTATTTTCTTGGACTATTTGCTTGAGGACAAGCAAAGACTTAAGTGTGGGAGTATATGATGAGCGTCCATTTTGTGATAAAAACCCCTATCAAAAGGCTTCATTTCTATTAGGGGTGAGATTGGGTCGGTTTTGGCCCAAAACCGAAAACCGAACCGAAACTTTCGGTTTTTGAAAACCAGAAACCATTGGATTCGGTTTTGATTCTGTTCGGTTTGTCGGTTTCTCGGTTCGGTTTGGGTCGGTTTTCGGTTTTGTTTCGGTTTTTTTTTTTTTTTTAATATTTGCTTTATTATGTAGTGTTAACTAAAAAAATGTTTATTATGCAGTAAAATTCTTAAAAGTTTATAGAAGCTAGACTATTAAGTTTTGGTCGTCTATTGTTAATGTCTACCAGCAAAAAACATTGAACATAATATAACTTATATTTATGTAGAACTGGGCTATTAAGCAGGCCTAGTTGCAAAAACAAATTAACTTGACTTTTAACTTGACTTTCGTATTCGTATTGTACATAATGTAATGAAACATTAGTTACGTAAAGGAGCTAAACTAGTAATAGATACAAAATGATAAAAATACTAAATTAAAAATTATATATATAGTATTCGGTTCGGTTCGGTTTTGAGGGTCGGTTTTTGTATATAAAACCGAAAACCGAACCGATCCGTTCGGTTTTTGAAAAACCAAAACCAAACCGATCGGTTTGGTTCGGTTTTATCGGTTTTTTTTGGTTTTCGGTTTTCCGGTTCGGTTTTTGCTCACCCCTAATTTCTATGTCTTAAATGAGTTAATATTCCGGAACTATCGGTACTTAATGAATTCTATGATTACGCAGGTTCACGGAAGATGCGAATGAGGGTAAATGGCATCAAGTGACTCAAGATGGAAGCCTATGAAGTTACAAGACACAAGGAGGTGATCCGGGAGCCGAATGAAGCAAATCGAGAAGCAGCAGGAGCTGCCAGCGCCGCTGGCAACCTTGCCAGCGCCGCTGGCCCATGTCCAGCTCCGCTGGAGCCCATCCCAGCGCCGCTGGGCGGCCCAGATCAGCAACCGACTTTCAACACTATTTAAGTCGAAGTAACCCTCAAAACCCTATGAGAGAGCCGATTCAGCAGCCCTAGCCGCCCATATTCAACCCTAGGTCGACTTTGCAGATTCCAAGGAGGTTTTGGAGCTTCTAACACCTTCCGATCTTCATCCTCAGCCTAGATCTACTCTTTTATTTTACTTTCAGTTGGTAAACAATGTCTTTCATCTTTTCAGACTTTGTTATTCCTTTAATAATGTCAGGCTAGTAGGCTGAATACTTGTTTGGATCGATGTGATCATGTAGACGTTTATCTATCTTGCTTTATTTGTTAGATCTGTTGGAGTGTGTTTTACTGTTTATCGTAGATCCATGTTTTACTAGTTCTTCATGTTATTATCGGTTCTATATCTGCATGTATTGATTTAATTCCGATGATCGGTCTATAATCATACACTAGGATTAATACATAAAGATGGAAAACACTAGTCGGTCTTTAACTAGATGTAAAAGGTGATTCACTTGTAACCGAGGGATCCAGAACCGTAGTAATTAGGATGAATAGAACATGATGCTTAACAATGTCAGACGCGATCCAGTGACTTGGAAACGAGCACTGTGGTCACCGGAGAGAATTATTATCTGGTCATGGCTTAAGAGCCTGGTAACTAAAAGATGAATTAGTAACACAAACTTTAGGTCATTAATGCTTAAACAATGAATCTAACGAGAATTTGTTTATAGAGTAGTGTGAGTCTAGCGACAACACTAGTTACTTAGGCAAAGTGAATCTAACGAGAATCTGAGCCGTGATTAAGTTTCCAACAGTCTAGCAAGTAGGTAGAATGATATTTGGTCGTACCATGAGATCTGAGATGCCAAACAAGTATTTTAATTTAATTACTGTTATTTGCTTTTTCAAACTATTTTCAGACTAAGCATCTCGCTGAATAAGCGGTTGCGGCTTCTATTTACTTTTCAGTATTTTAATTAGTTTAATAGGAAATCGTGACAACCCCACAACCGCTAGAATTACACATATTGCTAGATTAGGTAAAGCAACGCGTCCCTGCGAACGATCCTGTAACTTATCACTTAACTATACTACATCTGATCGGGTTCTCTGCTCGTAAGGTGTGTGTTTTGGGATAATTACTTGTACAACATTTTATAAATTTAAAAGCAAAAATAAAACCACCATTAGAGAGAGAGAGAAAGATAGAGATAGAGAATGAGAAAAAGAAGATATGTTACTTTAGGGATTTTATTTGGGTATTTTATATGGAAAAACCATATGGTGATGGTGGTGTTAAATCTGGTGGTTTTGATTGAAATTCTTGAATTGTGATATAGATTTAGATTACATAGATATAGATATAGATATTAGATATTAAATTTGGGGATCTGGGAATAAAAGGTAGGAGATAGAAATATTGAAATTATCAATATTGGTCCTTTGTAGGTGAAAAAAGACACAAATGCCCTCACGTGGAAAACACGTGAGGGAGTTAACGGATTGGAGAAAACGTCCGTTTGCGTAAAGGACTGGATGTGATCCTTATCCTCCCCAAAAGGACTGCCAGTGTCATTTCAGATAGTTAAGGACGAAACTTGATTATTAGGGTAAACCACAAGGACGATTTAGGCCGTTTACTCTTATTATTATTATTATTATTAGTTGTTTAATTTGAAGACTATTACTATACAATTTTTATAATGAATTCTATTTATTTGATGATTGTCACTTTTATTTGTCTTGTCATCAGTAGCTAACTCTTTTATCATAAGTGAACCAATATGTGACAGTTGCATGATTTTTAATTTAAATGGAATTCATTTAACGTTGTGCAGTGATCTTAATATTAAATCCTTGCTATTTATTGTTGAATTGTTGGTTATATATCTATGTTTTTAATGGTATTATTTATGTGTCTATGATTTTGAGTGTCTAAGGTTTAGCTAATAATAGGATTAAACGTGTTAACGAAGTAGTAATACGGTAGATTTAATTGTTACTTAAATAAATAAACAAACTAATTGATTAGGGAAATTGTAAAGTGGATAGGGTGATACTCACACTTGCAACGGAACTAGTATATATATTAGGGGTTTTAAGTAAAGGATACATAATTGTAAAGTGGATAGGGTGATACTCATTTGACCAAGTCTAGTTATTTGAGTCTCGATTATTGTTTTCAACATATTAGAATTTGAACTTAATTTAAATGCAACCGGAACTTGTTGTGTGGAACGACGTCTAAACAGATGCTTTTTAAATTATTGTTTAAAATCAAATCAATTTCCACTTTCGTTTTCAAACAAACCTTGCCCCGGTAATACCGAATTTCTTTTCTTCGTATTTAGTTAAATCAAATCTTTCAAATCAAATCTTTCAAAGTGAAGATGGGTCATTAAACCATCTCAATAGGATAACATTAAACTCACTTAGTTTGTAGATAAATAGTCTTTGTGAACGATCTTGGACTTACTAATAGGTATAATATACACAATAAGGTACACTACCTGTGTGTAGAAGTTTAATTATTAGTATTTTTTCGTTTCTAAATGTAAAACTAGATTATACACATCGGTATCTATAAAAACATTCATATTCTATATAGTATGTATAATAAACGAAAACTTTGGGGGCAAGACCCTCCCCCACCCTTCATAGTTCTGCCCATGCCCATAGGTCTTATCAAGAAAGGAGAAGGGCCTCCCTTTCCATTACCTACAATGTGAAGTAGTTCAAGTGTAGTAAGTGCTTACCTGAGCTTGGTATTTATAGTGGTCGATTTGTGCATTAGAAGTCTCTTCACCCGATCACGGATTATCCCTTGTGTGTTAGGCTATATTCCGAAGTTAATTTTGACTTGGAGGCTTGGGCTGGAGCTCTAGCTAGTTGGACTAGATCCTGGTTATTCCGGTCTATAGTGCTATACGTCATCACTTAAGCTTATTGAGTTTCATGTCTTGTAGTCTTTCAATACACATGTGCGATGCAAGTTTTGATTTAATTTTATTTACAATATATTGGTTGTATATGTTCATAAATGTTTATACTATATTCATGTTGCTTTCTGATTTGTGGTAGAGTTAATACTATGCTTTTATTAGAAGAAAGTTAAATTTTTCATTGTTATTTAGTTTTTTTAAGTGTAGTAGTGTAATGTATCAAAATAATGCAAGTCTAAAACACAATCGAGTTGTACTGCTTAACAATATCCATGATAGAACAAAATAACAAACACATTAGAGAAAAATAACATCAACAAGCAGCCTTACAAAGAAAACACCTTATTGGGGTCACACCCGACAATTCATTTGGGAGTTGAAGGACAGTTAATCCATCCTGCTTTAATGTAAACAGTAAACTGTGATAATGTAGATGTATCATTTAAAATATCTGTTTATTTTTTTTTTCATGACATGATTCAAGCGACTGAAAAATTATTTATTGCTCAGCTTCCACAAGAGGACACGAGGACTTGGACCAATATGCCAGACGATGTTTTAGCCAACATACTCACCCGGTTACCGGCCAAACAACTTGCTCAGCTGAGGCGTGTCTCTAAAGCTTGGAATGCTCTTTTATCTGAACCCCACTTCATTAAAACTCATCTTGGTCGTCGACGTTCAAACAATAATGATGAAATTCTGTTGGTCTTCTTCAGAAATGATGGATTTAGTGTGAATCCCTCTAGATCTCCCGATATCGATCTCACCACTAGTTTCATTAAGTTACCCTACCCTAATTTCCCATCTCAATGTCCTGTTATTGGCTCTGTTAACGGTTTAATATGTTTTTCTCGCCGATATTCATCATGGGAAAATGATTATGTCATTCACATTTGGAATCCGTCTCTATCGGCTCTAATGACTCTCCCGCCATATACTTCACGCCCCCCCCAACCACATTATGAGACCTGGTTGCAGGATGATTTCGTTTTCCGGTTTGGGTTTGATCCTAAATCTGATGATCACAAACTAGTTTTGTTTACGACCTGTTTCAATCTACATATCAACAAACCATGCTTTCCAGATTACCTCCAAGTAGAGGTGTATAGTACCAAAAAAGGTTCATGGAATTTAATCACTCAAAAGTTTCCGTTGGATGTTGAAGTGCTTGATCATCAAGATGCAGATTGTATGGATGGGTATGCTGGCTATCTTCACTGGCTTTGTGACGTGACTCCTCCTATAGGCGTTTCCTTCACTTGGGGATTACGCTATGAAACGATAGTGGCATTTGATTTGAGTTTGGAGACATTCAGTGAGATACCTCTTCCGGATGCTATAAGTGATTGTTATCTGAGTAAGAATATTACCTTAGGGGTTTTGGCTGGAAAGCTTTGCGTGATGTCATTAAGTTTAGTTGGTGAGGCTCTTGAGGTGTGGGTAATGGATGAGCTCATGAGCATGGTGTGGCTGAATCGTGGGTGAAAAACCGCGTATTCTCAGAGTTTATTGGTTACTCATATGGATACGGGTTTACATTAAACAACGAGTTCCTTTTCCAAACCTCCATCTGTGAACGTTTGGCTCTATACGATCCAGTCGCAGCTAAGGTTAAATGTTTCAAAGATATTTTGCCTCGAAATCATGATGAGAAAGTCAAATTTGTATCATATGTCGACAGTCTTGTTTGGGTAGCACCTACCAAACCTTCTGTAACCACTTAACTGATCACAAGTTAATGTTGTCGGCGTATTCGACCGAATTGGTGGCCACTGGCTAGTATCCTGGGCGTATTGAATTGATTATAGTTTTTCTATAATTATCTTTTGATGTGTCATGTGTGTATTGAATGGGTTATGTGTTTCTTATATGGAAGAAGACCATGAGCCTGAGATTTCAGATTTGTGTTTTTTCATTTGGAAGAACAAGACATGCGTGGGACTATTTTATTTTAGAGTTAACTGCTGTTTTGGTCCCTGTGGTTTGTGTATAGTTTTGCAGGCTTGATCCCTTTTCAGGTTTACTAGCATTGTTGGTCTTTTTTTAAAAACATTTTGCTAATTTGGTATAAACTAACGATGGCTGTTAAAAGATGTTGTTAGTTCCTCCATATGCCTATTTATGTCTATTCAATGCTTAAATACCCATTTCCATCCCTTTAACCCTTTTCACTTCTAAATCAATTACTTCAAATAAAGATCAAATCAATTACTCAAACACTTGTAAATTCATCACCATCTTGACTTTCATTATTCGTCTAGATAATTAAACACCATCAAAATTACTAAACAAAATTTTTTTCCTTACAAAACCTAAAATCACATATAAATGTTGAAATAATGCAAGATCATTTAAACATGTTTAATATTTTTTAGTTATTTATGTTTTGGTTGAGTTATGCAGGAACAAGAGAAGTTGAGGGACTATTCTGGACAATTGAAGAAAGAAGGTGTGCTTTGGACTAGAAATGTTCAAGTTTAGAAGATGAAGGTGTATTTGGAAAGTTGGTGATATATATAAACAACCCTAACACCAATTTAGGGTTAACACACTTTTCATATCGATCGATTGTTTTGATTATTCTGCTGCTCATATCTTTCTCTCTTTCATATTCATATTTCTGTATATATAGATCAATATATATCATTGATCTATTTCTTATATGTGTAATATCTAATCATAATCTATATGATTAGGTAATTGTAATAATAACTATTTCATATATCTCATCTATAATAATAAATCTGTTCATATAATTTCTGGTGGATTATTTGTGATTCTGATTGTTGATTGAAAATCGTTCATGGTATCAGAGACACAACGCGATTCGGTGGTTGATTAATTCATTCTCTTCTTCTTTCTAATCAGATCTAGGGCGTATTTCGCCTTGAAACCCTAGATTTGATTTTTAGGTTTTTTATTCGGGTAATATTAGGGTTTCATCTGGAAACCTTGATCTAAAGTAATTCCGCTGCTTCTCTGGTTGTTATTCATATATTTCTCTTGACTAAGTGAATCAAGAGAAATTAGGGTTTTCTGATTCAGATCCTGATTATCTTCTTGACTAAGTGAATCAAGAGATAGTTAGGGTTCTTCAACCTTCGGCTATAGCACTGTATTGTTTTCTTGATCTTTTCTTCTTTTATTTCTGTTGTTAAAATCTGCTTATAGTTTCTTCTCAAATTCAATTTTATATATATATATATATCAAATTTTTTTTATCTTTTCTCATAAAAACAATAGTGTTAATACTTGACCTACCTCCATACGAGAGGCCAGGAATCCTGTCACTGACACTGTTGTGGGAATAAGATATATTTTATCTACAATTTTTATTTGAGAAGAGATTATTTGTTGATTTTTTGATTTCTAGTTGTTTATTACTTGTTTGTCTCTATTATTCATTATTTGTGATATTTTCTGTGTTGTCTATTTGATTTAATTATGTCTGCATAATTTGTTCTGGTGTGTTTGTTGATCTATTTCATATTTGTTGTTTTCTTTGTGATTAAAAACAATTGTTTACAATGGTTAATACTCCTCCTGGTTCTGTTCATACTGGTAACACTCCTCCTGGTTCTGTTCATACTGGTAACACTCCTCCACACTCTGTTCATAATGAAGAATCTGATAATGAGTCTGAATTTGAATTTACAAAGATTAGTAAATTGGATTTTGGTGATCTTCTCTATTTGCATGCTAGTGACACTTTAAGCACTCCTCTTATTGGTTTTAAGCTGATTGGTACTGATAATTACAAAGTATGGTCTTGTGCTATGGAACTTGCATTACAAACTAAAAATAAACTTGGATTCATTGGTGGTACTTGTGTTAAAAATACTGATAATTCTGTTTTAGCTAGCCAATGGGATAGGTGTAATGCTGTTGTTCTTAATTGGATTCTTGGATGTGTCTCTCAAGATCTTTATTTAGGTCAAATATTTTCTAAAAATGCAACTACTGTTTGGCAAGAATTGAAAGAAACTTATGATAAGATTGATGGTTCTGTTGTGTTTAATTTGCACCATAAAATTAACTCTTTATCTCAAAATGGTTCTGGATTGTCTGAGTATTATCATAAGCTTACTTCATTGTGGAAACAATATGATGCAATTGTTAAACTGCCTGCTTGTAGTTGTGCTGCTGCTAAAGATATACAAAGTCATACTGATTTAATGAGACTTATGCAGTTCTTAATGGGTTTAGATGATTCTTATATGTCTGTTAGAAGTAACATTTTAACTAGAGATCCTTTACCTTCTGTGAAAACTGCATTTGCAATTATATCTAGGGAAGAATCTCATAGAGGAGGTATATCTGATAAATCTGTGCATGGTAATGCTTCTGCTTTTGTTGCTAAAAGTAATTTTATAGGAATAATAATAAAAGTTCTGGTTATAATAAGACTGTTGATAATAATTTTGAAGCTAGGAGAACTTTTGATAATAATGCTAGGACTTTTAGGCCACCTAATCCTAATTTACAATGTACTCACTGTCATAAAATTGGTCATACTATTGAAAGATGTTTTCAACTTGCTAATAAAAGATCAAATCAGTTTGGAAATAGAGTGGTTAATAATAATTCTAATATGCATTCTCAAGTTGCTAATAATAATTCTAATAATAATTCTAATTCTGCTTCTTCTTCTGCTAATGCTCCCACTTTATCTCATGATCAAATTTCTAAGTTGCTTTCTTTACTTGAGTGCAAGTCTTCTGTTCCTGCTTCTTCTGGTCTGCATGCTAATATGGCAGGTAGTAGTATCTGGTCTAATTCTGTGTTTAATTTTAATACCTTCTTGCTTAAAGCTATTATATCTTGGATTGTTGATTCAGGAGCTAATCAACACATGACTTACACTTCAAAAAATCTGACAAATGTTGTTGATATTTCTGATTTGCAACTTAAAATAGGACATCCTAATGGAACTTGTGCTCTTGTAGAAAAAACTGGAAACTTACATCTTAAAAATGGTGTTGTGTTATTTGATGTGTTGGTTGTTCCTGAATATAATGTCAACTTGTTATCTGTTCATAAGGTGTGTAGAGATAATAAAATTTCAGTAGGGTTTGATGAGTCACATTGTTATTTCCAGGATTTGATTCAAAAGAAGTTACTGGGGACTGGTAGTGAACAGGGTGGTTTGTATTTGTATGATGATTTGCCTGTGTGTTCTAATGTGGTATGTAATTCTGCTAATCTTCCTTATGAGTCCAAACTGTTGTGGCATATGAGAATGGGACATCCTGTAGAACAAGCCTTGACTGTTTTTAGTAAAAAATTCAACTTACAAAATTCTTCTTTGGGTCCTTGTGATACTTGTCACAAGGCCAAACAAACTAGAGTTCCTTTTCCTCTCAGTGATCATAAGTCAAAAAGTTTTGGTGATTTAGTACATTGTGATGTTTGGGGTCCTTATAAAGTAGCAAGTAAAGAAGGATACAAGTATTTTTTGACTTTGGTTGATGATTTTTCAAGAGCTGTTTGGACTTTTTTAATGAAATCTAAATCTGAAGTTTATGATCACTTGTTTAAATTTATTCAACTTATTAAAACTCAATTTTCTGTTACAATAAAGGTTTTAAGAAGTGATAATGGGACAGAGTTTGTAAATACTAAAACTGGTACTTTGTTTACAAATGAAGGAATTATACATCAAACTTCTATGGCTTATACTCCACAACAGAATGGTATTGCTGAAAGGAAACATAGTCACCTTCTTAATGTTGCTAGGTCTCTTATGTTTCAGGGGGGAATTCCTATATCTCTATGGAGTGAATGTGTTTTAACTGCCACTTATCTTATTAATAGGACACCTTCCTCTGTTCTTCATGGCAAAACTCCTTATGAAAAAATCTTTGGTTTTGAACCTTCTTTAAAACATCTTAGGGTTTTTGGTTGTTTATGTTTTGCTTCTGTGTTAAATAACTTGGATAAGTTTTCTTCTAGAGCTGAGAAATGTGTGTTTGTTGGTTATGTCAATTCAAAAAAGGGATATAAGTTGTATAGTCTTGAAAAAAGAGTTTTTATATACTCAAGAGATGTAAAATTTTATGAAAACTTCTTTCCTTTCAAAATGATTTCTGATAAAACTGAAACTGATTTAATTTTTCCAAACATAAATCAACTCAATTTCTTTGATAACTATGATCATGAGGATAATGCTGTGAATATAAGTCCCAATGATGAAAAGGAAGGTAAGGAACATAACTCTTTTGATGAAGGCAACCAACATTTAGCTGCTGGCAGTCCAACAGAGGCTACCATAAATGATTTTTCATTAAGTGGCAGTCCAACAGTGACTACCAGAGATGCTAATGAGGATGCAACTTCAAATGAGGGTATGAATGATAATAATAATAACTCTGAGGGCATTTCTAATACAAATGAAATTGGTTTAAAAAGGTCTGATAGGCAATCTTATCTTCCTAAAAGACTTGAAGATTTTCAAATTGAGGGTAAAGTGAAATATCCTCTTAAAAAGGTTGTGCATTATGCTCATCTTAAACCTGATATACATTGTTTTGCAACTAATTTAAATAAAAGTATAGAACCAAGGTCTTATTATGAAGCTGTTAAGGATAAGAATTGGGTAAATGCTATGAATGAAGAGATGGAAGCTTTAAATAGGAATGATACTTGGGAATTAACTACTCTTCCTAATGATAGAAATACAATTGGTTGCAAATGGATATTTAAAATAAAGTATAAGACTAATGGTGAAATAGAAAGGTATAAAGCTAGGTTGGTAGCTAAAGGATATAGTCAAGAAGCTGGTATAGATTTTGATGAAACCTTTTCACCTGTTGTGAAAATGGTTACTGTTAGATGTATGCTTACTATTGCAGTTTCTAATAAATGGCCTTTATATCAACTAGATGTGAATAATGCTTTTCTATATGGTGATTTGTGTGAAGATGTTTATATGGATGTTCCTCAAGGATATTCTAATGATAATAATGTTGTTTGTAAATTGAAAAAATCTTTGTATGGATTAAAGCAAGCACCTAGACAATGGAATTCTAAACTGTCTAGTGCTTTGCTTGAATGTGGTTTTGTGCAAAGTAAATTTGATTACTCTTTGTTTACAAGAAATGTGAATGATAAGTTTGTGGCTCTTCTTGTGTATGTAGATGATATTGTTATTACTGGAAATTGTGAAACTGAAATTAATGTTGTTAAGGAATTCTTGAATTCTAAATTCAAAATAAAAGATCTTGGCAGGCTAAAGTATTTTCTTGGTATTGAGGTTTTGGAAACTAATAATGGTTTATGTTTGTCTCAAAGAAAATATTGCTTGGAACTCTTAAATGATTTTGGTATGCTTGGAAGTAAGCCAATGAAAACTCCATTAGAGGTTAATCCTACCATTAAACCTTGTTCTGATAAGACAAAACTTCTTGATAATATTGTTGTGTATCAAAAACTTATTGGAAAGCTAATCTATCTTACACTCACAAGACCAGATATAAGCTACTCTGTGCAGTGTCTTTCTCAGTTTATGCATGCTCCTTCAAAGGACCATTTCAATCTTGGTCTTAGAGTCTTAAGATACTTAAAAAAAAACTCCAGGTAAAGGCTTATTGATTACTCCAGGTAATACTTTGACTCTAAAGGGTTTTGTTGATTCTGACTGGGCAAGATGTGTGACCTCTAGAAGGTCTGTAACTGGTTTTTCTGTATTTCTTGGCAATAATCTGGTATCTTGGAAAAGTAAAAAACAAAATATTGTTGCCAAATCCTCTGCTGAAGCAGAATATAGGGCTTTGGCAGCAATAACTTGAGAAATTATTTGGCTTTCTAATCTTTTAAGTGATTTTAACATTAAGTGTTCTATTCCTGTTGATGTGCATTGTGATAGCAAAGCTGCTATTCAAATTGCAGCAAACCCTGTGTTCCATGAGAAAACCAAGCATTTTGAAATTGATTTACATTTCATAAGGAAAAAGATCACTTCTGGGTTGTTAAAAACTGTTAAGATACAGTCTGATGATAATGTGGCTGATATCTTCACCAAAAGCTTAAGCATACATCAACACAATTTTTTAAGCAATAAATTGGGCTTGTTTGACATGTTTAACAGTGATCTTGAGGGGGGATGTTGAAATAATGCAAGATCATTTAAACATGTTTAATAATTTTTAGTTATTTATGTTTTGGTTGAGTTATGCAGGAACAAGAGAAGTTGAGGGACTATTCTGGACAATTGAAGAAAGAAGGTGTGCTTTGGACTAGAAGTGTTCAAGTTTAGAAGATGAAGTTTAGAAGATGAAGGTGTATTTGGAAAGTTGGTGATATACATAAACAACCCTAACACCAATTTAGGGTTAACACACTTTTCATATCGATCGATTGTTTTGATTATTCTGCTGCTCATATCTTTCTCTCTTTCATATTCATATTTCTGTATATATAGATCAATATATATCATTGATCTATTTCTTATATCTGTAATATCTAATCATAATCTATATGATTAGGTAATTGTAATAATAACTATTTCATATATCTCATCTATAATAATAAATCTGTTCATATAATTTCTGGTGGATTATTTGTGATTCTGATTGTTGATT
>CM067170.1:155184149-155266649 GCA_034093135.1 Erigeron breviscapus | reverse complement strand
TATATATATATATATATATATATATATATATATATATATATATATATATATATATATATATATATATATATATATATATATATATATATATATATATATATATATATATATATATATATATATATATATATATATATATATATATATATATATATATATATATATATATATATATATATATATATATATATATATATATATATATATATATATATATATATATATATATATATATATATATATATATATATATATATATATATATATATATATATATATATATATATATATATATATATATATATATATATATATATATATATATATATATATATATATATATATATATATATATATATATATATATATATATATATATATATATATATATATATATATATATATATATATATATATATATATATATATATATATATATATATATATATATATATATATATATATATATATATATATATATATATATATATATATATATATATATATATATATATATATATATATATATATATATATATATATATATATATATATATATATATATATATATATATATATATATATATATATATATATATATATATATATATATATATATATATATATATATATATATATATATATATATATATATATATATATATATATATATATATATATATATATATATATATATATATATATATATATATATATATATATATATATATATATATATATATATATATATATATATATATATATATATATATATATATATATATATATATATATATATATATATATATATATATATATATATATATATATATATATATATATATATATATATATATATATATATATATATATATATATATATATATATATATATATATATATATATATATATATATATATATATATATATATATATATATATATATATATATATACATATTAAAAAACAAAATATATATATCAATAACTATTAATGATATCCATACTATATATATAATTTACACATATGTATAATATCTATATCTATATTCATAATATATATATATGTATACGTCCGAAATATACCTGTGCGAAAGAGAAATGTCTGCAGCTTTGAAAACGAAAGTTCGAATGAGAAGTGTGCAGCTTTGAAAACGAAAGATCTTGCAGAATATATAACGAAATTTGAATATGCAATTATATGATCTTGCAGGCACCTCCAAAATTCGTCCATGATAATGTCTCATACTCTGTCAGGATAATGTCCAATAACGATCCCCGAGGTGCCACGTGGCATTATTAGCGGCGACGTCGCCGCTAATACCTCCGAGGTGCCACGTGTCATGATAATGTCCAATAACGATCCCCGAGGTGCCACGTGGCATTATTAGCGGCGACGTCGCCGCTAATACCTCCGACCTGACACCTCGGGATCGGTCAAGTCAGTCGTTGCTGCAGGTTTTGTCGGGCCCCACTATTAACGGCGACGTCGCCGCTAATAACCTGGTGGGTCTACCCATTTTCTGGGCGGCTTACCCTGTGCCTTGTTAAATTACCCTGCCATACAAAACCAACCATATCTACCGACTTCCTACCCAAATTTTTTCTCTTCATATATTGCAATTTTACTTTGTATCTTACCATTTTTTTTCCCTTCAACATATTTTAATCAAATTGATTTAAAAAAAACTATTATCTCCTTTTTACGTGAACTTCAGCTGATGAGACTAGGATTGAATTCCATGTTTTGTGAACTTCTGCTTTCAACACGTGCTACCCGTTGTCCAACAAAGCTGTTTATGAGAGTGGTGTTTCTAATAACTTGAATCGAAAGTACTTCGAATGTGTCAAACATGAAAGCGGGGATATCATATCCCAACATCTCCTTCCATTCAATTCAACTTGTATATGAAAATAGGTGACGATCAACTTCAACGTTTCCATGAGAAGATCCAAAAAATGACTGTTGTATACGAAAACTACGCAAGACACTTAAAAAACTTGTATTATTGGATAAAAAATTTTCAAAGTAATTATCAAAACACCAAGAAAACGAAAACTTCAAAGTTTGAACACATTCATGTTTAAAAGGAATTATCAAATTGAAAGCTTCATGAAAAACGAATCGCAAATCCATTTTAGTTTTATGAGTTTAAAGTTCACCGTCAAGATCGATTTCTAATCTGGTTAAAATTGAAGAAAATGAATAGTACATTTTTAGTCAACTGAAAATACAAGACATATTATAGACATAGAATTTAGAAAATTAAAAAAAGTATCTGGAAAGTGTGGGTGGTTTGGTATGCTAAAGAATTTAATAATCCAAAATCCTATTTTTAGAATAAAAAAAGTGACTCATCCTAGATTTAGCCATATATTTGAAAGTAATCCTAGTCTTAGAATTTTTTCTGTTTGTACTGCTAAAAATATGACTTTTGACTTCATAAGGAGACCTGGGCCACAATGTTCAAAGGAGTACAATATTATCTTAATCTTTTCTTTTAAAAAAAACGACATTAAAATTTTATTTTAAAAAATGCTAGTAAGAAACTAATCGATACATAAAACACACGTAATCTAATTACAGTATTATCCTTTTACTAAATTTTTGTTAATTGTTGAAAGACATTAGAAGGTTAAAGGGTTTTCAATTCAAATCTATACCATTTTACAGTTTTACACCATGGATTTGAGTAAGTTAATAGTGACATAAAGTGATGATGATATGTCCATACTATATGAATAAATGATATGTCGTTGATATGATGTCCGAGATATGGTTAGCAATCATCTCTTTGGTCCTAGCTTGTGTCTGTCTTAGCTTTACGGCAAAGGGATAATCTTGAGTATCTCTAGACTCTAGGGTACCTAATGCCCTAGGTATTTCAACTTGAATTGTATTAACCGTGATGTCATTAACTTGTTATAATACCAGGTGACCATAAAATAGTTGATTAGGCTATTTTAGAGTTGCCACAATGTTATACCATGTTAATGCCATAACTTCACTTTGCCCTAAATCATCAAACTATCCACAATCAACAACAACAATCCATCACAATCACAATCAAATCCACATCAATGTATACGTTGACCACATCGTACTCATCACACATTCATCAAATCGTACTTGCTACAACATAACACATTGTCCAATTTGTACACGCCACAAAACAACACGTTGTTCAATCGTACTCATATTGTTGTCATAAAATGATCCTGACTACGAACTCCTAAAGTGCACCATCAAAGTTCAAACAATTCACGTTGTACACCCCGAACTAGGCTCAGGATATCACTGAAAAGATATAGCGTATGCATGGAATTATCGTAGAACATGAACTATATGACATAAAAAGGGATTCGGTGAATCCAACATCAACCATTCAAGGTACAATATACATAAAGAACATGAAACCAAAAAGGGCGAATGAATCACGGATCCACGTAAGTCCAAGCCCAAGCAAAAGCAACAATCAACCAACACGTCTCGGATTCACTTGATTTGTAACAACCCTCAATTTCCGACTAGGACAATTTACTTAGACTTATCTAGGTATCTATCCCTAGAGGTTCTTTAAAAGAATTGGCCTTCTAGATATTTAAGGCATAGTGATAATTGCCCTCTAGTTCAATGAAATACCATAAATGACTAGCTATCTTAGATTTGCCATAAACCATAACTATAATCATTCAAGACAATATCAAGCTATAAAGTAGTTCTAATTGAACTTGATGAAACGGCAATAAACCAAAAACTTCATTTCAAGAAGCCAAGCTATATAAATAATAATGTAAGACTCACAACTTGTGACAAAGTCAATAAATCTTACAAAATGTCCAACAGTTCAATCACCAAGCCAATTAAAGTATATGTGGTCATGGAAATAAAATTTCTATCTCAAGAATGAATTTATAAACTAATATGTACATAAAATGCTTGAATAATAATAAGTGTATATATATGTCTAATATAAATACAAGTTTGTAACTAATGGACCAAGTAACAAATTTTATAACACAAATGTATATGTATATATATACTCCCGGCCATATATACATGAGGAAAATACAAATTGACTTAAAAGCTAGTAAACATTTGAATACATGCACCTATGCTACATATAATTACATACATTACTTACATACATTACATACACACATACATACACTTAAAATACAAATTTTAAACAAAAACCCCTTCATTTTCCCCTCCCCAAAACCGGCCCTATGCCACTCCCCATGCAACTCCTCCAATCAAAATACAACCTCCTTTACACTCCCCACACACAAAACACTCAAACCACTTACCCTCCCAACACACACACATACACACTTTAAACTCATTTCTCTCTCTCTTTTTCTCTTCTATTTCGGCAGCCACAAAAAAAGGGAGATAAAACTCCCATAAATCTTAATTCATCACTTAAACAACTAGAAATAATAATGCTTAAGTTTAGATCTTTTAAGGAGTTGTAAGAACAAGTATTGGAGCTTATTTGGTGTCACTTTGGAGCCCTCTTGGTCACGTTTTTCTGCCCAAAATCCCAGCCCCAATCGGTTCTCATTAAGGTAGTAACAAACACCCATTTACTAGATTATTGTTTCTAATGTCCTTCTATCAAAAGATCTTTTATAAAACTCATGTTTTTCTTCACTTTTCTTCTTGAAATACACTTGATGAAGGCATGTTGATAGAGTCTTTCTCTACATGCATTGCATGTCGAAAATATGGGGGAAAGATTCGAGGATTCAACCGTGGTAAGACCCGAAAGTGTCGGTTTAGTGTAAAGGCTTGTAAAGTTGTGATATGGATCATCATAGATCCGATTTTTATAAGTTAAAAGGCTATGTTTTCTGTGATTTTTCATCAAGAATGATATTCTCAAAAGTTGAATTAAAGTTCATAGCTTGATCTTGTTTAAAAGTGTTAGATCTTAACATGCATGCTTAGATTTATACTAGTTTATGTTGATTTTGAATTTGGATGTGAGAAGGATCTTTGGATGATGATTGATGATTTTGAAATTGATATTAATCTGTAAATTTGATGTTAAGAGCTACAAAATAAAGTATTAATCTTATAAATGATAAACTCAAGTGCTAATTAAGCAATAATGGTCATTGGTGAGTTGATATAATCAAGAACATTCTGACAGAAATAATCTTCTGTCTTGGAACGAATAAACTGAGCATGTGAGGGCCGTTTCAAGCAAAACTTTCAAAATAAAAGTTGTAGATAAACGAGTTAAATTTAATCACCAACTGGAATCACTCAAAAATACTGAACCAAACAAAAGATATGATTTTTCTACTAAAACGGGTCAAAACTGCATTTTTGTCTGAATATTTTATCAACTTTGACAATTTTTATCTTCTAATCCATAAGGTTCCAGGAGTCCATACTTGGTGTAAAGTAAGTCCAATGTGTCCTAAACTTAAAATAAAATCGTGGAATTTTTATTAAGAGCAAAACCCAAAGAACTTTTATAAAACTTTCGAGTATGCAAAACAGTGACTGTTTTGACCACTTCCATTTATAAAAATATTTAGAGGTAGTAAAAATTCTTTATAAAATAAGCCAAAAATTACAAAATAAGTGGACACATATAGGTGATTGTATAAAAATCAGGAGGGTCCAAATAATTCGGTTTAACCCCAAAACAGTAGCCAACATTTCATAAAAATGTGAAGTAAAAACAGAAAATTCTGAAGTAAACCAATAATTTGTGTAATGGGCTAAAAGATACACTAAGGACCATAATGGGCTAACCCGGCCCAAATAATAAACCCTTTGAACCATAAATCAGTAGGCCCACTGGGCCCAATAAACCATGTAGCCCAATAACCAATATAACCCATTAAGCACATAACCCAAATAAGGTTAAGCTCAATAACTAAATTAAGCCCAAGTCACTTAAAAGCCCATAACACTTAGGCCCAATTGGTGATGGCCCATAACACCTAAACGAATTTCATAAACCCGGATAATCATAAGACATATCGAGAATTATGTGAATTTGAAAGATAAGCGAAATCAAAGTAACACAAAAGATAAATAAGTGGAATGGACATAAGTAATTACGTTAACCAAACTATAAATTGATATCACAAATGCTAATTCGTGCTAAAATCGGTTACACATCAAATGATGAATAAGGATAATATAACTTAATATGGCATTCTCATATGATAACCTAAGATGCCAAACGAAACCACAAATGAAGGCAAGTTACCGAAATTCTAACAACTTATAACTACATGTATAATGAAAGTGACCTTTTGCACCAGCAATCTTTACAACCAAAAAGATGCGAATACTAGCAATACACTTGGATCCCATAATTGATGACAACATAATGAAAGTGGCATTTCTAAGTGATGGCTTAAGATAGGAACTTACGTATATTAGTCCTATCGTAGGGATAGTCTTGGCTCGAAATGTGATTGAGGAATATAACAGATATATGATCAAGGAAGCGATAGATGGGAAGTACCCATTTTGGATAAGTGAATATAATATGCGGCATATCAAGGTGAGTCATAGCCCCCTTTCAAACTCTTTTATATGTTTTACTTGTGGGGTGAAAAGCATGATTAATTAAAATGACTCTCTCTTATGAAATGATTCTTTGAAATAATGATAATGATATGGGAATTATATTGTATGTTCAACGTGTTATATGTTATATGATGAGTTTGAGTACTGTCAAACGGTGGTCCCCTGTACACTACTATTAACTCATTGAGTATGTTCAATCCATAATATCCAACCGTAAGTAATAATCAATAATATTTAGCCAAAGGCATAATTTGATGAGTTGTGCTTGAGCCATTACTAAGACCCTTTCACGTCCAAATAATAATAATGATGATATGTCCCGAAGATATGATAACAGTAGCACATGCTGTCAATCACGTGCAATAATAATAATGAATGGGTCGCGCCATGGAGACGACCAATAATATATAAAGTAGATTAGAGCACCCCTAGGCAGACCGGAGATGAGGGCGGCCACTCAGGCGGCCAATCAACCCGCTGCCATCTTGGTGAGTGAGGGGACGAATCCTAGTTGCGCAACCCTCTAACTACAGGTTGGACCTTATATGGAATCTCGAAAGTTGTTGAAATTGGCGATATTGAAGTATTGATGACCAAATGGTTTTGGTATGATGAATGATTAATCGATCGATATATTTTTCTCTCACGATAAATGTGACAAATGAGAACTTTATAATTTACCATGGATTTCTCAACTCTTTGAAATGACGTTATAGTGTTTTGAAAACTTGATGGTTTGATATAGGAATTTTTGTCGGTCATATGGTTTGGGTGAATTGACATGAAATAATAGATTTTTCTAAGTTTGTTTTAAAATGGATATGTAACGAGGTTTACTTGCAAACCTATGCACTTACCAACTACGTTTTCGTAGTTGACACTTTTTCTTCATGCTTTTCAGGAATTAGCGTAAGCTTTGAGGAATTATATGCATCATGATTATTTGCATTGCACTTGGGAGTCAAAGATCAAACCTTGTGATGGGCAATGGAATCCGCCTTGATCATTGTAGTATATCATCTCATGTATTTGTTATTTGTTTCGTGGACCCAATATCCAAGTATGGTAAACGTATTGTACTTGGGAATTGGTTCACATGCTTGTACATTGTAAAATTATTTTTATCAAATAAAGTTATGGTGAATGTTATCTATTATCCTTTGTTTTGAATACTCGACTTTATGTACATCTCATCGTTCCGCCTTAGTTGGGGTGTTACATGATTACCTGAAAAGTGTACTAAACAGAGTCAACACTAGGTTGGTGAGTTCATAGTAATGGATCACAAGGAACCATCGACAAATAATCACAATGTGAGCAAGATAAAGGCAAGTAATAACTTACATGTAGCCCTTACACAACCATGACACGTGATATAGGTTTACTCATAGCAAAACCTCGTCACACACAAGTAATCATACAAGTAACTATACAAGATAGTTAATAAACGTATAATGAACATGTACAAGTGATATCAATAACAAGAGTGTACCAAATGTCTGTCATTGTCAAGAATTGTACCAATGCATGTCAATGTCAAGAAATATGCTAAATGCATGCCAATGTCAAGAGTGCAATCATATGCGTGTAATGAATATGCACAAGTGGGGTGAATATCCAAGTCACGTATCGTATGTATGCATGTGCCATGATGAATATCAAATGTAGGCCAACCATGTCACATAAAAGGGTGTGCATGCGTTTAATTCGCATAGATAAGTATGCTTGCGTGTAAAGCGCGTAAATAAGTACGTTTGCGTGTAAAGCGCGTAAATAAGTATGCTTGCGTGTAAAGCGCGTAAATAAGTATGCTTGCGTGTAAAGCGCGTAAATAAGTATGCTTGCGTGTAAAGCGCGTAAATAAGTATGCTTGCGTGTAAAGCGCGTAAATAAGTATGCTTGCGTGTAAAGCGCGTAAATAAGTATGCTTGCGTGTAAACCGCTCAAATCATGTGCAACAATGTGTATATGTCCATTCCAAACACAATCCAATATCCATCCACAAGTCCATCGTACCACAATCCAACCGAAACCACAAAGCACATACATTTCATACGACTTTACATTTAAGGAACCATAGATGCTTATATATAGGGTCACCCGCAGCCTTCCCACCACATCTACAACTCATTAAATGTATCATCGTCTTCCATGTATGTACAACTATCCTAATCACATCTCATAATCATAAATGAATGTATACTCAACCAAATGACATATAAGTATACGATGCATAGCAAATACGTGTAATGAATGAACACAAGTAATGCCAATATCAAATCATGTATCGTAAGTAGGCAAAAGTCATAATGTATATCAAATGTATGTCAACCATATCACTAATGCACCAAATGGTGTGTGCTTGCGTGTAAGCCGCTCAAATCATGTGTACAATGCGTATATGTTTAATCAATCACAATCCCAATATCCATCAATTTCACCAAGAACACAATGTACATACACTTCGGAGGGCTTCACCTTCATTAAGTTCTAGATGCTTATATATAGGGTCACCCGCAGCCTTCCCACCACATCTAAAACCCTTTGAAGACATAACCGACTTCTATGTAGGCACAACTATCCTAAATAAATCATAATATCACAATCAAGCGTAAACCAACCAAACAAATCAATAAGTCCATCAAACCGTTAAATAAACCAATCAAGAAATCAAACAAGTAGTATGACAAATCGTAACTCAAGCCAATCAACCAATCAATCAAACAATCAAGCACGTATGTGTACACTTTTCAGCCCGAATCTCAATTGAGTAGGGAGCTGCGGAACTCACCTTTGCCAAGCAATAACAAGTTAATATCAAGCTATGAATGTCCAATGATCGTCAAATATCCACAACCTAACAATATATGCCACAATACAAGCCATGGTTAACACTAGTTATATTATACCACAATTTCCCCCAAAGGTGTTTTAGTAGTGATACAAGAACGTTTAAACCACCAATGAAGAGTTTTAGTTAAACACGGTTCAATGACTTAGCACCAAAATTTGACGTGAAAATCAAAGTGTTTAGAAATGTGTTTAATCAATTTTGTTGACCTTAGAATGATGATATAAGACTAATAAACAAGCTTTGGATCATTGAACGTCGACCGATAACCGTACGTAAATGTCGAAGGAAAGACAGCGTCTGGCGGATGATATGGCGGATGATGATCGTCCGCCAATTTCTGCACATCATCCGCAGAATTGAAGAACACATACGGGTTTTGACCACAAAATCGACAACCTTAGAAGCCAAATCCGGTTTCCAAACTTTAACACAACCAAATACAAGTATAACCACACCATAAAAACATACCATTTCACAAACCCACTTTCAAAAATCAAAACCCCTCTTTGAAACCCTAGTTTTTACCCTCTTTGTTCAAGAACACACAATTTGACCAAGATCTTGTAACAAGCTAACAATCCAAGACTTGTAACGATATAAACAAGAGATTTGAAGATGAAAAACACTTACCAAGGTCCCTTGAACAATCAAATTCGGATTTGAAGACCAAGAGATGAAGAACACTTGAATAACCCAAAAATCTTGGAATTTTATAGAAGATTATTATTATCATACAATTTACTAACAATTTTGAAGCTACACAACCTTAAATTTTCGGATTTAAGAAGAAGAAAATGGAAGAGGAGAAGTTCTTGGACTAGAGAGAGAAAAGAGTGTTTGTGTGTGTTAGAGAAAGAGATAAGAGATAAATGAGAGGTGGGGAGGGGGTTTGGGGAGTTTTGTTCCACCCAATGCACTCTCGCAACTAGCTCCGGTTTCTCCCGAGAAATGATTCGTTTAGTTAAGACTTTCAACCCGAGAATCGTTTAAATATTTTGTTGACATAATATTATCTACTTCGAAATTACTTTTCGAATGACTGTTCATATGCCTACTTTTTCATTACAAAAGTTTATTTACTTCAAATTGACAAATTTCTGTTTTACGGGTTCGCTAGAGTTGACCGGTCAAAATAACGGGTGTTACATATAAACTTAAAAACATAAAACTACATCCACATAATGTAATTTATTGAACCATTGTATCTATTTTGTAAAATAAACGGTTGTAAATTGATATACCATATTAATGTACTAATGTCATTAGACAATGTAACTTTTACATGTATATATCTTCAATTAAGTAACTATATTAATAATATCTCTCTATAACTAAGAGAAGATATGAAAAATCCTATGTGGCATATTTATTTAGATGACACGTAATTTTTTAAAATATTTGGTCTTTTTTCATGTCATGTATGAAAAATCTTATGTGGCATATTTATTTAGATGACATATAAGATTTTTGCTTAGTTGTAATTTTTTTATATAAGTAAGTTTTGTACTTATCTATTTGTAATCTTTCCATTTATATAATTTTTTATATTTAATATGTATCTATTACTTAATTTATTTAATCTTTTTATATTTAATGTGGATAATTTAAGATTAATGTGAGTTTTTGAGTGTCAATTAAGTCTTTTTTCTTAATTGTCATTTTTTTCTCTTTTTAGTCTTTTGTGATATTATTTAACAAAAATACTTAGTCAAATCTATTATTTAAAAGATTACATGATGAATAAAAACTTTTAAATTTTAATTTTAGTTAAACATAATTATTGAAGTATTTATCTAGAGTAATAACTACATATAAATTACACCGAATTATCTTAGTATTGAATTAAATATGTATAATGAATTTTTCTTTTCTTTTCATCCTTTGAATTTAGAAGTTCTTATTTTAACTAGAACGAATTGCATTTTTGATCCCTATGGTATCACACCATTTGCAAGTTTCATAAAAATAAATTTGTTAACATATATGTAAGTTCTAAGTAACTTAATCATTAAAAGTTTATGTATTATAATTAATGGATATGTAATTTGTTAATGTTTATCTAGGTTTATTATTAATGTAATTTTAGGTTTATTATTAATATATCATTGCATAAAGCTAGTTACAAAAATAATATATTTGAGAAATGAAAAAAAATGATGTTCTGCGTTCTGGGTGGTTCTGCGTCCATAACTGTCTAAAACTGATGAAATGTTGAAAGCTGATGTGGTGCTGAGGTGACGTTTTGGATGGTTCTGGATACTATTACCATACCTGATGCTCTAACGTTTAAACTTAACACCGGCCAATTACTAACAAATTTTATTGGATCCTCGATCGTTAATCAGCTATTGTCAATTACGATGAAAATTGGCAATACTTGAAACAAAAAACGTTGAATCTAATAACAAACCAATCTGAAAAACATTATTAAAAAAAAGGGGTTAGCTTTGGTACTTTGTACATGAAATAAAAAAGCATATTACTGAAAGGCAAATGAATAATTATTTAGATGACACGTAATTTTTTAAAATATTTGGTCTTTTTATGAGTATGAAAAATCTTATGTGGCATATTTATTTAGATGACACGTAATTTTTTAAAATATTTGGTCTTTTTAACTAAGAGAAGATATGAAAAATCTTATGTGGCATATTTATTTAGATGACACGTAATTTTTTAAAATATTTGGTCTTTTTAACTAAGAGAAGATATGAAAAATCTTATGTGGCATATTTATTTAGATGACACGTAATTTTTTAAAATATTTGGTCTTTTTAACTAAGAGAAGATATGAAAAATCTTATGTGGCATATTTATTTAGATGACACGTAATTTTTTAAAATATTTGGTCTTTTTAACTAAGAGAAGATATGAAAAATCTTATGTGGCATATTTATTTAGATGACACGTAATTTTTTAAAATATTTGGTCTTTTTTCATGTCATGTATGAAAAATCTTATGTGGCATATTTATTTAGATGACATATAAGATTTTTGCTTAGTTGTAATTTTTTTATATAAGTAAGTTTTGTACTTATCTATTTGTAATCTTTCCATTTATATAATTTTTTATATTTAATATGTATCTATTACTTAATTTATTTAATCTTTTTATATTTAATGTGGATAATTTAAGATTAATGTGAGTTTTTGAGTGTCAATTAAGTCTTTTTTCTTAATTGTCATTTTTTTCTCTTTTTAGTCTTTTGTGATATTATTTAACAAAAATACTTAGTCAAATCTATTATTTAAAAGATTACATGATGAATAAAAACTTTTAAATTTTAATTTTAGTTAAACATAATTATTGAAGTATTTATCTAGAGTAATAACTACATATTTAATGATTAATTATTTATAAAACCAATAAAATGAAAACAAAAATCGAAGTTTTACATATTCAATATCAATATCCTTACAAGTTTACTGTCGATGATTATTACGCATTGTCCGACTTACGTTTGTTCAAAGATGGTGTTGTCGATAGACTTGAACCAATTTAAGTGACATGCGAATGTTGATGTGTTCAACGCTTTGTCAATTGTGACGTGTCATGCGTCAAAGCATCTTCTTTTCTATTCTAAAACGTGGAACTTTAGAGTTTTGTTTACTTTTGTTAGATTTTATATTAATATTAATTATTTTATACATGTCTTTTGGTGTGTGTATATTTCTAGATAGAGTGTTTCTGGTATATGAGCAGACCAATTCAAAGTTTTGTGCTTGGAAGAATAACCTTTTGGCATGTTTGCATAAACCAACGAAAAGTTCTATATTATCGTCGATATAGAATCAAATGATGTCGACTCTTTTACGTCAACTCTTTACTTATCTTTATCTATATATTTGTACAAGTATTGTTCATACAAGGTTACATATTTTGTATATGATTAATTTTTATATGAAGACTTTATATAAAATAAAACAAAAATATGAATTATAAAACTTTAAATTCGATAAAAATGATGTCAGTTAATTAATTTAGATGTTTTTTTTAATAGCCAGTCGATATTCGACATCAGGGTATACCTCACCGTATAATGGTGAAGGCATGCACGTACTCTAAACTAGTACAAGATGTAGGCCATAAGTCGTTACAAGTGATTCAAAGAAAAAACCCGCAGGACATGTCACTCTAAAGAGTCGAACTCATGAGACTCCAGCCAGTTGATCTAGCCTTCATCGTCTATAATTTAGATGGTTTGTACAACTTATATGAAAGTTTAAAGAAAAAAAGATGTAACATTAACATCTGCTTCAAGTTCAATATTTCTTCGTTTAACGCCATCTAGGATCAGATTATGCCAATGGGTTTAAACCCCAGCGGCATTCCGAAGTCCTGCAATGATGCTTGGATCCTGGGAGACCGGGTTCGAGTCTGAGCAGGCGAGGTTTTACCTCCAATTTAACGTCGTGCCTTCTGTAGCGGTTAAATTGGTGGGTTTTCCCTCCCCTGTGGTCCCTGACTTCGTGGATCGGTCGCTAGTGACTGCCTGCCCGTATGGATGTAACGGCTAGTCGTCCCGTAACACGAACGTTCAAAAAAAATAATCAGATTATCATTTTTTTTCTAAAATATTTAACAAAATATTCCTAGGTGAACTTCATTTTCCCGCCAACCTGATTTTGCTTTTAACAATCAAAGATTAACAAACTTACAAATGCTTAAACAATTATTAACCAAAACCCTAAAATCATTATCCAAAAACCCCAAATCAATTTTTCACATTCACACGCACAACAAAACCCAAATCTCAAACCCAGCAATAGATTTCATATTGGATGAATGCGAAAACATACAATCATCAAACCCCAATATTAACAATTATTATCCAACTCAATATCCACCGAAAACCGAACACCCGATTGAAAATGGGCCTTCGGATGCTCGGGTTTCGCATCGTTGGCCAGAGTGGGTTGCGTTGATGAACAAATTGATGAAATTTGGGTACTTTGATGGTGTAGCGAATCCGTTTCGAAACATGATGGAACAAGTAAACAAGCATAGAGTACAAGTGGTTGTTTATTTAGTACACGTTTTAAGATTTCATGAAGAATGTGTCATGCACATGATGTGCACAGTTATTTATTTCCTATTTTCTAGTTATTATCTATTGAATAAGTCATGGTACGTTGAGTCTAGAGTATTTGATTGAGTCTAGAGTAGTGGCTTTATGCTAGCCTATTTTATCTCTTTGTCAGTTAGGTAGTTTGATGCACGTTCTCTTGTAAGCCTATATAAAGGCATCTCGTTTATTAATTCAAGTATCAAATTTAGAGTGTCAATTTATCATATTTACTCTATTAAATTGGTATCAGAGCTCTGCTTTTGATCCTTGAGTAAGAAATAGTGAGAGAAAACATACAAAATGAGTGAAGAAAAATTGAAGGTGCCATTGTTTGATGGCCACTCTGAACATTGGAGTGAAATAATGGAGAACTTGCTTAGAGCAAAAAAGTTATGGCACTTGATCGAGCCAGGCATTCGAGAGCCAGAAACCGGAGTTGCTGTGAATGATAACCAGAGAAAGAGACTTGAAGAATTAAGAGGACAGGATTTGAATGTGAAACATTATCTCTATCAATCCATTGATAGAATAACGTTTGAACAAATCCTGGACAAAAGTTCTTCACAGGCTATTTGGAATAGCATGAAGAAGAGATTTGCTGGCAGTGAACGAGTTAAGAGATCCAATCTTCAAAGGCTGCGAAGAGACTTTGAAATTCTGGAAATGAAGATGAATGAGACGATAGCAGATTATTTTGGTAGGGTATTGTCAGTTGCAAATCAGATGAGGAGCAACGGAGAGACAATGGCAGATGTTAAAATTGTTGAGAAGATACTAAGGACTTTGAGTGAAAAGTTCTTATATGTGGTGGTGTCAATCGAAGAATCCACCGATGTTGAAAAGATGACTGTGGATGAGTTGGAGAGTACGTTGTCAGTCCATGAGAAAAAGTTTAAAAGGGCTGAAAGGGACGAAGAACAAGCGCTGAAAGTTGAAGAATTCTCCAGTAGCCGTGGTCGTGGAAGAGGCCGAGGTGGACCAGGTGGTTATAGAGGTCGGGGACGTGGTAGAGGTAGATTGTCCTACAACAAAGAAACTGTAGAATGTTACAAGTGTCATAAGCTTGGACATTTTCAGTATGAGTGTCCACAATGGAAGGAGACAAATTATGTGGAACTTGACGATGATGAAGAAATGATGCTGATGGCTGTTATCGATTCAGAAGGTGATGAAGAAGATGTTGAAAGAATGAAAGAAGAGACAACATTCATGGTACAGGCCGATGGAGAAAAACGAAGCAATTTATGGTTTCTTGATTCGGGTTGCTCGAACCATATGTGCGGAATAAGGGAGAAATTTTCAAGTTTTGATGATAGTGTTACACACACAGTCAAGCTTGGAAATAATACAAAATTAAATGTTCAAGGAAAGGGTAGTGTGAAGATCACGTGGAATGGAAGTGCTTATGTCATACAAGAAGTGTACTATATTCCTGATTTGAAGAATAACCTTTTAAGTATTGGTCAACTACAGCAGAAAGGGTTATCCTTCTTAATTCAGACCGATTGGTGCAAGATATTTCATCCCGCTCGTGGCCTCATCTTTCAAAGTAAAATGACCAAGAATCGTTTATTTCCCATAGCCGAAGACCGCAAAGATGGTGAGGGTGCATGTGAAGAAAGATGTATGTATATTGAGGATACATACAACATATGGCATATGAGATATGGTCATTTAAGCAAAACTAGTTTTGAGAAGATGCAGAATAAGGTGATGGGTCGTGGGTGACCCACGGGCCGACCCGTTTCTCTTCTCAATCCAAAACACAATCATTAGACATTTAAACACCGATCGAAACATATTATCGACCCGAATATAACACATTGTCATTTAATTCACAAAACGACTCAAATATTTCATTAACTTAAATTGTTAGTCGAATTGCACGTAAAGTCAAACGGTCAAAACTCACGGATGTTACATTATTCCCCCGTCAAAAGAATTTCGTCCCGAAATTCAACAAATCACTAATCGTTAAACAAATGTGGGTACTTAGGCCTCAACTCTAACGGTCTCCACCACACATCGACCCACTTCCTTCGTAGCATGCGAGCTAGTTGGGCCATTCTCTTAGCTTGAGAAATTGTTCTTGTCATTCCAATTACTATTCCCGATCCGCTACATTGGCTTTCTTCGATTCTTGGCTCATCCAGTGGAGGGCAACACCTCTACTACCCAGTGCTTCGGTTGGTGATATTCGAATACTCAAGTAACTCCCGTTATTGCACAAGATTTCCGCCATGGTCATAAGCACATGCTCTTCACATGTGATCAAGTCTCAAGTCGGGTTGAGTACCCGTTACTCATTGGATGGCTCCCTGAATTAGAGTCAAGCGACTTTCTTTATCTGAAATGACAGGAATCGGATCTCTATGCACCTGCACCATTTCTTCTACATACTAATGTGCCAAGTTGTCAGATTTTACCGGTTTCATCGTATCGTGACCACTTCTTGTCGTTGGCGACTTCATGGCGAAGTCCATTACAATTTATTTTCCTTCCAAATCTTTCTCCCGATCTTTCACTACACACTTATTCATATCTCAGAAGTCTATAAGGGTTTTGACTACACGCGCGATGTTAGGAAGTTAAGTATATACGAAATTTAAGTTATCGAGATGGGACAAGCCCGGTAAGTCACCCGGAAAGGCCTCGGGAGACTCAAGATTATCAGAGACGACGTTAGTTTTCAGATTCTTTAGACGGTAGTTCTAAGGACCTTTGAGTTGGAAGATGTACATGGGACCCTAAGAACCCTACCGTTAGATATTTTTACACTAGCAAACCCTACTACACAAATAAGAACCGTATTAACCGTTGGTATTCAGATTGCACTTATTTTATCGTCAAGAACCTTAATATCATAGAGCACCAAGTACGTGAAGAGTTTAGTCGTTTTCTAGAGTCAAGATAGATACACGGGGTATTTGACCAAATTTAGTTATGGAGTCGCTAAACATCCAAAATTTTTAAACATATAATTCTAAAACACACGAACGAACGTAATTCAAAGGAGTAACGTTTGGATAAACGAGATCATAGTCTGTTCCAATATCGAATATTGCCATGACATAATGACCGTTAAGAGGAATGTACCTTAACCAACATTTGGATCGTTTTGGCCTCCAATGCCACTTCCCGCAAAAGCTCGGCCACGAGGTTGAACTTGTTGACCCTGTTGGCCACGGTTTTGGTTCGGCCCTGTAATTTGGAGTTGATTCGGGTGGACCGCCACTTCAACTTGTTGTCCAACCCATTGCGGACAATTGTTACGGTAGTGAGTACGACTACCACATCCAAAACACTCGCCTCTTTGTTGATTACCTTGAGGAGGGACGGCCCGAAGGGGTGCTACATTCAATGGTTCCGCTTTCGGTGCTCTACAATCTTTGGCCTCGTGCCCGGGTCGATTACAATTAAAGCAAGTCCCACATTGGATAGCGGGGGAGTGATGACGATTACACCTTGCACAAAAGGGGTGAGGTCCTAAGTAAGTTTTCCTCGTTGGCTCCACCGCCGCCATTACTCTACCTCTATTAGCGTCTTTGGGATCAAACCTTCCCATTTTCTTCATCCCACTTGATTCTCCCATTTCCTTTCTCTTGTTTGTTGAGGAGTTACTCAGAACACCGCTCCTCAACAAGTCTTCAGTTACACTACCGGCTCGGTTGACAGCATCGGCCAAAGAAGTAGGCATGTTAGAATTCACATAAGATCGGACTTGAGGATTCAAGCCCAATACAAACTTCTCGATGGCCCGAGACTCGGAATCCACCAAGTGAGGAATGAGGGTAGACAACTCCTGAAATCGTCTAACATAACCCTTGTAATCAGCTCCGTCCATGTTGAGATTAACAAACTCAATGGTCAAGTTTTGTAGTTCGTAGGGAGGACAAAACTTTGCCTTCACCTTGTTCTTGAAATCGATCCATTCCAAGTTATAAGTTCGCCCCAAAGTTATCTCTTGGTTCCACCAACTCAGGGCGTCATTTTTAAACATGCCAGACGCATAAGAAATCCGGTCGTCATATGTGCAATGACTTCTTTCAATCACTGCCTCGATCTCCTCAAACCACCTTATACACTCTGTGGGACCGCCTCTTCCATTAAACTCCGGCGCCCCACAGCTTTTGAAGTCTTTAAATATACACCCCTGTCGGTATCCTCCATGTTGATTATACATGGGTATACGGTTATCAACTCTCACTGGTTCCTCTTCTTCGTTTTCTGCGTCCTGAGGTTGAGCATTTTCATTATTTACATTTTCTGGGGCTTCATTGTTTTGAGCCACATTGTTCTGCCCAAGACTTGCCGTGACTTGAGCAATAATGGTTGGCATGATATTGGCGATCGTTTGAGCGATCACCTCAGCCATGTTTGGCTCAGGAACTTCACCACGACCCCTTCCTTGGCCCCTACCACGACCTCTACCACGGCCCCTACCTCTACCTCCTTGTACCTCCGGTTGAGGTTCTTCCGGTTCAGCCCTATAGTTCGTTCCGGCTCTCCTTGGTCTCACCATTTCTATAAAGCAAGTGACACGTTGACCCGAGAGTTAGTCTCAAATGTTCACATGTTAGTCACACAAGTAGTCAATGCTCTCATACCGATACCACATACTCATTTCATATCAATTTCATTACAATCGTTCATTATTAACTCAAATAGTCCTGCTCAATACATCATAAAATCAAACAATTAACACGAATGGGTTAAGTATAATCTGAATTCGATATGCTCTCTAGTTATTGATCGGGTATGTATACAGGGTGTACCAACGGCTAACCCTCCACCCAATCAACTTCCATTAAGCATATCGATTCCTTATTATACACTAAGCCAAGCAACTAACACGAATGATTCAAAGTATAATCCGAATTCGATATGCTTTCTAGTTATTGATCGGGTATGTATACAGGGTGTACCAACGGCTAACCCTCCACCCAATCAACTTCCATTAAGCATATCGGTTCCTTATTATACTCTAAGCCATGCATGCGCAATCCATGATGTCATTAACTTGTTATAATGTTGAGCGACCATAAAAGAGTTGATCGGGTTCTTTTAGGGTTGCCACAATATTATACTAAGTTAATACCATAACTTCATTTTGCTCTAAAGCATCCCACTAGCACCAATCAATAGTAACAATCCACATCAACGACAATCAAATTCAGTCAATGCACACATTAACCACATTGTACTCATTCCACATTCATCACGTTAAATTCAAGCCATCACATAAGTGGTCTTAACTACGAACTCACAATACACTTTCTAGGGTTCACAGAATTCACGTTGCACACAAATTTCCTAACCATGCATGCTATATGAAGAGTTTTAACTTAAGCCGTAGTCTAGGTCAAACCGGCTAACCCTCCACCCAATCAACTTCCATTAAGCATATCGGTTCCTTATTATACACTAAGCCAAGCAACTAACACGAATGATTCAAGTATAATCCGAATTCGATATGCTTTCTAGTTATTGACCGGGTATGTATACAGGGTGTACCAACGGCTAACCCTCCACCCAATCAACTTCCATTAAGCATATCGGTTCCTTATTATACACTAAGCCAAGCAACTAACACGAATGATTCAAGTATAATCCGAATTCGATATGCTTTCTAGTTATTGATCGGGTATGTATACAGGGTGTACCAACGGCTAACCCTCCACCCAATCAACTTCCATTAAGCATATCGGTTCCTTATTATACACTAAGCCAAGCAACTAACACGAATGATTCAAGTATAATCCGAATTCGATATGCTTTCTAGTTATTGATCGGGTATGTATACAGGGTATACCAACGGCTAACCCTCCACCCAATCAACTTCCATTAAGCATATCGGTTCCTTATTATACTCTAAGCCATGCATGCGCAATCCATGATGTCATTAACTTGTTATAATGTTGAGCGACCATAAAAGAGTTGATCGGGTTCTTTTAGGGTTGCCACAATATTGTACTAAGTTAATACCATAACTTCATTTTGCTCTAAAGCATCCCACTAGCACCAATCAATAGTAACAATCCACATCAACGACAATCAAATTCAGTCAATGCACACATTAACCACATTGTACTCATTCCACATTCATCACGTTAAATTCAAGCCATCACATAAGTGGTCTTAACTACGAACTCACAATACACTTTCTAGGGTTCACAGAATTCACGTTGCACACAAATTTCCTAACCATGCATGCTATATGAAGAGTTTTAACTTAAGCCGTAGTCTAGGTCAAACCGCCTAATTCTCTACGACCACGCATGGGCCACCATTCTGTAACACCCCAAGCCAAGGCTCGAAATATTACGGAAATCATATAGCACAAGGTGGAATTAATGTAGAACATGAACTATATGCAATTAAAGGATTCAGTGAATCCATACAATACGAATAACAAGTATCAAAATACATAAGGAACAAGTAACCATCAAAGTTTACAAAAGAACATCAAAAGATGGCTAACAGTCCTAAGTACAATGCAAAAGAAGGCAAATGGATCCTTGATCCATATAAGTCCAAGTCCGGGTTCAAACAGCAAGCAAACAATCAACTCCACGCCCTGGAATAACCTGATAACCTGAAAAGCGTACTAAGCATAGTCAACACAAGGTTGGTGAGTTCGTAGTAATGGTCCATAAGGAACCACCGTCAATAATCACAATATACGAGTAGAGGCTAGACATGACTTATCAATTTCACGGCAAAACCCTAATTAGTTTCCAAAGTGGTTCTCGACGTTAAGTGACTTCTAAGACTCTTAATCATTGTTAAATAAGTTAAGAAGTGATTTAGAATGATGCTCGAGGCGTTAATAGGGTTCTGGAAGTCAAACTAGGTCAAACAGGAAATTCAGCAACAAAGGGGGCGTAACCTACGCCCTAAACTGGCGTAGGTTACGGTGGTTCAAAACCACCAGGCGTAAGCTACGGTCAAAAGGGGCGTAAGGTACGGTGGTCAGAAAACAACTGGCGTAAGTTACGGTCAAACTGGGCGTAACCTACGGTCCTCTAGAAATGAAGGTTTTGGCGTCTGGAGTGGCGTAAACAGTGGGTTTTTGGGCGTAAGGTGGAGCATTCGGCGTAAGCTACGCCCCAAAGGGCCGTAACCTACGCCCAGTCAAAACATAACTAGCGTAACCTACGCCCCATAGGGCCATAGGTTACGCCCCTTACTGGGCAGCAACACGACCAACAGCAGTTTGTGCAGAAAAACAAGAACCAAAACCTATTTCCACTTGAACCAAAACCCTAAATCGCATTGTAAGGCTAAAGGACTCATTTTGATGATACATTTGACCTTCTAACACTTAAATACACTTGCCCAAACCCGTATCTCCATCCATAACATTATCAAATTCTCCAAATCGATCAAAACCTAGCCAAACCCTAATTCGACCAAAAACTCATTTTAAGGCGATTTAGAACTTGTAAATGTACGAGATGACTAGAAACGAGTAAGCTAACATAAATAGAAGTAAATGGGATGAATTAGACTTACCAAAACTTCCTTCTTGAGCTCAAACCCGAAATTAGGTCAAAATGGGTAAAATGCAAGAACTTCAACCTTTGATTCTTTGATATGACGATAATGAGGTATAGAAGACTATGATTCTAGTGTTATACCAGTTCCAAAACACCAATCGATGATAGATAGAAGTAGAAATGAAATGGGTTCTTGTCTTGCCCTTTTTACTTGAGAGAAAAGAGAGAAAAGAGGTAGAAGAGAGAATGAAAGGCAAGGGAAGAGATAAGGGGGGGAGAAATGGGTCAAAGGGGCTGATGGGTCGTGGGTGACCCACGGGCCGACCCGTTTCTCTTCTCAATCCAAAACACAATCATTAGACATTTAAACACCGATCGAAACATATTATCGACCCGAATATAACACATTGTCATTTAATTCACAAAACGACTCAAATATTTCATTAACTTAAATTGTTAGTCGAATTGCACGTAAAGTCAAACGGTCAAAACTCACGGATGTTACATTGCCACTTGGACGTACCATATCTTGAATAGAAGTCCAACTAAAGCCTTATCAGATGTGACACCCCAAGAGGTATGGTCTGGAACTAAACCTCTTGTTGATTATTTTCGGGTTTGGGGTTGTATTGCTCATGTACATGTTCCAAAGGAGAAAAGAACTAAGTTGGATGATAAGAGTATTACTTGTATTCTCATGGGCATAAGTGATGAATCCAAGGCATATCGACTTCTAAATCCAAAAACAATGGAGATCATTGTTAGTAGAGATGTCATTTTTGAAGAATGCAAGGAATGGGAATGGAAGAAAGAGCCCAATGTGCAGGATGCTTTTGAGTTGTTGTGGGGAGATAAGAATGAAGGTCAAGATGGATGGCAAACTAGTGATGATGAGGATTTGAACAGTGGTGATGAAGAAGGCATAAACGGTGGCGATAACGAGGTAACAAATGAACTAAATTTACCAAATTTGACTAATGTTGGTGAATCTAGTCATGCTGCAGGAGTAAGGGAGGGTCGACAAAGACGACCTCCAAAATATCTTAGTGACTATGTCACAGGTGAAGAAGAGATAAATTCTGTTGAAGCCACTATAATTGTCCAAGATCCTGATACGTACAAAGAGGCATGCACGCATGAACACTGGAGACGTGCAATGGATGCAGAGATTGAAGCAATTATCAAAAACCAAACATGGAGTCTTGTGGTGCTACCACCTCGGACCAAATGTATTGGAGTTAAGTGGGTATACAAGACCAAAGTTAATGAGAAAGGAGAGATAGAGAAGTATAAGGCTTGTCTCGTTGCAAAGGGGTGTTTTCAAGAGCACGGAGTTGATTACACAGAAGTTTATGCTCCGGTAGCAAGAATGGATACGATACGAATGATGGTTGCTGTTGCTGCACAAAGAGGCTGGAATTTGTACCAGATGGACGTCAAATCAGCGTTCTTACATGGTACACTTGATGAAGATGTTTACGTTTATCAACCGGAAGGATATGTGATAAAGAATGAAGAAGACAAAGTGTATAAACTCAAGAAGGCTCTTTATGGGTTAAAACAGGCTCCACGAGCCTGGTTTAGTCGCATTGAATCATATTTTATCAAGGAAGGCTTTACAAGGAGTAGCAGCGAACACACCTTATTCTTGAAAAAGAATGATCAAGGTAATATTTTATTTATCAATGTTTATGTAGATGATCTTATATACACAGGAGATAATGAGGAGATGTTAGTTGAATTCAAGAAGTCTATGATGAGCGAGTTCGAAATGACGGATTTAGGGAAGATGCGCTATTTTCTGGGTATTGAGGTTTTTCAAACTTCTCGTGGAATTCACATTTCACAGCACAAATATATAAAGGAAGTTTTGAAAAGGTTTGATCTCGAGGAGTGTAACCCAGTTCAAAACCCGATGGTTCCGGGAATCAAACTTACTGCAGACGATGAAAGTGGAAGGGTAGATGAAAGTGGAAGGGTATGTAGCAGCGGCGATGTGTGCTTGTGAAGCTATATGGGTAAAGGAAATGTTTGAAGAAATGGGCATGGGTTTAACAGATTGCATAGTAATTAAATGTGACAACACGTCAACCATTAAGTTGTCAAAAAACCCTGTTTTTCATGGAAGGTGCAAACACATTGGAGTAAGGTTTCACTTCCTTCGAGACCTCGTTAAGGATGGCACAATTACTTTGGAACATTGTGGAACAAATGAACAGGTAGCAGATATGTTAACTAAACCGATTAGCAAAGATCAGTTTATCAAGTTAAGAGAGAAGATGGGCTTGTGTTCGTTAAAGAGCAAACTTGATGAAATCAATTCAGTCAAGTTTGAGGGAGGGATTGATGGAACAAGTAAACAAGCATAGAGTACAAGCGGTTGTTTATTTAGTACACGTTTTAAGATTTCATGAAGAATGTGTCATGCACATGATGTGCATAGTTATTTATTTCCTATTTTCTAGTTATTATCTATTGAATAAGTCATGGTACGTTGAGTCTAGAGTATTTGATTGAGTCTAGAGTAGTGGCTTTATGCTAGCCTATTTTATCTCTTTGTCAGTTAGGTAGTTTGATGCACGTTCTCTTGTAAGCCTATATAAAGGCATCTCGTTTATTAATTCAAGTATCAAATTTAGAGTGTCAATTTATCATATTTACTCTATTAAAACAATGGGTTGGTTGATGGGAAAGATTGTAATCGAATTCGGACTTGTTGTCTTAACTTTGCTCGTGATCGGCCTGATCTTATGAGGTAATGTAGGGTTTTTATTGGGTTTTTGTTTTATGCAGACCAGGTGTTTGATGAAATTACTGTGTGAAATGTTTTTAATTTTTTTGATGATCATGCTATGTGAAAATGACCCATTTCATAGATTGGCCCGTTTCATTTAGCAAGCTAAAAGTAAGCGATATTACGAGAGTGGTTATATTAGTTATAAAGATGAAAACTTGAAACGGATATGAAACTTATGTTTACATTTGCAGTAGAATCTTGGAAGTAGTATAATTTTATTGAAACCATTTCTAGTTTAATTTGACTATTTATGCAAATATGCATTTGTAACAAGATTAGTTGTGGTTAAGATATAGGAGCAACGAGAACCGTTTGTTACATATTCGTAAGGATAGATTGCCTCACGACTCAGTGATGTATATGTCTATTTATTGTGGATTTTTTTTTCAGATACTTCTCTGCTAAAGACATAAAGACAGTTGCAGGATCTGGCTGTCCCAGTATAGATAGGAAAGTTGTGAACTCTGGGAAACGACTAAGGGCACAGATGGGCATTGATGAAGGAAATGTATATACGACTCTTATTTTGAATGTATGATGAAATACTTTGGTTAGTTTTATTGAATAAAGAATGTGTTAGCAGGTCTGTAGCTCCTGCACTTTGAGGGGAAACTGTGATAGAGCGTATGTGAAGGCACGTGAAGATGAAGGTGGCCATACTGTTGATGTCATGTGTTTTGTGCTCGCATATGGTCTTGATCATATCACTGGGTCAGAGGATGACAATCAGATAATGAACAAAAGGCTCGAAGAAGCAATAAGAAGTTTGATTAAAGATATGGTTAAATTTAGCAAGAAAGAAGTTGATTATGATTCTTCAAAACAGGTCTCTTCTGTCCAGGGAAGTCGAAGACTACAACAAGAACACCAATCATCCATTCCTACAACCCAAGGCGATTGGAATTGCCCCAGGTAATTCAAGAGTGCCTTTTTTATATGCATTTCATAAAGAGTTGGAATTTTTGACCAATTTATTCATGAATGGAGTAAATACTTTATTTGGTTAGGTTTTACTAAAAAGGAAATGAGTCTAAATGTCAAATGAGTTGAAAGTTGGGGAAAATTAATTTTATGCTTAACCTCTTAACTACTTTTCTTCAAAAATTTAGGTTTGTACTACTATAATATGGTTTCTGTAATCGAAATAATGGCATCAATTATATATAAAAAGATTGGACAAAAAAAGTAATTGCATGATCACCCAGTCAATCTAGAGTTTATATTATTAGTTTATTACTTATGAAAATGCATATTTCAAACTTTCAACCCAAACCCTGTTTGACCAGTTATCCGGTCCGCCCATCTTCCCATCTCAATTGATTTATTGTTCGGTATTCTTGCTGTGGTTACGTAAAATAGGCCGACATAGTTGATGTCCAGATTTTTGATGAATAAAAAACTGGCAGATGCATGTTTTTGAACCTTGCTGGAAATGTCAATTGCATGCGCTGTAATGGCCCATTCCATGAAAGACTTCAAAGATCAAGGAACAAACAGGATCCGGTTCAAGTTCAGTTGAAGAAGGGAGATTGGCTGTGTATGAGGTATCCTCAAGATCTTAAACTGTGTTCCCTTTTGGCAAATGGTGGGGATATGTACAATACATTGCTTCTTTTACCATACCACCAGTTTGTACATTTGGTGTTATTAAACATAAATTGCCGTATGTCTATAAAAGTTGGTGTACATATCTCCACCCTTTGGCAAAGCCTTTGCTATCTGCTTCTGCATTTATTGATAAAGAAATTGAAAAGCAGATAAAAAAGTGTTTCACAAAAGTCTACATAACCACAAAACCAAAGTTACTTTGCATAGTTCAGAATATACAGCTACAAGTCATATGTTTGATCTTGGTATCTTCCACTGCTTATAAACTGGTTCAAAGAAATGCATTCCCGACTATGTGGCTTTGATGAGGTTGAATTTTGAAAAGCAGAAATATCGATATTGATTTTTGACTTGATTTTTTCATATTATTATTACTATTTTGAATAAAGAGCTGTCAAACTGAATTCACATCCGTATTTGGTGTGTAATATCAGTAGAGTTGGCAGAATTGGTGGGTTAAGTAGTTTGGCTATGGGTGAAAATCGGTTAGGGTCAAAACAGGTAACATTTAACTGCAGCTTTAAATGGGCTGGGTAGGGCCAACGTGTCAACAATATATTTCTTCATTGCCCAATTTGATCCAGTTTTAATTAACGTGTCGAAATGGACACCTCTAATTAGTTAACCCTTGTACTTTGCAATTATGACAGATGCAGCTTTCTAAATTATGCCAAGAATACAAGGTGTTTACAGTGCCAAACGAATCCACCGAAGAGGCAAACCAATCCTGGGGAATGGGTGTGTGATTCGTGAGTTCCCTTCCAGATTCCTGTAATACTTATTTCACCCCTTTCTTTCCGTGGCTTTGGATTCACGTAAGATTGTTGCTTCGTTTTGCAGATGCAACTACATAAACTTCAAAAGAAACATCGTATGCTTGAAATGCGATCATAAACGCCCAAAAGCATTAAATATTTCAAGCTATGAGGCGTACTACAATTACAACAATGAAACAGGTGGTGGTTGGATTGACCATGAAATGAATAGAGAACAAGATGGCATATAAGGTTCTGCATTACTTCTTTTCACTGACGTTTACAACTTGGTTTCTGTGAATACTGTATCACTGTGTTTAACAAATACATGTCATATTTTGCATAAAAGTAATCATATGATTTCAAATTTTTGTGTTATCGGCTCTGTAGAAATTGACTAATGTCTTTCCATCAAGCTCCCTTGTGTAAAACCTTCCGAGGTAGTCTGCAAACAAAAATTCCTTGAAAGCTGCCGGTGTCTCCGCAGATATTAGCTCCGGGAATGGTCCTAGTATCATCTGTACGTTGGTTGGATTGAAAAAAGTAGCAACAGAAACACGTGCACCATCAGTAGGGTTTGCCAATACTCTATGCTCCACACTTTTGTATTCATCATTAGATAATACCTGTGGTATGATATTCAATAGCAGAACTTATATGATGATTATATACAATTTTAGATCTTGTTTAGGAGACTCACATGACATAGAAGTAAACGTAGCAATTTCTGCCCATTTACTTATGAATCCTGGTATGTTTATATTTTTAACGGGTCAAGTTGCTAAATGTAAATTAACTAGAACGTATATGGGTCAATGGGTCCTAAGTCTCCTCAAGTGTATTTATAATGCATATTTCATTATTTTGTTAGAAGAATCAATTTATGTCTGTAAAAAATATATTTTATGCAATCATATATAAATAAATCATTAAGACCTACGTTTTTGGCCAACCCGATTCGATCCGTTTTGTCCTTTCATATAATATGCCCATTTTGTTAGCTCTACATCAAAGTACCTGAAGCAGGTCACCTATGTTGATGACAATGGCACCAGGAACTGCCTCAACGTAAGCCCAATCTTCACCGCACTTGACTTGCAATAACTTGCCAATCTCATTCTGCACCAGTAATGTTATCACACATGGGTCTGTGTGTGAACCTATACCTATCGTGAGCTCTGGCTCTGGACACGGGGGATAATAATGGGATGCACATAACCTGTCCTCGTAACACAACATCTCATTCAACTTGTCACTTTTTAATCCCAAACCTTCAGATAAAATTGACATTAGCTGTTCTGCTAATCCCACAACTGCCTTGTCCCAATCCAGCAGTGGCGCCTTACACATCCCAGGAACTGCATCCCATTCTGGCTCTGTGGGTGACAACCTCACCTGTAGGAATATGAACATCCAATTATAAACAGGCGGGACCTCAACAAAATGTATGCATTAAAGTAAGAGAATAACTTGAGGGGCAGAAAACCAATTCAATATTTTGCCTAAGAACCAACGCTTACCAATATTCCACAATCTAACCGAACAAATTGCAAGGCCTAACTAGCTTATGATGTCCAGCCTCGACTTTCCATGCTTGCGATTTATAATGGCTTATTCCTTGTAAGATGATATTTTTGCAGGATTCTTGCATGCATTTACTTCTTGTGGTTTTGGCGTTTAAAAAAAATATTCAGAAGAGGTATTTTCTGATGGCTTTTTATACATTTTTAGTTTTTATGCAAGAATGTCTCATGAAATTATATGATTCAGTAGATAAAACATAAAAAGAACTGCTAGCAGGGAAGTCTGAGGCCAAATCTCGATGAGATTTTGCCAAATTGCAAGACTTTTCTTGAAATGGGATCATTTCGACACCCATTTCTCGACTACGAAAGCATAACCATTGGACCAAACATACCACAAGATTCTCAAGGTTCTTACCTGAAATGTGTCCCTCCAGCTCGCACCTTGAGACTCGTACAAATCAAAATTGGTATAATATGCTGCTCCTTTCTTCTGTGCATCTCTATGGTAATATTGCATTTTATACTCCATAGGTTGCTCATAAAACTTCTTCATCGCATTAACCACATTAGCAATAACTGGTAATGGAACACTGTGATTAATTACCTGGAAAAACCCGAGTGAGGAAGAGTATCGCTTTACTTCTTCAACGACAATTGACCTCTCTCTAGACAAGTCGATGACCGGTATGGTCATTAAGGGCCGGTCCTTAAGATTTGGACCAGGGAGATTCTCTGGTGGTTGATGGAAGAAGCGTGGGATAGTTTTAACACCCGAATCTACTAATCCTTTTACACCGATTTTTGATTCATCAAATTGTTTTACTTCTATTATACGATCATAGTTATCCTCTGTAGTAATTGAGGCCATGAAAGTGACTATAGTAATGCGTTGGAGAAGACTATGGTTGTGGTGGTATGGCTAATTTTGGAGTTCTAATAATAGCAATCTTAATATATATATGCTTGACATTGCCGGATAGGTATGTACGTTCTTCATAGAAAGCAAGGAAAATATGACAATGTATGTATAATAGGCCGGCATGACATAATCTTAAGAAAAATGACGATGTATATCTAATATTCTCCGATCCTCATGCAAAATGTTTTGTTCTTGTGGTAAAGCACATTGCACATAATGCAACAATAAACAGGGCTGTAAATGAACCGAACGAACACGAACGGAGCCTTGTTCATGTTCGTTCATTTAACTTAACGAACGGTTCACGAACAGATAAACAAACATAATGACTTGTTCATGTTCGTTCGTTTGTGTTCATGAACGAATGTTCACGAACACAAACGAACAAACACTAATGAACGAACACAAACGAACGAAATATTTATAAACTAAGTATTTTTATTTAAACATTTCTTAAATAATTAGGTATTAATATATATTATATAAAAGAAATATTTATATTTAAACTATTTTTTATAGTATAGTTGATTATGTGTATATATATGTAAACGAACATAACGGATTATTGTTCACGAACATAAACGAACTATTGTTCACGAACGACGGTTCATGAACATAAACGAACGAACGTTCACGAACAGATTATCGAACGTTCATGAACGTAAATGAACGAACGAGAACTTTGTTCATGTTCGTTCATTTAACTAAACGAACGAACACGAATGAACTTCCCACCGAACGGTTCATGAACTGTTCGTGAACTGTTCAGTTTGTTTACAGCCCTAACAATAAATAAACGAGAATTAGTCTTAAAAAGACTAAAGAAATTATATACATCTGTCCCATTTTAAGTGTCTTATCTTGATAAAGTTTTTTTCTTTGAATTTTGATTAAATTATTTTGTTGTATTATATAATACTTGATATAAAATATATAAATGGATTGGTTTAATATATTTTTTATTATATAAATTTCATCGACTATTATATAACACATATAAAAATACTTACAGTTAAAATTAATAAAATAAGACTTTGAAAGTTAAAATTGGACACTTAAAATGAAACAGAAATTTTTGACATTGTGTAAGTTAATTGATATCGGCATGATAATAGTATTCTCTTCAAGGCAATAGAGTTTTGCTCTCAACCCATAACCCGAAGATTACAGTATTAAAAGTTATTTTACTTGATTACTTTTCAAACCAATAGAGTTGTGGTCCATTGGTAAACGGGTGTTTCTACTTTGGGTGTTGTCATCCGGATTTAAGTTTCGCTCTTCACATTTATGGGGCGGATGGATGAAGGGTATTTGGAGTATTATTGAAAGTCTTTGATTTCATTTTAAGCATTTTTCTAATTTAAGAGTAGTAATTGAATAGTTTGTGATAAAAAAAAATACACTCCTCTCTTCATGCAAGCAGTTTATTCTTTTTGTTGTATGTTACATGCCAAAAAAAATAATAAATAGAAAATAAAAATTGTAATATACGACTAATACGAGAGATTCGCATATCATAAACATGTTAATATAAGCAAATTCCAAATAACATCGTTTGCATTATTGTGTATAACGAGTATATCAGTACGGCAAACTTGTTTTTTCTTTTTAACTATATACGGCATATATAGTTTAGTAAAGTTTTATTTTAATAAACTTTTTTTGTTGTATAAGCTGTTAAATTCAAATTAGCTATTTTGGCCAAATTATATCTATTATTGAAAGTGAAAATAGGACACAGTGAGTGACAGGTGTTTATGTTGGAGTGTGATCATATCATTATAAATCGCATGTCCGGAAATAATTTAAGCCTACGGGGTCACACGAAATGACACGGTAACTCTATACATATTAATTAGTATATTAAAGTAATATATTAATTAATTTGATCACGAAATGATTAATTTAAATAAATTAAGGGGTTAATTGTATTTAATTAATTAAAAGGAGGATTAAATGTGAAAATAAGAAATTAGAGTTGGACTCTAATTCAAAGGGGAGGGGCCGGTTTTTGAAGGCTTCTTGGAGTCCTTATTTGACTTGGTTACCAAGTCATTATACCCTAGATATCTCCATATAAATAGAGGACTAAATCAAGGGTTTTTCACATTCAATTTTACACACAAAAATCTCCTCTTTTCTCCTCTCTTGGCTACGGCCGAATTGAAGCAACAAAGAGTTTTTTGGTCTTTGCTTGGTTCGACATTTAGGAGATAAACAAAGGGTTGTTTGGTTCGTGATCGGGGTACTAGCATACGGTATAAGGGGTGTCTAGTGTGCGATCGTAGAGGGGTTTTGCTTTAAACCCTACATAATAATAAGATTCTTATTAACTAATATTATTGGAAGCTTTGCGCAAAGGTACACGTTTCAATTCTCTTTGTTAATTAATTTGATTGCATATTTGTTTCGATTCTTCCGTTGCGTACTCGTGATTATATGTTTGTTTATATGCTCATATTCTAACAGTGGTATCACGAGCCACATATGTGATCTATTAATTACAAAGATCAAAACTTGAAGGGGGGTTAAGGGTTGGTTTGTTTTAATTAATTGTTAAATAATTAAAGGAGGTTTTTCTTATTTTTTTTTATTATTAAAACCGATTTTAATTAAATAAATTAGGGTTTTGTTTAATTAAATTTAACCTAATTCAATGGTGGATTGAAACCCTCGAGCAAGTTTTGAGTTAAGTGAATTGACATGATTTATGTGATATAAATTGCATGTTGTGTATCGTTTTTATTTAAAGTTGTTAAATAAAAGGTATAATCACAAGTGATTCATGCAAGATTACTTGTGATTATTACTATTATATAGAGATATAATTAGCAAAGCATGATAGTCCAATAATTAGGGTTTATTGTGTGACTATATGAATTTTTCGTGTGATTTTCCTGGTTTGCGACAGTTCACTAAAAAATTCATATCTTTTAATCTGTAATGAGTTAGAAGTTTTCCTTTGGACAGTAGGTGCTCGACACATAGGGCTACAACTTTGTAGTTCTGGTCGAAAGCTGAATCGGATCATAAATAGGGCTAAACAGGTCGTGACGCTACTGGAAATTTCCAGTCAGCATGTTTATGTGTTTATGTGTTATTACTTGGTAATTAAGTTGTTTAATAGCTTACGCAATCAAGGTGACTTGATGTATGTGATCTTCTTCTTCGGAAGGGGGGAGCCGGGAATTAAACATATGCATGAACCATAGTTACCATGTTTAGGTGGCCTACCTTAACTTGTTACATGATTAATTAGTTCGGTAATTAGTAAGTTTATTAATTTTTGCTTGTTTATAAGGATGTATAAAGGTGATGCAAAAATTGTTTTCTTGAAAAAATATAAACTTGACTAAGAACTATCGAAATAGAGATTTCATTAATAAAATTGGAGTCTTACAACCTTGAGATACACCGGTTCACCCATTTGAACAAACTCTAAGAGAGGTATAAGTCGGAGTGCGTTAGTCTCCTAAAAGATCGGGTTTTTAATTGTGTTCATCGCAAACTTTTTCCCTTGCGCTTATTTGTGCGTTCAAATGGAGCTACCGAGCTCTCTTGTGTTGTTAAGACTATAAAATGATTTTATTAAACATTATGTTATGAAGATTATGCATGAGTCTTCATACATAAACTTTTGATTCACATCAAATGCATTACCCATTTAAAGTTAAGTCATTGCTACCCACTTTGATTAGAACACTTGCCAGTGCTTTTCGCTCCTATGTGAGACCATAGGCGAATTGTATCTCTTCAAGGTAGATTACCACTCCGTTGTGAGACCAGCGGTAGACTATCTACATGTTCTTAATTGGGCGACTTAAAACGAGTTAAGAGGTGAGACCTTAACCCGTGGCATAAGATGGGACAAAACATGTTTACAAAATACTTAACACCCCTTTACAGTGTTGTTGTAAGTCCCATATCTCTAGGAATTGCATGAGTGTAATTATCGATCCTCGATTACCTTTTGAATACCGTCATTTCTAGCAGATCAACTGATGAAATGATTGTATGTCAATTGGATCCTAGCCCTAGTGAAAAGTAATTGTTAGATGAATTTAACAAGGGTAAATTACATTTCTTAAGGATTAATTATTGAAAATACCGATAATTGAACTTTTTGTCTGTTTTGTAGATGGCAACAATGAATCCAACTCAAAACATACATCAATCGGCTTTTAGGTCGATGCTAGAAAGGGAAAAACTTTCTGGACCAAACTTCAATGACTGGTTTCGTCAGCTAAGGATTGTTTTAAGAGCTGAAAAGAAATATCATGTCCTTGAAGAGCAGAGACCCGTTGTTCCGGGTGCCAATGCTACTACTGAAGAATTGGCGGAGTATAATGTTGCGTACGATAGATATAATGAGGTTGCTTGTCTGATGTTGGGAAGCATGAATGTCGACCTTCAAAAGCAATTTGAGCATTCATTTCCATGTGATATGCTTACTGAACACAAGTCTTTGTACGAAAAGCAAGCCGGAGTGGAGTTGTTTGACCTAGTTGACTAACTTCATGACTTGCGACACGAGCAGGGAACACCGGTTAGTCCTCATATCCTCAAAATGAAGAGTTATTTTGAGCAATTGGAAAGGTTGAATTATGCTTATCCTCAGCCTATTGCTATTGGCATGATTCTCAAGTCTTTGTCTAAAGATTTTGAGGAATTTGTGCGCAATTACAATATGCATAGCATGAATAAAACCATTGCTGAACTTCATGCCATGGCTAATGAGTATGAAAAGAAGCTTCCAAAGAAATCTGCTACACCCCAAGTTCTCATGATCAAGGGGGGAAAGGTCCAAAAAGGGAAACAACCGAAGGGAAAGGGCAAGAAAGAAGGCAAATGAAAGCAAGTTGCTACTCCTAAACCTAAGAAAACCCCTCCGGCGAAAAAGGAAAATTCTGCTAAGGATCAACCTTGTTATCACTGCAATGAAGTGGGACATTGGAAGCGGAATTGTTCTAAGTATCTTGCTGAGTTGAAGAAGAAGCAAACTGGTTCGGCCAGTACTTCAGGTATCTTCACAATTGAATTATATTCATTTTCTAAGCGTAATTCATGGGTTTACGACACTGGGTGTGGTACTCATATCTGTAATTCATTACAGGGGCTTAGAAGGAGAAAGAAACTGAAGCCGAGATCTTTACAACTGTTCGTGGGAAATGGCCTACCGGCAGCTGTAGAAGAAATAGGCGACTATCATTTGGTTTTACCTAGTGGTTTAATAATTGTTTTAGACAATTGTCATTATGCACCTACTATTACTAGAGGTGTCATTTCAGTTTCTTTGTTGAAAAACAACGGATTCATTAATGTTTTTAATGATATTGGTATTTCAGTTTCTAGAAATAATGTTCATTATTTTAATGCTATTGCTTGTGATGGTATTTATGAAATTGATATGCATGGTTGTGATTCAAAGGATAATTCAATGTATAGTGTTAGCAAACGAGTCAAGCCCAATTTGGACTCGACTTATCTTTGGCATTGTCGTCTTGCACATATTGGCAAGAAACGCATTGAAAGACTTCAAAGGGACGGTGTCTTGCAAACAAATGATGAATCATTTGATAAATGCGTATCTTGTGTTTCCGGCAAAATGACAAGGAAACCTTTTCCAAATAAACCGGAAAGGGCTAAAGAACTACTTGGACTAATACACACGGATGTGTGTGGTCCATTTAGGCATGTGTCAAGGAAAGGTGCTAGCTACTTCGTCACTTTTACGGATGATTTCAGTCGTTATGGTTATGTTTACTTGCTGAAACATAAACATGAAGTGTTTGAAACATTCAAGGAATTTAAAAGTGAAGTGGAGAATCAACTCGGTAGAACCATCAAGATTCTTCGTTCGGATCGCGGTGGTGAATACTTAAGTCAAGAGTTTAAAGATTATCTCAAAGCTTGTGGAATTATTCAACAGCTTACTCCTCCATATACTCCTCAACATAATGGTGTTTCGGAGAGGAGGAATCGAACATTATTGGAAATGGTTCGATCAATGATGAATCATACAACTCTTCCTTTTTCGTTTTGGGATTATGCCCTAGAGACTGCTGTTCGCATTCTCAATATGGTTCCAACCAAGAAGGTTGACAAGACACCGCATGAATTGTGGCATGGAGTGTTCCCATTGTCTTACTTAAAGGTCTGGGGATGTGAGGCACTCGTGAAACGAGATACGCCTGACAAACTTGAATCTAGATCTGTTAAGTGCATCTTTGTAGGATACCCAAAGGAGACAATGGGTTACTACTTCTACTTTCCTACGGAAAACATTGTCAAGGTACATCGATATGTTGAGTTCTTTGAAAAGAAACTCACATCTCAAGAAGACAGTGGGAGGATTGTTGAACTTGATGAAACTCAAGAAGATGTGTCAACTTCTGAAAGCACTAGAAATCTTCAACTTGGGGGGGGGGGAATGTTCAAAGAGATGAATCTCAAGATGAACTACAAGTTGAAGATGAAGCGATTCCAATTCGTAGGTCCTCAAGGACAATACGTGCTCGTGAAAGATTAAATCTTATGATTGAGTCTGAAGAACACGTAGTAGGAGACTTAAATGAACCTCCTAATTTCAAAGCTGCATTATCAGATCCAGAATCTGACAAATGGCTTGAAGCTGCGAATGTGGAAATGAAATCCATGAAAGATATTAAGTCTGGAGCTTGGTTGATCTTCCACCTAATGGTAGAACCGTTGGGTGTAAATGGATCTTCAAGAAGAAGACCGACATGGATGGAAATGTACACACCTATAAAGCTCGTCTTGTGGCGAAAGGTTATACTCAACTTTATGGAGTTGATTATGAGGAAACCTTTTCTCCCGTTGCGGACATTAGAGCTATTAGGATCATCTTAGCCATAGCGGCGTACTATGACTATGAGATATGGCAAATGGATGTCAAAAACGCTTTCTTAAATGGTTTTCTAGACGAGGAAGTCTATATGGTACAACCAGAAGGTTTTGTCGATCCGAAAACATCCCGACAAAGTATGCAAACTTCAAAGGTCCATTTATGGATTGAAGCAAGCATCAAGAAGTTGGAATAAAAGGTTTGATGAGGAAATCAAGAAGTTTGGTTTTGCTCAAAATCCTGATGAGCCATGTGTATATCGTAAAGCTAGTGGGAGTAATGTCATTTTCCTTGTCTTGTATGTCGATGACATATTGATAATAGGAAATCACATTCCAATGTTGAAAGACGTTAAATCTTATCTTGGAAAGTGTTTCGCTATGAAAGACTTGGGTGAAGCGGCATTTATTCTTGGAATCAAGATCTATAGAGATAGAAGTAAACGGTTGATTGGATTAAGTCAAAGTGCTTATATAGATAAATCTTGAAGAGATTCAAGATGGAGAATTCTAAGCGCGGGAATTTGCCGATGCAAGAAGGACTTAATTTATCTAGCAAGAATGGTGCTTCTACACCTGAAGAGGTGGAGCGTATGAAAAGAATTCCTTATGATTCGGCTGTGGGATCTATCATGTATGCGGTGAGATGCACTAGACCTGATATTGCGTTCGCGCAAAATATAGTTAGCCGCTATCAGCAAAATCCTGGAGAGGATCATTGGACTGCTGTAAAGAACATTCTTAAGTACATGCGTGCTACTAAAGAATTGTTTTTGGTGTATGGAGGAAATCTCGATGCAGAGCTTAAAGTCACTGGATATTGTGATGCTGGATTTCAGACTGATAAAGATGATACAAAGTCTCAGTCAGGATATGTCTTCACTTTAAATGGAGGTGCATTAGATTGGAAGAGCAAGAAACAATCTACAGTTGCTATGTCTGCTACAGAATCTGAGTATATAGCTGCAGCGGATGCAGCCATGGAAGCTGTCTGGATCAGAAAGTTTATTTCTGGGCTTGATGTGATGCCCTCAAATAACACACCTATGGATCTGTACTGTGATAATTCGGGAGCAATTGTCATTGCCAATGAACCTGGGGTTCAAAAAGGCCAGACATTACCAAAGAAGATATCACTACGTTCGTGAGCAAATCGAATCACGTGAAATCAATTACTCAAAGTTCACACAGATTATAACTTAGCGGATCCTTTTACGAAGGCATTGTCAAAAGGAAAGCTCAATAAGCATGCTGAAGGCATAGGTCTTAGATATTGCTAAGTTATATCATGTAAATTTGTGATTGGTATTTGGATAATGGGATGTTAAACAATTGTTATTTTAATAAATGAATTATTATACTTGGTATGAATGTTTTCATTTTATAATAATTGTGTCCTATATTTGCATGTTTAGATCCATGAATATTTGAAAATATTCTAAACGTCCATTGTTGATTAATTGTATGGGAATATAATTAAAGTAAAACAATTGTGAGGGATTGGTGAAAATATTTAAGGGAATATTTTGAAGATGGTGGATCGTACCAAACTCACATGATATTCAAAAGGTGAATATTGGACTTACCCCACTTAACGAATTTTCATTTTATGGATTGGCGTCATTAAATGAAATTCGTGAAATGGTTACTTTATTTATCCTTAGACTTGAGATACAAGTGAGTTATGCTTGTGTGGATTGCATTTTTAGATTATAGTTCTAACTGTCCTGAACAAGGTAGTAATAAAGGGCTATTTTCAGAAATGTTAAGAAACGACATGGCCAGACACTTGTAGTCAAAACAGGATTTGTTCCTTCAATTTGCAACTGAAGTATGATACCATTTGGCGCCCTCATTAATTAATTAAAGATGTTTGTGTGGCCGCACCCAAATGAACTCAAGAGGAAGTCTTGATTAATTTGGTAATCTTGATTAATTGTAGAAATGACAAAACATAATCGTTAATTTATGAAATGACATTGATCCATATTCATAATTAACAAGGGTATCTGAACAAAGGGATATTAAAGACTAAATCATTTCAAATTGGCAAATTTAAGAAACTATTCTTAAATATTTCCGGGAGCATTGGCGTGTTGCTAGACGCTAACCAATGTTATTGCCTTTATAAAATGACATGCTCAAGTGGGAGATGTTGGAGTGATCATATCATTATAAATCGCATGTCCGGAAATAACTTAAGCCTACGGGGTCACACGAAATGACACGGTAACTCTATACATATTAATTAGTATATTAAAGTAATATATTAATTAATTTGATCACGAAATGATTAATTTAAATAAATTAAGGGGTTAATTGTATTTAATTAATTAAAAGGAGGATTAAATGTGAAAATAAGAAATTAGAGTTGGACTCTAATTCAAAGGGGAGGGGCCGGTTTTTGAAGGATTCTTGGAGTCCTTATTTGACTTGGTTACCAAGTCATTATACCTTAGATATCTCCATATAAATAGAGGACTAAATCAAGAGTTTTTCACATTCAATTTTACACACAAAAATCTCCTCTTTTCTCCTCTCTTGGCTACGGCCGAATTGAAGCAACAAAGAGTTTTTTTTGGTCTTTGCTTGGTTCGACATTTAGGAGATAAACAAAGGGTTGTTTGGTTCGTGATCGGGGTACTAGCATACGGTATAAGGGGTGTCTAGTGTGCGATCGTAGAGGGGTTTTGCTTTAAACCCTACATAATAATAAGAATCTTATTATATATTATTGGAAGCTTTGGCAAAGGTACACGTTTCAATTCTCTTTGTTAATTAATTTGATTGCATATTTGTTTCGATTCTTCCGTTGCGTACTCGTGATTATATGTTTGTTTATATGCTCATATTCTAACAGTTTATATAATAAAGCTAGTTAGGCTCGTGCAGGATGAATTAACGTACATAGAAAATGAAGTTAAAAGGAACAATAAGTTACTAATTAAAGCTATAAAAAAGGTAAAATAATAGAAAAAGTTCGACAATGAGACGAAAGTTTCAATCATAGAAGGTGTACTATATCACTTTTCTTTACTTGGTGTATCTTGCTTATTTAATCATAGAAATTGAATGATACGACTTATCTATAAGGGGGAGAGGAGTCATGGGTGGCGGGTTGGCCATGCCGCCGAGGGAACACCGGCGCCATCCCAGCGGCATGCCAACGGCATGATATTCAACGGGCTTTAAGCCCTGCGCGGGTTGAAGGAAAAAAAGACGTTGGGAGGTGGGGCCTCATAGTTTTGAACGTTGGCTGGCTTAAAAAAAAATCCCCTTTGACTCAAAGTAGCCGTTGGAAGCTAAAAACAAAAAAAACCCTCTTTTTATCTATAAATACATCCTCCTTTTAATTAACAAACACAACAAAAAACTATACCCCTTCATACACCACACACATTTTCTACTTTCACAAAATCATCCATGGATCCAAAGAGGGGGAAACATGTTAGAGGTCCACGAGCACCGACACAAGGCAACTTTCGTCTACGAAGAGTTGAAACGCCTCAATATCAACCTCAACAAGTACACACTTATTTGTCTAAGTGTGTAATGAACTTTGTTTAATTTTAGTATGTATGGTTTATGTTTTATTTATATTGTTTTGTTTAAAAATTGTTTGATTAAATTAAATGAAAAAGAAAAAAAAATTTGGGAGGGTTGAGAAAGTGATGAATGCCATTGAAAATAGTTGGGAGGGTTGGTTGGGAGGGTTGAAAAGGAAAATTGAGTTGGATGTATTTGATTGGTGGGATTTGGGAGGGATGGAAAATTAAGCCACATGACTCCTCTCCCCCTAACTACTTATAAAACAAACTAAGTTTTATATTTTTGGAATCTCTTAATCTCTTAAAACATTTATAGCACACAAATTTTATATACTAAATTACTTTCATTAACTCCTTAAATCATACATGAATTATTTTACATCAATTATCTTATTTTACTCGCCGCCGTTGCCACTACAAGTCGCCACCGCCACCACCGACACGCCACCGCCTACACCGCCGCATTGCGCGGGTATTCGTCTAGTGTCATATTTAAGACAACAGACTTTGATCAACCAATAATCCAATATATACTATGCGATCGAAGATGTAGAAGTGGTAAAATTGACTCATTTTCTTATTAACTGGTTACTTTGTATGTAATATATAACACATCATAGTACACATATTCTTTCAAATCCTAAAGTTCAAATGGTTCAAAAGCGATCCAAACCATATTTAAATGTATCAACTTCTTAGGGTCCGTTCTTTTTTTTTAAGTCATTAAATGTTGAATATATTAAGTGGCTGAATGTATAAATAATGTCTATATGTATTAAGTAAAAAATAGGTAATTGACGGTTATTTTTTTTTATTAAGTCAAAAAAAGAACATGAAATTTAACTGAATGCATTAAGTTCTTAATTATTAATTTTATTAAGGTAAAAATGAACGGGGCCTTAATCTCTTATCCGGTTATATTAACTTTATGCCACTAAAAACGAAATTGTTCAAATATTAATCTAACTTATTTTGATATTTTATTTGTTTATAAACATCAAGTAAAAGGGACAAAAAGGTTGGCAAACAACCTGACCACTCCACCGCCAGTCATGCCCTCGGATTGATTGTGCTGGTGACGTGGTTGATCTCTACCGGACGATGAAGAGGCAATGCCGCTGAGTCCAATCACCACTGCTGTTTAAAAAAAAAAACACCAGCCTGACCACCCAACCCAACCCAACCCATTCGACAACCATCATTGAGTTTGGACCGTTGACTTTTTATTTTAGCCTTTAGGTACTCAATTTGATATATGCACAGGGCCTTCAAAATCTAGGCAAATTCGGGCTACGACCATGTAGTTCAAGTTCGTACATTTGGGTAATTGAAAGCAATACACAACTGGAGATCACAACAATCACCAACATAAAAAAGTTATTAAAAACTGATCATCTTTTCATTAACCTTAGTAATTACCTAAAGTTATCAAAATCTTAGGCGTGTTGATCAATTAATCTGCATGAGATTGTGAACGGCTATATCTCCTCATAACAATAGAAATAGAAATTTTGGAGTTCAAAAAAATAAAATAAAAAGGAAATAGACATTTTGAAGAAAATAAAAGCCATAAAAATAAATCTATTGCCACGCCAACATTCTGATGGTCCAAGTATTGAATTCCAATGAACAATTCTTGGAGCAAAAGATGGAAACCGTTGGTAAAAAGCATAACAGTGAGCTGCGAGTCAAGCATCTCATCCGTAAAACTATCAGTCAAACTCTTCTCTAAATCTTTGAGTCTCTCATACTTGCCAATAAAAGAAAGATGGAATTCATGCTATAAATCTTATAAGTATTAATCTTAACATGTATGTATTCAAATATACAAAATGTACTTAAAAGCTCAATAAGTATTCCAGCCGAGTTAATTAAAACTTGAGCTCGAGCTTGCGTTGCTCGATAAAAGCTCTACTCGGTTACATCCCTTACTTCAGATTTTAATATCACATGTTATACTTATGATAAAAAATAAAGATCAAACAACTTTTATGACTACATGCATGATACGAGTATATGTTAAATTGTGATGATAATCGCCAAAAATCATTAAACAACTAACCGTAATTACAACAATGGAACCAAATAGATAGTGGTTGGATCTACCGCGTGATTAACTTTGTTGTAAATGAAAGCAGAGCCCAAATGACGCAGATAAATAAAAACAACTTTGTTTTAATTGTCATTATTGTATCAGAGCACGAATTCTATGTGAAATGAAATGCAACAAAACAGATGTGATTGATTTTATGCATGCAAATAATAACATACAACATCATCCTTTAGTGTTGCGGATTCTATAGATATTGGTTAATGTCCTTCCATACATCAATCCCCTTTGCGAAAAACCTTCTCATGTATTCTTCAAGTACAAGTTCCTGGTAAATCGCAGGTTTCTTAGTGTTAGAATATGAGAATATAAACAAACATATAATCACGAGTACGCGCAACGGAAGAATCGAAACAAATATGCAATCAAATTAATTAACAAAGAAGGAATTGAATACGTGTACCTTATGCAAAGCTCCAATAAAAGATAATAATAATTATATTATTATTAAGTAGGGTTTAAAGTAAAACCCCTCTACGATCGCACACTAGACACCCCTTATACCGTATGCTAGTACCCCGATCACGAACCAAACAACCCTTTGTTTAACTCCCTAATATTGAAACCCACATGAACCGTAAATCCTTGTTGTAGACAAACAAACCAAACTTGTAATTAATTGCAAGCATTAATTACATAAAGATCCATGTGTTGAATTTGATCGGCACAAAACAAAACCCTTTAGAGGGTTACGGCCGAAACAAATAAAGAGGGAGAAAGAGGAGAGAATTACTTATGTGAAGGAATGTAAAAAACCCTTAAGCCTATGCCTCTATTTATAGGCTTAATTAGAAGGGTTTTCTAATTAGAGTGGGATTAGGAAATCCCTTTAGGAATTAGAGTCTAACACTAATTTCCTAATTTCACATTTAATCCTCCTTTTAATTAATTAAATACAATTAACCCTTTAATTTATTTAAATTAATCATTTCGTGATCAAATTAATTAATATATTACTTTAATATACTAATTAAAATGTATAGAGTTACCGTGTCATTTCGTGTGACCCCGTAGGCTTAAATTATTTCCGGACATGCGATTTATAATGATATGATCACACTCCAACACTTAGCAGATATTAGCTCCGGGAATGGTCCATATGTTTTCTTTCGTATGCTAGGATTGAAAAAAACTACAACAGAAACACGCGCACGCTCAACATTGTTTGCTAATACTCTATGCTCAACACTTTTGTACTCATCATTAGACATCATCTGCGAAATTGGATAATACAACTTATGTCATATTTATGACAACAGAAGTCGATCAAATGATATATACTTTGTGACGGAGATGTAGAAGTGGTAAAATCGACTTGTTTAGTATTATTTGGTTGCTATCAAATGGGTCAGAAGTGACCCAAACCATATTTTAATGTACTTTTTAATCTCTTTAACTGATTAAATTAAATTTTTATTTGACTAACAAACTAAATTATTCAGATATTAATCAAATTTATTTTGAATTTTTGATACATTATTAGTTTATAAAAATCAAGTAGAAGGAACAAAAAGGTTGGCACACAACCTGACCTGACCCGACCCGACCCAACTTAATCCTTTCGAGTTTCTAATAGATAGCATAATCTATAGTACCTGAAGCATATCACCAATGTTGATAACTATGGCACCCGGAACCACCTCAACATCAACCCAATCTTCACCACACTTAACCTGTAACCCACCAACGTCATTCTGCACAAGCATCGTTAAGACCCCTGGTCCGTGTGAGATGTTATCCCCATCGTGAGCTCTGGTTGTGGACAGCGAGGGTAGTAATGAGATACGCATAATCTTCCTTCCAAACACAACAACTCCTTCAACTTATTCCCAATCCGCCAGTGCCGCCCTACATATCTCCGGTACCAAATCCCATGCCGGGTCCATCGGTCCCATCCTCACCTGCACAACGTTCGTTGAAAGTGTCATGTTAGAGTTATAAGATTGGCTACACAATAGCACATTACTTCTGGATCCTTAAACTAGTATGACCACACGGATTGTATCCATAAACTAACTTAATGATCAAAACTTGTCCTTAAATATTTTAGCGTGCCAAGAACAAAATCGTTGAAGAATAAAAAGAAAACACAACGAACAAAATCAAATAAAATAATAATAATAATAATAGGATAAAAGAAAAAAGAGTTTGATAGAGAAGAGGAAAAGGCACCTGGAAACATTAGGAAATTCTTTTGATCTCTCTCTCTCCCCGTTTGGCGATTTTGGCGGGAATTCTTGTTCAAAATTTTAACCGTTTTCTGCCATTAATTTTCTTCATTTCTCCTTCAAATTAACATCAATTTTCATCTATTTTCGTTCTATTTTACAGTCCGCATAACACTATCGGTGTAATTTTAGAGAATTTTTGATGTAATAAAAACCCTAGAATTTGGGATTTTTGTTAAAATGCCTAAAAAAAGATCTTCTGGTAGAAATACCAGAATTCCAATAAATTTAGGTGATTATGTGATGAATAATAAGAATAATAATAAAAATAAAGCTGAGAATGATATGAATTGCAATATTGAAGATGATGACGTCAGCCTAGAGAAGGGGAAAATTGATAAAGGAGGCTGATAATGGTAGCAGAGGAGGAAATTCTAAAGAAATGGAGATAGGAGAGGCAGTAAAAGAAGGAATGGTATTGCAAGAGGAAGTTATATCTGGTAATGGTGTTCAGGAAGGTAAGATCAATATGAGTTCTGAGACAAACAATGACAATGAGATGAATGCTGTAAGTAATTCAGTTCATGAACTTTGCTCAGATAATGCTGATAATTTTGTTGAACAAAATGGAATTCATGAGAATAGGAACAATGTGAATAAGATTTCTTATGCTAAAATAGTTAATAAAAGTGGAAAAGAGGTTGAAAGAAATCTTTTCTTTGTACCTACTGGATTGAATGACAAAGGAGAGGAGGTTGTGATTTTTGAAGAAGATCTTGTGATGGAAGGAAGTAAGAAATGGCAGATGACTGCTTGTGGTTTCTTTGTGGGATGTAGTATGGCTCTTAATGAAATGAGATACAATTTAAGAAGAATGTGGGGTAAATTTGGCTTAAGTGAGGTGATTAAGGATAGTAAGGATATCTGCTACTTTAAGTTCAAAAATATAGAAGGAATGTATAAGGTGGTTGAGCAGAGCCCATGGATGGTTAATGGGAAGTCACTGGTGGTCCAAGAATGGAATCCTGATATGAGTGTGGAAAAGACAGAACCTACCAAGATTCCTATGTGGATTAAACTTCTGAATGTGCCATTAGAAGCTTGGAGCTTAAGAGGGATAAGTACTTTGGCAAGCAGACTGGGTAGGCCACTTATGATGGATAGCATGACTGCTTCTATGTGTCATAATGGTATTGGTAGAATTGGTTTTGCTAGAGTGCTAATTGAGATAGAGGCTGGGAAAGAATTACAGGACAAAATTGAAATTTTATAAAGATGGGTCTATGAATGTTAAAAGAACTAAGTATGTGGATGTGGAGTATTCTTGGAAGCCTATTAAATGCAAGCATTGTCAGGTTTTTGGGCATAATGAGATTAAATGTCAGAAACAAAATGGAGGGGAGAAAATAATGGAAAGTATAGGCATGAATATGGGAGAGAATTATGAACCCAAAGATGTGCAGGGGGATGATTTTGTGCAAGTTAAACATAAGAGAAATGTCCATAGGAAGATTTTTGAGCAGAATGGCAGGAATAAAAAAGGGACATCTCATGTGGAGTATAGACAAAAACAAAATGTTTGCAGGAGGATGGAAATAAGGAAAAAGGAAATAAGGAAAAAGGTGAATTAAATAAGAAGAATAGGACACCTTTAAAGGAAAGGAGTGCAAATAGGTTTGGAGTGTTGGGTGAAGAAGAAGTTAATTTGGAAGAATATGAGGGGTTGTCATATGACAGCAAATTATTAGTGGATTCTTTATTGTTAAAGAGATCTCAACCAAATAAAGAGGTACTGAAAGATTGGACCAAAATGATGCAAAAATATTTTAGAGATAAATGGGTGCAGATACATAATATGGAAAGGAATTCCATGGAGGAGGATATCATAAATGAGGTGGATGAGGCCACATACAATTTGGTGGCTGATGAAATACAAGGGAAAGATACTCAATTATTAAATTGAGTATCCTTATTTTTCTTGATTAAAATGGATTTTAAATTGGCTGTCTGGAATATCAGAGGAATGAATAGTATTATAAAGCAGAATGAAGCTATAAAGTTGATAAGGAATGGTAAGTTACAGGTGTGCACTTTTGTTGAAACACACTTGAAGCTGAATACAATTCAAAAGGCTGGAAATAAAGTTTTTGGCAATTGGGAGTGGACTTCTAATGTGCAGAAAACTCCCTCTTGCTGTAGAACTTTGATTGGATGGAATCCAAGCACAGTTAATCTGATGGTATTGGATACTTCTAAACAATCTATTCTCTGCAGTATTGAGGTAATATCTAGCAAAATCAATTTCTTGTGCAGTTTTATCTATGCTAGTAACAATGGCAGTGAAAGGAGGAATTTATGGAGGGATTTAGGGATGCAAAAGCAGTTTGTAGGAGATAGACCTTGGGTTTTGATGGGTGATTTTAATGTTACTCTGGATGTGAAAGAACACTCAAATGGGGGCTCTAGTAGAAATATAGATATGCAAGAATTTCAAGATGCTGTGAATTCATTGGAAATTGAGGACATTTGCAGAACTGGTTTTTATTATACATGGACCAAATCTCTGATGAATAGCAACTGCTCTGTGCTAAAAAACTTGACAGAATCATGACTAATGATGAATTCCAAAATAGTTTTCAGACTCAAGGAGTGTTCTTGCCTTATAATATTTCAGACTACAGTCCTGCTGAATTGATAATTAAAGGGGGTTATGGAATAAAGCCTAAGTCCTTCAGATTTTCTAATTTTGTTGCTGACAAAGAAGAGTTTAAGGAAATTGTTAGCAAGGAATAAGATGATAATATTCTTGGATGTCAAATGTACAAGCTTACTCAAAACCTGAAGAAATTGAAAAAGCCACTGAACAAGTTGAGTTGGAGCAATGGGAACATTTTTGAGAATGTGAAAGTTTTAAAAGATAAAATGGCTAGTGCTCAAGAGGCAATGGATAAAAATCCACATGATAAAGATATTAGATTGGAAGCAGCTAATGCTCTTAACAAATACATGGAGGCTGCAAATGATGAGATTAAGCTACTACAGCAAAAAGCTAAAAAACAGTGGCTCAAAGAAGGAGATAGGAATACTGCATACTTTCATGGGATTCTAAAATCAAGAAGACATAGAAATAGAGTTGAAAGTATTTGTGATGAAGAAGGGACAAGATATGAAGGGAAGGAAGTTGCAGAACAGTTTGTGAAGCATTTTGAGCAGTTTCTTGGAAGGAAAGACAATGTAGTGCCTGTGATGGAAGGAATTTTTGAAAAATTCTTAAAGTATTGAAGAAGCTGCTCTTATGGTAAGGCCGGTAACTGATTCTGAGATTAAAGAAGCTATTTTTAGCATTGACAGTAAAAAAGCATCTGGCCCGGATGGATATACTTCTGGTTTTTTCAAGAAGGCTTGGGATATTGTGGGAAATAAGGTTTGTCTGGCTGTTAAGGAGTTCTTTGTGACTGGTAAATTGTTGGGGGAGGTTAATGCCACTTTGATTGCATTAATTCCTAAAGTGAGCACTCCAAATAAAGTCTCAGAATTTAGACCCATTACATGTTGCAATGTGATTTACAAATGCATAAGTAAAATTCTCACAAACAGAATTCAGAATGGGCTGACTGAGATTGTGAGTGTCAACCAAAGTGCTTTCATCCCTGGAAGACACATACAAGATAACATTCTAATTGCCCAGGAGCTGCTTAGGGGGTACAGTAGGAAAAATGGGCCTAAAAGATGTGTTATGCATATAGACATCCAAAAAGCATATGATACTGTGAGCTGGAGCTTCCTTGAAACTATACTGAATAAATTTGGATTTCATGAAATGATGATTAAATGGATTATGGCTTGTGTCACATCTTCCAAGTTCTCTATCTGTTTAAATGGGGAAATACATGGGTATTTTAAAGGAGGGGGAGGACTTAGACAGGGGGATCCTATATCACCCTATCTATTTACTTTGGTAATGGAGGTGTTCAGCCTGATCATGAGCAAGAACATATGTGCTTTGCAGATGATCTTCTTGTGACCTGTAAGGGAAATAGTGGATCTCTCAAGGTTCTAAAGAAGGCACTGGATGAATTCAGCCAAATGTCAGGATTGAAACCTAATATGGGCAAAAGCACTATATTTTTTGGTTGCTTGAATGATAAGGAAAAAGGTGAATTGTTGGATATATTACCTTTCAAATGTGGAAGGCTTCCAGTAAGGTATTTGGGAGTGCCCCTTCTTGATAAAAGATTAAGAGTTAAAGATTGTAAAGTGTTGATAGACAAGGTTAGGTGCAGAATTGAATGCTGGAGAAACAAGAAACAAGAAACTATCATATGCGGGAAGATTGCAATTGATTGCTTCTGTGTTGGCTTCGATGCAAGTTTACTGGGCATCAGTGTTCATGCTGCCTATATCAGTAATTAAAGATTTGAACTGTTTAGACAAGGTTAGGTGCAGAATTGAATGCTGGAGAAACAAGAAACTATCATATGCGGGAAGATTGCAATTGATTGCTTCTGTGTTGGCTTCGATGCAAGTTTACTGGGCATCAGTGTTCATGCTGCCTATATCAGTAATTAAAGATTTGGAGAAACTGTTTAAAAGGTTTTTGTGGAATGCTGGTGACTCTGCAAAAGGTAAAGCAAGAGTTGCTTGGAAAGACATTTGTAAACCAAAAGAGCAGGGTGGACTGGGGATTAAAGATATTAAGAAATGGAATGAAGTTTTGTTGATAGACAAGGTTAGGTGCAGAATTGAATGTGGAGAAACAAGAAACTATCATATGCGGGAAGATTGCAATTGATTGCTTCTGTGTTGGCTTCGATGCAAGTTTACTGGGCATCAGTGTTCATGCTGCCTATATCAGTAATTAAAGATTTGGAGAAACTGTTTAAAAGGTTTTTGTGGAATGCTGGTGACTCTGCAAAAGGTAAAGCAAGAGTTGCTTGGAAAGATATTTGTAAGCCAAAAGAGCAGGGTGGACTGGGGATAAAAGATATTAAGAAATGGAATGAAGTTTTGTTGATAAGACAATTCTGAAAAATTGTTGAATATAAAGGATCCTTATGGGCCAGATGGGTAAATGTGGTGAAGCTTAAAAATAAGAGTATTTGGTGCTATCAAGTGGATAGGACTGATAGTGGGGGTTGGAAAGCTATGATGGAGATAAGAAATTTGATTAAACAACATATTTTTGTTAAGATTGGTGATGGTAAGAGAACCTCAATGTGGTATGACAAGTGGTGTGTGGATGGGCCACTTCATGAATTTATCAGTAGAAGGTCCATATATGATGCTAGAATTGATGATGATATTACAGTAGACAAAATGGTTAATAATGGGGAATGGAAATGGCCTGATGGATGGCTTGAACAATATCCAATTATAAGGAATATTGAAGTCCCTAATATTAGCAGTGGAAAAACTGATAAAATAATGTGGCAGACCAGGAATAATCTGAATGTGGAGTTCTCAACTAGGCAAGCTTGGTATGATTTGAGAGATGAGTGGCCTGATGTGGAGTGGAAGAAGGTGATTTGGTTTAATCAATGTATTCCAAGGCATGCATTTATGTTATGGTTGGCAGTACAAGAAAAGCTGCTAACTCAAGACAAATTGGCTATTTGGAATCAAAATGCAGAGTTGAAATGTGTATTTTGCAATTCTACTGCAGATAACCATGACCATCTCTTTTTTCAGTGTGATTTTGTAAGAGATATATGGAAGGAATTCAGGCAGTACATGCATCAATTTCAAGAGTTGGAGAGGCTGCAGGATGTTGTCAGAATACTTTCTAGAGAAAGAGAAATGAATAAACTTGAAGCAGTTGTAAACAAGCTCATTGTGGCTGCTGCAGTGTACTACATTTGGCAAGAAAGGAATGCTATAATTTTTAAGAATCAACAAAGAAATAAGGATGCATTATATCAAACCATAAGAGATAATGTGAGACAGAAGCTGATGACCATTAGAGTAAGGAGAACAAGGAATGTAGAAAAGATTGCAGACATGTGGGATTTGAGCTGGATAGGAAATTATCTCAAAGCTAAATAAGGTTGCAGTTTTGAAGATAGTGTGGCTGCATTTGCGTATGGGAATAGTGAGTCATGAAAGATGGGACTACTTGGTCTCATACTGATGTTGTCAAGAGTTACATGTTACTGGTTGTATATTGATTGATGGAGAATTGAGGGTGAGATGTCTGAGTCAGATTGTTATAGCTGGTAGAGTATACATTGTGGAGTGTTTTGTGAGATAGATATTGAGATAGTTGATAGATGATAGGAATAGTTTTTGTATGTGGTAATTGGGCATGTCCAATTTACTTATTGTTGTAAATTTGTACATTTTTGGACAGTAATACAATTCACAATTTTCAACAAAAAAAAATAAAAATTATTTTAGCGTGCCAAACTTAAATCTCTACATCACAGGCTATGCATTATGGTATTTTCACACTGTTTTTGTCCCCGTGAGGCTTCCGTTCATCTTTCCCACTATAAGCACCCGGGGAGGCCTCTAAAAAAGGTGAAAAAGTTATCACACACTGAAATTGGCAATTTCACACTGTTCCTTTCATGTTCTGAACTTGTTTCTCATTTTTAATTTACACCTTTAACTATTGTATCATACTTATAAACTTCATGTTCTACGAATTAAAATTTTAGCTGGTACCCGTGTTAGCATACAACCATGCCTAATTCGTGGAGACCCAGCGAACAAAATAAAAAATAAAAACGACATACCACTTGCCGGATATCATCTCTTATAACTAAGTTTAACATTTAGCTACATAGGATATGTATTTGACCAAAATTGATACTATGAAACCCTTACTGATCACCAGATATACTTGTTACATCGGTTGTCTCAAGTATAAAGCTACTAAAGCTGAGGATCATTTAGGCCCCTCAAAGTTCTAAGGGCACATGCAGTAAGTGTGTATGTATTCATCATGCCTCCGTTCTTTAAAACTTTTTAACGAATTGTAATGGTTAGAAACTAATCCCAATTTTGAGCAAAAAAGATGACTGTACCTATAATTATGCAGGGTATTGGTATTTACTTTGACTTGTAAGATGTCAAACTATAGTATTTATGGTCTAAACAATAAGTCCATATTGATTTTGTGAAAAGAAACGAATTAATTAAGCCGTCTTTGCAAGGTCTCAAAGTTTTAACTTAGCGATATAAAATCTAATATATCCCGTGACCATTTCTGAATCTTCTTCAGAACCACTCCAAGATGTTTACTTTCAAACTTAAGACCGCTTGTGATAAGGATAGATATCAAGAAACCTGACAACCAGGCCACCTTGCTGGTGGTATGCTGGTATGTCTATATGGATCTATCAAATATCTGTATCTATATATCTAATATGCATATATAGAAGTATATGACTATAAGTCTATAACCTGAAGAGTGTCTCTCCAACTGGCACCTTGAGATTGAAACAAGTCAAAGTTAGTAGAATAAGAAACGTGGGATGGTGGTGATGCCCGAATCTAGTAAACCTTTTACACCTAGTTTTGATTCATCGAATTGTTTTAGTTCTGTTAGTCGATCATATGAGTTCTTCTCGTGTTGTGTTGGAATTGTAGTCATATTAGGTTGATTTTGAACTTTTGATAATAATTGTTGATGTAGATTTGTGGTTATTTTGTTGGACCAGTAGTCATGTTATATTAATTATTTTTTTACTAGATGAAACCCGTGCGTTGCACCTGGCTTTTTTTATTTCTAAATAATTTATCGTAAATAATACATAGCAAAAACCATCATACTTGATGTGAATAAGTATATATAATAAAACAAATATTGGTATATGTTCAACTATAAAATGTAAACAAAACGGAAGGTATTAAACTTTATTACAAAGGAAAAGTTGCCAAAAATTAGAATTAAACATAGAGTACAAATATAAACATTAAGGCAGTTATATATGAGTTAAAACTTTCTTGAAAATAACATTTTTTGTTATGCATGTACCTTTTCATCATTGTCTATAATCAAAACCTTAAAACCTTGTTACTTTTTACTCTTGAAAGGGCAACATTATGACTCGTCTGACTAAAGCTCGAAAATACTAACGTCTTGCAGCTATTTTACCTGCAAAACCCAAAACCCGAACTTATACCTATACATAAGATATAAGATACAAATATTAACTCAACAGCACAGAAAAAGTAGTGTAACTCTTGAAAACCCCACCTGCCTACAAATTCTAAAATTACCCTATTAAACAAAATTCAAAGAAAGTACGCAACTCTTGAAAACCCACTTGCAAAATCTTTAGCCACAAAATGCACACCAAATTTAAAAGATTGAAAACCAAAGAATAGGAGGAAATTTGGAAAAGCAAAACCACCAAAATGCTGATAAAAAACCTTTATACAGGAACAAAAAAACATCCAATTTTATTATTTTAACAATCAACACATGAGATTGCAAACAGATGGAACAAAAATAACCAAAACCTTCAATTAACATTCTTATAACCACGGAAATAGACAAAACCTTCAAGTAACATGATTTTTCGTTATAAAATTTAAAATCAAGTAACATATAAATCCAATAAAAAAACACAAAAAGCAATTATTTTTTCGATTAGAAGGAAAACATACCGTGATCTTGATCTTCTTCTCGCTGAAGTTGTGAGGTTATGTGTGAGCAAAATTTTTTGATAAATACTATTTAACTTAAACCCCCAAATCCTAATTCAAAAACGCCATCTGGGGTAATTTTTCTGATGATCAAGCTTGTTCTATTTTATCCCTATTAGGTCAAATGAATAAAATCGAAGACATTAGCTTACAACGAAACATGTCGAAAGGATTGAAAGTCACAATAAGTGTATTTTCAATGCATAGACCTTAATTATTTCAATATAAAAGATAAACTATTACTGAATCAATATAATTTTGGTAATAATACTTGACACTAAATGTCTATTATAAATTTGAATTAACTGGAAATTTAGTTTTCCAGATTAACCTGACAAAATGCATTCACAAAATCATGAAATTGACCAATTATCCAACCCACCCATTTTACCACATCTGACTTAAAGGAAAAGCTGACACATAAATAATAGATGACCTTTGCATTCACATTGTTGTACGGGAAGAAGTTCATATGGTATATTAAGATGAGCAACGTCACCTAACACGTATAAAACTTCTGCTTCAAAATTTCAAGTCTCCAAATTATACGCTAGAGAATACTTGTTGAAATCCACTTCAGGCAATCTTGAGTTTTAAAAAGACATTGGAGAAAAAACCTAAACAGAATTAACATGTACCTATATAGTTATAACAGTCCAGAATCAAATATCGGTCAAGGATCAATATTTAAAATAAACTTAACCATAGTAACATTCGACATCTAGTACCAAGACGAATGTTAGTCTAAGTTTATAATGCCTCCTTTTTTCATTTTGAAATAAACTAAATGACAAATTGACGTCTAAAGGCCAAGAGGCATACCGTGTTTCTCACTCACTTTCTGGGGAAATGTAATCATCATTCGTAGAGCTTAATGCTGTGATCAAGGCTGTTTCGAAGCAAACTATAGAAGTCTAAAAGCAAAAAAATGACTGATTAAAAGGAATATATATATATACAGTATGCCCATGCTATAATATGAATACCATATCAACTTTTCAATGACAATGGATCCACTATGTTAATCAAGAGCATAATAGTTCATAATTCAAGAAATCCATTTCACCATACAAATCACCATGAAACACTAACAATATAAGAATTCCATAAGAAAGCTCGAAAGGGTTTTCATAATACTGGATATCTTTCCCATCGCCAAACTCTTCCATGCATTTAATATATAAAATTAACATAATATTAAAAGCAGTTCTAAATAAATACTTAAAAGCAGAGACAAATACATAAAAATGGGTAAAATTCACATCTGATTTAAGTCATCTAATGATCTAAACAATGTGTCAATATTTGTACACGTATATAACCAGTTATCAGCTATGAGTGAGATACTTGTCCTACTTAGATTAAATTTGATAAATTACTTTAACTTAGCCCCATTCCATTGACCAACCAGTGAACAAAAAATGAAGTAGGCTAAAGTATAAATATGAATTGAAAGGTTATCATATAATAAAAATTTGGATGTCCTATTAAATTTGGCCACATACTATATCTTTGTGTCTAATGATCATCCTTTTTCTTTTCATTTTTTGTTATACTGAGGGTGTCCTATTAGTTATTAAATTTATTTACGGCCAAAGGGTATTAATTCGTATGGGTACAAAGCTCATAGTTACTAATCATCTTGTTGTACTAAATAGCTGATAACTGTTTGCATAAAAGCAACAATACATAACAGATATACATTTCTTGATCAGTCAGATATAAGAATCCATCTTCCAACTAATATATGAGTCATCTTAATCAGAAGTCAGAAACTTGAAACAAACCTTTTTTCTTGTTTGCCGCCACAATTACTAAAAATTATGTATGACATTAGTAAATTATTATGAAAGAAATTGATAACTTTTTTCCAAGACAAATTACACTCAATTAAGAATTACCAAGTGCAGACAAACTACAACTAATATAAGTGGCTTAATGTTAGCTGGATGTTAATATTAGAAGTCACAAGGCCAGGGGGGTGGATTTACCCCAAAAATGAGTTTTCTTTTGCAAAAAAAAGTTACCCAACTGTTCCAGTTGTCAACTCACTCCTAGACTTGTACTAACATAAGTTTTCTTTTGTTCACTAATTCACTTGTATAGATATCAAGCCGTTTAGCTTCTATTGTAGGATTTCGTTTACATTTTACCATAGTATGGTAGAGATATATTTTAACTTATCTCATTTTGTCAATTCCAAAGGATATGGATTTTGTGAGTACATGGATGAGCAAACAACTCTAAGTACCTAAACATAATCTACATGTTCATGATGGCAGACAGTTAAGTGTTGTCCGGTTATCCAACCCGGCCATTTTGTCATGTCCTTTTCAAAATCAAATGAACTTGTAGCTTGATGATACTCTAACTACACTCTAAGTACAAACATAGCTGGTCTATTTTCACTTACTTTAAGTCCAAAAGCAAGGAAGTTCCTTTTGGAGGCCAACAAAAATGAAGTCACACGAAATGCCACTGAGATATAGTTTTCTTGCCTCGCATCGAAGCTGGCATTCGACCAACCTGACATATTAAATGAAACAAAAATAAGAATTATTGTTTTATATGGTAACAATTTTATAGTTTAGATCAACTGATAGTAACTTATGACAAACTTGTTAGTTTGATAAAATGAGTTCCAACATCGCATCCTTTCCAGCCGCATTAAACCACCAAGTATGTAAGACTCGAACTCTTACAGTGGCATTTCGTGCCCTAGGTGTTACATCAGTAAGCATGGTTGCCATGTTACTAAAAAAAAGATAACAAAGAAAACAAAGGTAAATATCTTTTTTTTACATATAACAAATCTAACAGGATCTTTTAAAAGGACTAAGAAACAAAATTAGAAAAATAATCAAGAATATAGAGTATAGATAATCCGTAGTGGCTTACTTTTTAAAACAAATTGCAATCTAGATACAAAACTCGAATAATCAATCTTATAAGATGTGAATTTTAAAATGATATATTCACGCCAGCAAGAACTTTTATAAGATGCGTCAATCTTTCACATAGGGGTTGGTCAGGAGTATTTTCCCCTAAGGGAGAGGGCTCAACTTCATATACTGATGTGGCTCAATATATACATATTTCCCACATCTTATTTGGTCATTTTGTACACGATTTATAGCCGCTTATACTTGTTTTGTGGTGCGTTATGGTATTTGCTAGTGGTTTCAGGTCTACAGCAGGTACATCGCTCATAATGGTAGAAAGCAGCTCAGAAATGGTCCATATGCACTAACGGATGAAGAACGAAGCTGAAATGCCCAAAAGAGGACAGACTCGCGGCGCGACCAGAACCATTCGCGGCGCGACAACCATTCGCGGCGCGAGCCTTAACAAAAATGGCCTCGCGGCGCGACCATGAAATATCGCGACGCGACAAAAGTCCCTGTTTTGAAAGGCTCCAGTTTTGGCACGACTCGCGACGCGAGAAGGCCATTCGCGGCGCGACCAGACGCTGAACTGTCAGATTTCTCTCTCCTGGGGTATAAATACAAACCCCCACTCTACCCTAAACCTAATCTTGGACACTTGAGCCTCCATACTTAACTCCTAGCCGTTTTTGAAGGGTTTTCTAAGGGTTTTCACTCCTCCAACATCATTTGAAGATTTGAAGACTTATTTCGGCTATAGTTACTTATTGTAGCTCGGTTGTAACCTCGATTTGGATTTCTACTCTATATTTGGTACATTATGTTCTCTTCTCTCATTGAATATTTAGTTCTTTTTATCATGAGTAGCTAAATCTCTATACATCTATGAAGATGAAGTGAAACAATTAGTTATGGTTGCATAATATTTTGAATTCAAGTTGGTTTTACTTAACATTTTGTCAAGATGTTAATGAAGTGATTTCTTATACTTATTCTTGTGTACTTGGTGATATTTGTGTTTTTTCGATAGTGGTACTAGTTGAATGCAAGTATTATTCTAGTTGTTTGTCTATGAATAACTATTGCTAGGTCATGGTATGGTAGTAAAGAATACAAGTCTAATAGGAATTATTTTGTTAAGTGGATTTAACGGGTGGTGGTACCACGTTTCTTTCACAAAGATAAAATTGTTATTTAAATAATCAAATAAACTAGTTAGTTCAAGGAATTGTAATAAGGATGGTGGTACCACTTGTTGCAAGAAATTGTATTGATTAGGTGATTGAGTCGATTGTACAAACGGAGTGCACGCCATTTGTGTTTTTGTCTTGTCACGATTATTATCACCAACGATAAAGAATTTTGAGCTTAACTATATGCAACCTAAACTTCTTGTGTAGCGGATTCGACATAGATGACTTTTTAATTATTTGTTACAACTCAAACTATTTTTGCGTACTCTCGATTGACACCGGTTGAGTATTTATTTTACTTGTTGATTAAATAGCTTTAAGAAACGCAAAGTGACAAGTCGGTCACAAACCAAACTTTCTCTTGTTTTACATTTTCACAACCTTTAGTACAACATTCAGTCCTTGTGTTCGATCCTGGTCTTGCCAGTTAACTATATTACATACGAACGGGTACACTGCCTGTAAGTGTGTGGTAGTCAGTAAACGGTAGATCTTGTTATAAATTTTTAAACTAGATTTCACACATCAAGTTTTTGGCGCCGCTGCCGGGGACTGCGGTTTTAAGTACTTTTGGTTAAGATTCTGTGAATCGACCCTTTTTCGTGCTTGCACGGAGAAGTTACTTGTTTTAGTTTATTTTTAGTTTGCTTTGATTTTACCTCAGGTGCTATTAAGGTTTTGTTTGTTGTGTTGTGTTCGCAGATTATTTACAGGTAGTGGATGAACACTCGAGCTTCTGGGAAACCATTAGCCAAGGCCACATCTAACCCCGAAAAACTTAAAAAGCGCACCAAAACACAAACGTCACAACCATCATCATCCGAACCATTTTTCATAAACACCACTCCTTACCAAACCCACATACTTAACGAGACTTACTACGAGTCGGGAAGTAACGAGTGGGGTTATTTTTCCGAGAAAGAAGAACCCACTTCCGATAAAACACCAACTCCACCCGAATCGCCAAAACCGGACATCAACATGGTCGGTCAACAAAATAATCCGCCCGATCTCTTCAACATGAAAATCGAGGACCTTCCTCGAACCATACCTACAACTCGCCGATCGGCCATCCGTGCACCCGAGATCGACACTTTCGCGGTGAAAGGTAACAATTTACAGATGGTTAAGGATTTGTGCTTTGATGGATGGCATAAAAGAGACCCTCATGAGCATCTTGACAAGTTCGAGATGATTTGCAATCTATTCAACTATGGGAAAAACCAAGCCAACAATGTTAAGATGACGCTTTTTCCTATGTCTCTCACGGGAGAGGCTCACAAATGGTTGAAAGGATTAGCGCCGGATAGTTTGACTACTTGGGGGGCGGTTAAGGAAGCTTTTATAGATAGATTCTTCCCGGCTAATAGGGAAAGAGAGCTTAGGCTTGTTATCCGTTCTTTTAGACAAGACGAGGATGAGTCGATAGTTGAAGCTTGGTTAAGAATGAAGGATCTCTTGTGGGAATGTCCCGGGCATGGGGTGAGTGACACCGAAGTTGTGGGGATATTTTTGGATGGAATGAATAGGGAGAACTACGAGAAGATGGTAATGACTTGTGGGGGTAGTATTAGCTACAAGACCTCAAGTGAGCTTTGGAAGATGTTTGAGGATATGGCAAAAGCTCAAGTCTCTAGACCGTCGAATAGGGATAGGAGATCACGTAAGGTAGTAGCTCGGGTGGATGATGGTGAAACATCCGAGGTAGTTACTGAAATTCGGAAACTTTCAAACCGAATGGATGAAAGGTTCTCTATGGTGGAGAACAACTTTGGTGGGCTTGAGCGTGATGTGAAGATCATGGCGGGGGGATGTGTTCATTGTGGTGGTCCACACCATCCTGATGAGTGTGATTCTATGACACAAGAAGATGTGAACTTTGTGCAAAATCAACGCCAAGGAAATTATCAATCTCTCTTCCAACGTGGTGGCAACTACCAAGGCCGCTACCAAGGTAACTCTTCGAATTCCTCTAATTTTTATTCTAACAATCGTGGTGGTAATTTTCAAGGTAGGTGGCAAAAAGATGATACTCATGGAGCACCTCAACAACAACAACCACCCTCACCTCCGAGGAAGGAGGAAAATCAAGATGAAGGATCGCCTCTCATGGCCATGATGGCCAAGTTTCTTGATAAACAAGACAAGAGGGAGGAAGCTCAAGAGAAGCGAAACGCTTCAATGGAAAACTATTCCAAGCTTTTGAATGAAAAGATTGGGGGGTTGCATGACAAGATTGACATTAGCAATAGCAACAACCAAGCTTTGATTTCTAACTTGGAAAAGAGAATCGATAGAATGGGCAATCAACAAAGGCAACCGGGTACTCTTCCAAGCAACACCCAACAAAACCCAAATCAAGACAAAGGTCAATGGAGAAAGGGGGATGACAAGTACAAAGGACCCCAACACCGGAATGAAACCGTTAATGCCATAACCACACGGTCCGGGAAGGTAACTACGCCTCCTATTGATAATTCTCGTATTTATAATGTTTCTCCTTTAGTTGGGCAGTTTGATGAGGAAGACGATGAAGAGGTAGAGATGGAATCACCACCGGTGGTCACTACTTCGGTTCCTAAAGCCACACCAATCAAGGAACCCGAAGTCAAGCCCTACAAGCCCAAGATTCCTTTTCCTCAACGCTTGAGGAAGGAAAAGATTCAAGAACAATACAACAAGTTCTTTGACATGATCAAAACGGTGACAATCAATGTGCCGTTAGTTGATCTCATTTCGGGCATGCCTAATTATGCCAAGTTTATCAAAGAACTAGTGACGGATAAGAAGAAGCTGGAGGAAGCAAAGGCAACATTTTTCAATGAGGAATGCTCGGCGGTAATCCAAAATAAGCTTCCACCTAAGCTTTCGGATCCAGGAAGTTTTCTCATCACTTGTACTTTTAGTAGGAAATTGTCTTATAAAGCGTTGGCCGACCTAGGAGCAAGCATCAACTTGATGCCTTTTTCAATTTTTAGAAAGCTTTCTTTGGGTAAGTTGAAACCCACCAAAATGAGCATCCGCCTAGCGGATCATTCTTTTCAATACCCGTTGGGGGTGGCCGAAAACTTGCTAGTGCAAGTAGGCCAATTTGTTTTTCCGGTAGATTTTGTCATTTTTTTTTTTTTTTTTTTTTTTTTTTTTTTTTTTTTTTTTTTTTTTTTTTTTTTTTTTTTTTTTTTTTTTTTTTTTTTTTTTTTTTTTTTTTTTTTGTTGTTATTTGTTTAAATTTTTTTTTTTTTAATCTGTTTTTTTTATTTTTTTGTTTTTCCGGTAGATTTTGTCATTTTGGAAATGGAGGAGGACACCAAGGTACCTCTCATTTTGGGCCGACCATTCCTATATACCGCGGATGCTATCATTCGGGTAAAGGACAAGGAAATTTCCTTGGGTGTCGGGGAAGACCGAATTGTGTTTAAAATTGAAAAAGCTTTACAACATTCTTATTCTTCCGATGACACTTGTTTCAAGATTGATTTATAGATGATGCGGTTGAATTAGAGACGTTGGAGCTTGTTGGAATTGATGGTGAAGAAAATGATGGCTTGGCTAGTATTGGAGAGGGAGATGTCGCTAGTGACCAAGTTGAGGAGATTGAAGAGATTTTGGCACTTAGCATGGATGATGCTCCATTGGAAGATGAGGGATTTGAAGAAATTGAGGTAATTCCAAGTAGTAAGCTACCCACTTCCATTGATAATCCTCCTATGGATTTAGAGCTCAAACCATTGCCCGATCATCTAGAATATGCATTCTTGGAAGGTACATCTCTACTTCCCGTTGTTATCTCCTCATCACTTTCGGGTGAGGAAAAGGCTAGACTCATGTCCATTCTAAAGGCCCATAAAAAGGCCTTTGCATGGAAGACATCCGATATACCCGGGATAAGCCCCGATTTTTGCAAACACAAAATCAATTTAATTGAAAATGTGAAACCGGTTATTCAAAGGCAAAGAAGGCTTAATCCTAACATGAAGGATGTTGTGAAAAAAGAAATTGTTAAATTACTTGATGCGGGGATCATTTTTCCAATATCGGATAGTCCATGGGTTAGCCCGGTACATTGTGTACCAAAGAAGGGTGGTATGACCGTTGTTACTAATGAGAATAATGAATTGGTCCCAACTCGGACGGTCACCCGTTGGAGAGTTTGTATAGATTACCGCAAGTTAAATGAGGCCACCAAAAAGGACCATTTTCCTTTACCCTTCATGGACCAAATGCTTGAAAGGTTAGCGGGTAATGAATTTTTCTGTTTTCTTGATGGTTTTTCCGGGTACTTCCAAATACCCATTGATCCTAATGATCAAGAGAAAACAACTTTTACTTGTCCTTTCGGAACATATGCTTATTGCCGCATGCCTTTTGGTTTATGTAATGCACCGGGAACTTTTCAAAGATGCATGTTGGCCATTTTTCAAGATATGATTGAAACCTCCATGGAAGTTTTCATGGATGATTTTTCGGTATTTGGTGACTCGTTTGAAAGTTGTTTAACAAATTTGGATAAAATGCTTGATAGATGTGAGAAAGCACATTTGGTGCTTAATTGGGAAAAATGCCATTTTATGGTCAAAGAGGGCATTGTGTTGGGTCACAAGGTTTCAAGGGCGGGTCTTGAGGTTGACAAAGCCAAAATTCATGTCATGACTAAATTACCTCCACCTACCAATGTGAAGTCGGTAAGAAGTTTTCTAGGTCATGCCGGTTTTTACCGTCGTTTTATCAAAGATTTTTCTAAAATCACAAGACCCATGACTAGATTGTTGGAAAAAGATGTCCCTTTTGAGTTTAATGATGAGTGTCTTAATGCTTTTTCTATTTTAAAGGACAAATTGACCAATGCCCCAATCATGACTTCACCGAATTGGTCTCTACCCTTTGAACTTATGTGTGATGCGAGCGATTTCGCTTTGGGGGCCGTTCTTGGCCAAAGGGATGAGAAGCATTTTCGCCCAATCTATTTTGCTAGCAAAACCCTAAACCCCGCCCAACAAAACTACACCGTGACTGAAAAAGAGTTGTTGGCGGTGGTATATGCTTTTGATAAGTTTAGACCTTACTTGGTATTGAATAAGACCATTGTGTTCACCGATCATTCGGCATTGAAGTATTTGTTTTCAAAGCAAGATGCCAAACCCCGTTTGCTTCGTTGGGTCTTGCTTTTGCAAGAATTTGATATCGAAATCAAGGACAAAAGTGGGGCTGAAAACGTTGCCGCCGACCACTTGAGTAGGCTCGAAAACCCTCACCTTGAGGAGTTGAAAGAGCATGATATTAACGATTCTTTTCCCGATGAGTTTTTGATGCAGGTGGAAGATGAAGAAGCACCTTGGTACGCCGATATCGCTAACTATTTGTGTGCAGGAATTTTGCCAAAGGGATGGTCCTCCCAACAAAGGAAAAGGTTCTTTTCAGAAATCAAGCATTACTTTTGGGAGGAGCCATATTTGTTTAGGGTGTGTGCGGATGGTATGATCCGAAGATGCATTTGGGGTGGTGAGACTAGGAAGATTTTGAATGAATGTCACTACGGTCCTACCGGAGGGCATTATGGGCCATCGGTGACGGGAAAGAAAGTGTTTGATGCGGGCTTCTATTGGCCCACAATTTTCAAAGAGGCTCAAACCCTAGTTGAGACATGTGATGCATGTCAAAGGCAAGGAACTATCACCAAACGAGATGAAATGCCCCAACAATCCATTCAAGTGTGTGAAGTTTTTGATGTGTGGGGAATTGATTTTATGGGCCCGTTTCCGCCATCCAACAAGTGCCTTTATATCTTGGTTGCGGTTGATTATGTCTCAAAGTGGGCCGAAGCGAAAGCCTTGCCAACAAATGATGGTAAGGTTGTGATTGATTTCTTGAAGGCTTTGTTTAGCCGATTTGGAATGCCAAGAGCTTTGATAAGCGACCGGGGCACTCATTTTGCCAATCATCAATTGGCGAAAGTCTTGAAAAGGTATGGAGTTACCCATCGTTTCTCAACTTCCTATCACCACAAACTAGTGGGCAAGTTGAGAACACCAACCGTGCTTTGAAGAGGATACTTGAGAAGACCGTTGATGGAAACCCTAAGTCATGGTCCAAGAAGTTAGATGATGCCCTATGGGCGTTTCGAACCGCTTTCAAGACTCCCATCGGTACTACTCCATACCGACTTCTCTATGGGAAGACTTGCCATTTGCCGGTGGAAATTGAGCATAAGGCATATTGGGCTTTAAAGCATTGCAACATGGACTTGGTGGAAGCCGGAGAAACGAGAATGCTTCAACTCCATGAGCTTGATGAGCTTAGACATGGTGCTTACGACAATTCGTTGTTGTACAAAGAAAAGACAAAAGTTTGGCACGACAAGAAGCTCAAAAGAAAGGATTTCAAGGTGGGAGATAAGGTCTTGTTGTTTCTCTCTAAGTTCAAGATCCACCAACCAAAGCTTACGTCTAGGTGGAATGGACCGTTTGTTATCAAGCATGTATATTCTTCGGGATATGTCGAGTTGTTTAGAGAGGATGGGAGCTCATTCATTGTCAACGGACATCGGCTAAAACTTTATCATGAAGAAGAAGTTGCGGAGGGAGCCGTGGTTGAGAAGCTCCAACTTTTTGCTTGAAATTGAGGTTTGATCGAGTCAAGCTAATGACTCGTTAATAAATAAAGCGCTTCTCGGGAGACAACCCGTGTGTTGTTATCATTTTTAGTTGTTTTCAGTATTTTTCCTTCTATTTTTATGTTTTTGTTGAGAATTACAGGTTAGAAATGGTTTGGGGTGAACCGGTATGCGCAAACGTGTGTTAACAAGCCAAAAATCTGAAGAAAGGCAGCAGATCGCGGCGCGAGTGGGACTCTCGCGTCGCGAGTTTTGGGTGATTTTCGAGCTAATCCGAGCAGAGGTTTTTATCGCGTCGCGAATTTGGCACCTCGCGTCGCGAGAGGCAATTTTAACAGGATCGCGGCGCGACCCAGGTAACTCGCGGCGCGATTGGTCGCGTCCAGGTAAGCTTCTTGCATTTTAAGTATTAAAATCAAAAAAAAAAAAAAAAAAAAACACACACACACACGCAGCCATCTCTATCTTCCCTCTCACTCTCTTCTTACTTTCTCTCAAAACACACACACACACTAGTTTTTTTTTGTTCTTCTTCTTCCTCTCTTCAAGCCTTCATCTTCTTCTCCATTCCATTTTCATCATCATGTCAAGAGGGGTATGTGATTCTCAACTCTTTCTCTTCTCTTTTCAATTTTAATTCAATTTAATTAGGGTTTAGTTATTTTCTTTGATTTTCTTTCAATTAATACTTGTTAATTACTTCTATTAGTTAGTATTATTGTTTATTGTACCTAGGATTGATTAATTTTGCTTGAATCTTAGAAAAACCTAATTAGGGTTCTTATATCTTAATTTGGGGATTTTTAAGATTTAGTCATCCTTAGCTCATTTTAACTCAAATTAGCTTAAGCATTATTAATTAGACTCAAAACCCATTCTGAAAAAAAAAAGAAGCAGACTCGCGGCGCGAGTGGGGAGCCTCGCGTCGCGAGAATTGTCCCTGTTTGCCCGTTTTTGCCATTTGTCTGTTTTAACCGTTCGTAAATGCCTCCATTCGTTTCCTTTGCCTTATTTAGCATATTTTGAATGTTTTTGCAGAAACAACCCGTTGGACAAAAGTATGAAGGATCGGTGTGGCCAAACAACTATCAATTCGACTATGTCGACGATAGCTACACCCCCCCTACTGCTCCAGCGAGCAAACTATTTAGGCACCTCAGAACACAAACACATCCTTGGCTGCAATTCAAGGATGTTCCTAAGGCGGAACGCCAAGTGTTCTTGAATAGGTTGGCGGAAATCCAGGATTATGAGTTGTGTCCTCCTCGTACAATGGACTGGCAGATTATTCGTGATGCACTTTTGGATAATTACTTTGATGACAGATTTAGGACAACATATACCGATGAGGAAACGGGTTGGGTTGCAGACATCAATATGTGGAGCAGGGTCTTTGAGCTGAATAGACCGGCCAAGTTAGAATGGTGCCTAGAATTCTACTCCTCTCTTAGAGTGGGATTCTTACCTATCGATGATATCAGTGAGGATCGGGTGATCCACTTCCGATTAGGTGGCAAGCAGCGCCATTGCACTATACCCGAGTTTGGTTATCTTTGTGGCATGTTTGAGAAGAACGAGTTCAATGATGGTTTGGTTCAGTCGTTTTTGGAAGATAGCATTCTGGACACCTCTCACTTTGATGATGGGGTTACTTTTCATGAGTATTGGAGTAGGATTTCGGGGAAGCCTACGTTTAGCTCGGGGGTGAGCAAGGTGTCGGACATCCGGTCCAAGAAAGTGAGGCTTTTGCATAAACTTATTACATACTCTTTCATCCATAGGGGAAATGCCAACGACAAAGTGTGTAGCGATGATCTGTGGTTACTGAGGCAGTTCCAAGACTTCACCCCAACCCGATATGGTTGTGCTCCTTATATCCTTGCTCGCCACATGCAGAAGCACCGGGAGCATAGATTATTATGTGGTCATTTCGTGACCTCGATCATGGAGAGGTTGGGCATGGCAAACACTAGTGAGGGGAGGAGAGTGTCAGACATTGAGCCTACCATTATCATTGATGCCACAGAGTTGAAGAAGGCACGGTTGATGACAGCACCGAGTGATTTGGGTGATGATACTGAGGATGAGCAAGGACCGCCGGCTCAGAGACAGAGGGTGGAGCCGCCACCCCAGATGGAGCAACCTAACCCTTACCCTTCTTATGATTTTTCAGGTTGGGGAAATAAGCTTGATGAGATCCTGGGTAATCAGAGGCAGTTCCAGGACACCCAAGATATGATGATGGATGGGCAGAGAACAATGTGGAGCCAAGTGAACCGCCTGGGCTACCAAAATGAGTATTGGTCGCCCTACATCAACCATTGGATCCAACCGGACTCTCCACCTCCTCCCCCACCTACTCAGGCTTATAGTCCTCCCTCCATCTTCATGCCAGCCAGCACCACTTTCGGGTTCTTCAGCCCGCACCCAGGTCAGCAGCATCCACCACAGGAGCACGGTTGGGCAGGTCCAAGTTCAAGCACAGCAGGTGCCGGTAGTAGCACCGGGGGTGCTCAGGATGTGCCCCAATTTGGGTCATATAGGCACACCACTGGTGAGCGCTATTCAGGGCCTGGCTATGATTTTTACAGGGGCATATTTGGCGGACCACCCGATCCTGATACTGGAGATGGCGTACCTTCCTCCCATGACATGGAGGACGACTGATCTTTTCTATTTTTCTTGCTATTTTCTGAAACTATTAAGACATTGCACTTTATTTACTTTCAATGTGGTTGTAATCTCGTATTTTGTTTATGGTAATTGTCAGGTGAAAGCTTTGGGTTTTGCAAGTTGAATTCTGGAAGATTGCTTTTGGAAATTTTAAATAAGCAAGCGGGTTTATGCTGGCAGTCAGTTCAGCACCCACTTGAATTTTGGCTTCAACTTTGCAATGGTGATTTCACGCTTTCACCCGGAGGTTTTTCATTGTTCCTTTCTACATTTTGCATTTTTCCCCTTTTTCCCATTATTCGCCTTAGTTATTCGTCCATTGAGGACAATGTACAACTTAAGTGTGGGGAGGGGGATGGTAAATTGGAAAAATGAAAATTTTTGAAGTTTCTTTCCTTTACTAGCATTTTGGTTATGTTTTTAAATTTTTGAGGCTATAGGTTTTATGCAAAGACGAGAAATGAGGACCTTGAATTTTGTTAATTTAGGATAAAACTAGAGATTAGTTACCTTTAGCTTTCCTTTTCTAGTGCTTGTGGCATTTCATCGTCCCAAGGGGCCATAGGCTTGCTCCGAACTTCAATATAATCTAGGTTGCCTGCTAATTGTACCTTAATGATGAATCAAATGTGAATAATAGTTTCACTAGATGATGTATTGGTAGGCACCGCTTGAGGTTTTCCATTTGAATTTTGCAAATTGTGTGCACAAAGTGCTTGAAATATATTAAATATGCTTGTGGTAATTTGACTTAACATATGGTTTGCACACCGGATGTCCGGTCCTTAATTCCTATGTTATAGGTTGTGGCTCTAGTCATTATGTTGGGTCTTTATATTGGGGTGTCTGGGGTGCTTCGGCATCAAACGGGTGGCACATGCGGGAACGCGCGCAAAACATTTTTCAATAGTCTAGTGCTAATGTGGGCTTTGAGATTCGAATAAGTAGGTCCTTGGGGTAACTTCGTTTTACCTAACTCACCTAAAGCTCCAACTTGGGATGAGTTGTCCGAAAGTTCGTTACGCGGGTCTCATAGAAACTCACGGGTATTAAATTATAAAACATTTTGTTCTCGTATGTGTTAGTGTTTAGAGCATGGTTTCTGGATATGCAACCCAACCTTGAGTTCTGGCGTATGTCTCTTAACGATACTTAGGTATCCGTAGCGAACCGCTGGCCGGACGCTTAAAGTGCACTTTCGTATGATCACCTAATGTGTGGATAGAGTTGCAATTCTAGACCGTAGGAGTATGTTGTGTCGAGGGACTCATAAGTATAACGGAATGAAAACCTTATGGAAAACCAAGGGCGTGAGTGCTTAAGTGGACAAAAATACCGGTAATCATTGTGGAATATTGCTTATGTTGCCAATAATAATTGTGAAGCTTGCTAGTGGATTATAAGTTTAGTAAGAACGAGTTTAAGGTAAATTGGAACGATAGAAATGTTCAAGAGGTGTTAACACAAGCATAGTTGGGATTCTAATTGTAACTAAAAGATGGTTTTGCTCTAGATTAGTCGAATTTTCTGATTTCGTCTTAAACTTTGCTCATTAGTTTTTAAATGCATTTGCTTTTGGTATTCAACACCGCTTGGTCGGAAATTTCTAGTTTAACTAACTTTGTTTTGACATTTGGATTGTTTGGTAACTTAAGATTGGCTTAAAGTGCATACTTGCTTGAGGGCAAGCAAGGTTTAAGTGTGGGGAGGTTTGATGTGGCTCAATTTATACATATCTTCCACATCTTATTTGGACATTTTGTATACGAATTATGGCCGTTTATACTCGTTCTGTGGTGCGGTATGGTATTTGCTAGTGGTTTCAGGTCTACAGCAGGTACATCGCTCATAATGGTAGAAAGCAGCTCAGAAATGGTCCATATGCACTAACGGATGAAGAACGAAGCTGAAATGCCCAAAAGAGGACAGACTCGCGGCGCGACCAGAACCATTCGCGGCGCGAGCCTTAACAAAAATGGCCTCGCGGCGCGACCATGAAAAATCGCGACGCGACAAAAGTCCCTGTTTTGAAAGGCTCCAATTTTGGCACGACTCGCGACGCGAGAAGGCCATTCGCGGCGCGACCAGACGCTGAACTGTCAGATTTCTCTCTCCTGGGGTATAAATACAAACCCCCACTCTACCCTAAACCTAATGTTGGACACTTGAGCCTCCATACTTAACTCCTAGCCGTTTTTGAAGGGTTTTCTAAGGGTTTTCACTCCTCCAACATCATTTTGAAGATTTGAAGACTTATTTTGGCTATAGTTACTTATTGTAGCTCGGTTGTAACCTCGATTGGGATTTCTACTGTATATTTGGTACATTATGCTCTTTTCTCTCATTGAATATTTAGTTCTTTTTATCATGAGTAGCTAAATCTCTATACATCTATGAAGATGAAGTGAAGCAATTAGTTAGGGTTGCATAATATTTTGAATTCAAGTTGGTTTAACTTAACATTTTGTCAAGATCTTAATGAAGTGATTTCTTATACTTATACTTGTGTACTTGGTGATATTTGTGTTCTTCGATAGTGGTACTAGTTGAATGCAAGTATTATTCTAGTTGTTTGTCTATGAATAACTATTGCTAGGTCATGGTATGGTAGTAGAGAATACAAGTCTAATAGGAATTACTTTGTTAAGTGGATTTAACGGATGGTGGTACCACGTTTCTTTCACAAGGATAAAATTGTTATTTAAATAGTCAAATAAACTAGTTAGTTCAAGGAATTGTAATAAGGATGGTGGTACCACTTGTTGCAAGAAATTGTATTGATTAGGTGATTGAGTCGATTGTACAAACGGAGTGCACGCCATTTGTGTTTTTGTCTTGTCACGATTATTATCACCAACGATAAAGAATTTTGAGCTTAACTATATGCAACCTAAACTTCTTGTGTAACGGATTCGACATAGATGACATTTTAATTATTTGTTACAACTCAAACTATTTTTGCGTACTCTCGATTGACACCGGTTGAGTATTTTATTTTACTTGTTGGTTAAATAGCTTTAAGAAACGCACAGTGACAACTCGGTCACATACCACACTTTCCCTTGTTTTACATTTTTCACAACCTTTAGTACAACATTCATTCCTTGTGTTCGATCCTGGTATTGCCAGTTAACTATATAACATACGAACGGGTACACTGCCCGAAAGTGTGTGGTAGTCAGTAAACGGTAGATCTTGTTATAAATTTTTAAGCTAGATTTCACATATCAGCAGGGTAATTTATGATTCACGACGTTATCAGCCTATGTTGGAGGCTCAGGAGTATCGCCCACCCACAGTTATTCCAGCTTATGATCCTCCCAGTATTTTCATTCCTCATCAGAGGGTTGGTGGAGGTTTCTATTTTCCACCCGAGCGCCAGTATGAGGTGCTTACTACTCAAAAACTTGGAGCACAAGGTCCAGATATGCTGGTTCGTGTTGGTAGTTTTGCAGGTACTCAGGCAGGCATAGGAGCAGGAGGAACAGGTGCTACGGAATCTTCTTTTGCTGAGCAGATGGTAGGATCGTTGTTTAATGTGGGTAACATTCCCGGATACCACCCTTACCCTCCCCCTCAGCAATGATATGATTGCGGATGATGCTGTTGCCGTCTGTTGGTTTTGATGGCATGTCTTATTATTTGTTTGAAAATTTTCATTTTCGTACTATTTCTTAGTTTTTATTTGCTTGGTTTGTAACCACCCTACGGGGTGATGGACATCGTATTCTATTTCCCATTTCCGTTCTTAATTAGGGTTAGGATGGTTGATGCTTTATGATATATTATGTTGGCTTTATTGTGTGTTCATGTTTGATAGCAAGGTTGTCATTTGCATATGCTGGCAGTAAGTTCAGCGCCCATATTCTTGTTGGCATCATTCACGCATGGAACACCATTTATACCCGGCAAGTTTTTCTTGTTCTTTATTTTTCTTTTTCTTTACTGTCCCCTATTTCCCATAGTTTGCCTTAGTTTTTTTTGGACATTGAGGGCGTTGTCTAACTTAAGTGTGTGTGTGTGTGTGTGTGGGGGGGTGGTAAATAGGAAAAAGTAGGGTATTGTAGAAGAATTTTCTGAACTTTTGCATGCTTGTCCTTCTGCATTAATAACATTACTAGCACGCTCAAAGCACCAAAACACCCAATTGTGAGATTTTTGATTCATTGCTAGATATGATAGGTGTACCGTTTTGGAATTATTAGCCTTGTAAAGTTGTCCCTCTCTTAGGCTTTTGGATTTATCCGGAAGTAAGGGTTTCTTTTAGAGCTCTGAACTATGATGTGCAAGTTTGAGGTTGATTTTCCATTTCCGGATTATTTCATTTGCTATGAGTGTGTCGGTGATTGCGTTGATTCTAGAACTTGTCCTGGTTGATCGTTCCGTGTTATCTAAATGAAGAAGAGGCAAATTAGGATTTAAACCCCTGTTCTTTGTATGTTTCACCCTTTGTTTCGTAAAATTTGTTATGTGTGATGCATGTGCGTTTATTCGGTCTTTAAATTTATAAGTTGTACATGTAACTATCTTAAAACAAACCACACTTAACGAGCAGAGAACCCGGTCTATGCAGTATAGTCTAGTGATAAGCTACAGGATCGTTCGCAGGGACGCGTTGCGTTACCTAATCTAGTAATATGTGTAATTGTAGTTGTTTTGGGGGTTTGTCACTAACTCCTAATAAACTAATACTTAATAGTAAATTAAAATAGCTGCAACCGCTTTTCAGCGAGAGACTAGGTCTGAAAATAGTTTGAAAAAGCAAATAACAGTAATTAAATTAATATACTTGTTTGGCATCTCGGATCTCATGGTACGACCAAATACTATCCTACTGGTTTGCTAGTCTGTTGGAAACTTCATCGCCGCTCAGATTCTCGTTAGATTCACTTCGCCTAAATAGTAGTGCTGTCGCTAGACTCACTCTACCCTATAAACAAATTCTCGCTAGATTCATTGTTTAAGCATTAATGACCTAAAGTTTGTGTTACTAATTTATCTTTTAATTACCCAACCGTTAAGCCATGGCTAGATATAATTCTCTCCGGTGACCACAGTGCTCGGTTACAAGTCAAAGGATCGCGTCTGACATTGTTAAGCTTCATGTTCAGTTCATCCTAGTTACTATGGTTCTGGATCCCTCGGTTACAAGTGAAACACTTTTTACTTCTAGTTATAGACCGACTAGTCGTTTTCTGTCCTAGCATATTAGTCCTAGTGTATGATCAAAGACAACCATCAGAATTAAACTAATATGTTCAGATATAAAACCAATAGCAACATGAATTATTAATAAACATGGATCTACGATAAACAGTAAAACACACTCCAACAAAATCTAAACAAACATAGTAAAACAATAAGCGTCTACATGATCACATCGATCTAAACAAGTATTTAGCCTACTAGCCTAGCATTATTAAAGGAATAACAAAGTCTGAAAAGATGAAAGACATTGTTTGATAATAAAAGTAAATAAAAGATGAAAGATCTAGACCAAGAATGAAGATCGGAAGGTGTTAGAAGCTCCAAAACCTCCTTGGAATCTGCAAAGTCGATTTAGGGTTGTTGTTGGGCGGCTAGGGCTGCTGAATCGGCTCTCTCTTAGGGTTTTGAGGGTTAGTTCGGCTTAAATAGAGGTGAAAGTCGGTTGCTGAACTGGGCTGACCAGCGGCGCTGGTGGGATTACCAGCGGCGCTGGTCCTGGGCTTGAATGGGCTAGCGGTGCTGGTGGCTGAGGAGCGGCGCTGGTTCTTGATGGCCAGCGGCGCTGGTGGCTCCTGCTGCAGCTTTCGCGTCTTCGTTTAGCTCCCGAATCACTTCCTTGTGTCTTGTAACTTCATAGGATTCCTTCTCGAGTCACTTGATGTCATTTACACTCTTTTGCATCTTCTGTGAACCTGCATAATCATACAATACATTAAGTACCGATAGTTCCGGAATAATGACTCATTTAAGCATTGAAATGAAGCCTTTCGATAGGGGTTTTTATCACAAAATGGACGCTCATCATATACCCCCACACTTAAGTCTTTGCTTGTCCTCAAGCAAATAGTCCCAGAAAAATAAAGCAATTGATGAGTGGACATCTTAAGTGTTAAAGTATTCTACTATATTAAAATCGTTTGAAAGAACAGTCATGCAAAATGTTTTGAGAAAGCTTTAGACAAAATCAGTAAGCTATAGCTAGAGGCTAGATAATCAGTCAATCAAAACTAAAAGCTAACTTTTATCCGTGTTAATACCTCTTAAACAGTTCTATACTTCCACATGTCTTACAGCTCAATCTTACTACCTTCTGCTGACTAGTTAAGCATTTAATTAAAGTTTGTATAGCAATCAGAACTACTAGCTACTAGCAAGGCATTTATATTTCAAAGTGTGTGTACTTGTGAGTCACTACTTAGATATACTCCTACACTACAGTCATGCTTGCTACAAAAGCAGTCATACAATATTATCATCTTTAATAGTTGAGACAGCGGTGACAGGTCGGTGATTCCTCACTCGCAGAGCGACATAACTCAACTAAAAGTTCACATCAAGACAACGGTGACAGGTCGGTGGTTCCCCACGCGCAGAGCGACATAACTTGATGTATTTATGGATTTTACTCGTTATTAGTTCTTTGAACTTTAATTTAATCTACTGATTGCCTTTTCTTTAAGATACTACATTATTCATGCAATAGACATTTATCAGAGATCCCAGATGACTCATAATCCTACTCCGCATGCAACTAGTTCACATTAAATAGTGCAGGAATTAAGGCGAACCATACATCTAAACTAGTTCCTACACAAGCACGTATATTAAGTCCAATTAATACACCTATACTAATAACTAGAAAGCTCTAAATTGCTAGGCATATTAAAGTCCAGTTAAATGTGCTATGGCAAACATAATCGCATATGGTTTCAGTCTAAGCTCTAATCCAGTTGGAAGCATGAACAACCACAAATCTAAAGTTAAGCTAACAATTCTAACTAACCGTTCATCCTACCAAGCTAATATCGCTTAATTATCGTCATCTTTTGTCTACTTGCAAAGCTTATATTCTCAAAATAGTTTTCAGACACTTAAAAACTTAAAATTTGCATGAAATAAGTAGTAGAAAACTTGTTATAATCAAACAATTAGACCAAGGGTTTTTCCTATTCCATCCCCCCACACTTAAATTGTACAACGCCCTCGTTGTACTAGACATAGAAAACAAAGGGTAATAGGAAAAATACGTAAAATGTAAAAGAAAAAGGATTAACGTAACTTCCCGGGTCTTAAATTGCATGATACTTGTTTGAAGATGGCATTTGCGGAGCGACTTGAATGATGTAGAATCTTCAATGACTTGCGTCGTCTCCATTTGATGGCGATCCATGGATGCGTCTCCATCTTCTTTTCTTTTTGGTATTTTCTGAATTTTTAATTTTTTTTGGATTTTTGGGTTTTTCTGATTTTTTTGGCGATCTGGTATGCAGAATGGAGCTGTCAGCGATGCTGGTTGGTGGATAGCGGCGCTGGTTGGTGGCCAACGGCGCTGGGCATGTGCCTAGCGGCGCTGGTCGGCTTTTCCTGGACTGGGAGCGGCAGTGGTTGGAAGGGAGCGGCGCTGGCCTGCACAGGTTCAGGTCCAGCGGTGCTGGTGATGATGGCAGCGGCGCTGGGATGCCCTGATGCATACCCAGCGGCGTTGGAATGTCTCTAGCGGCGCTCGTGACTCCTGTACGTGTTCCGAGGTCTGATTTCTTCAGCGATTTGATGCTCGAACTCCCCTACACTTAGCTTTTGGGCAAGTGCATGGTTTCCTTCAGACTACAAAGCAATATACTCCTGCACACTTCAATCATAATATAAAAAATGGAAAAATACGAGCTAAAACAAAAAATGAAAAATACAAACAAATACGATTGCAATAAGTTACTTGTTTCTTCGATCCTTGAAAGCTTGCATCTGTGATACTCAAAACATACTCATAAAATATCACAAAGGATAAAATTTAAAACAATCACTTAGTTGCAATTAGTCACATATTCCTAAAAATGAAAAATAAAAATGAAAAAGAAAAGTACTGCTTGGGTTGCCTCCCAAGAAGCGCTAAGTTTAACGAGTCTTCAGCCGGACTCGGCCTAGGAACTAGGGTGAGGAGTACGGGTTAGGCGTAGGGCCGACACCCTTCGGTGAACGTTCGAAGTGACTTATAGCTTCTTTGACGTTGATTCCTTTATTCTCCTTCAAGTTTTCTGAGTTCCTTCGTGCTTCAGTAGCTTCAACCATTTCCATGTCGATTAGTGCTTGACTTTCAGGGCTGGTTCGGGTGGGAACGAATTTAATTTCTCGAGGTTCGGAGCTGCAGGGGGTACCAGTGGCGCTGGTGAGGTTCTGTAGGATGCCAGCGGCGCTTGTTGATGCCCAGCGACGCTGGTTATCACCTGAAGGGGTCCCAGCGGCGCTGGTTGGTGTCCAGCGGCGCTGGTTGTCTCCAGGTAGGTGGCCAGCGGCGCTGGTCTGTGTACCCAGCGGCGCTGGCTGCTCAGGTGCAGCTTCCGGTTTTACCTTCTTGCACGATTCGGCTTCTTCTTTCTCTCGTGCAGCTTCCTCTTCCAGGGTTATACTTAATATAGCTGATATACATTCCTCCGGAGACGCCGCATATACATCCACATGTGCTTTACTCAATTCTTGCTTTTTCTCGACGCTCAATCCAATATAAAAAGCCTCTAATCTTGTAACATCGTCTATGGCTCCTTCCGGACATTTTCTAACGAGATGCTCCATTCTTCTCCAGGCTTCTCCTATTCCTTCTTCCTCCTTTTGTTCAAACCTTTTTACATCGAATATAGGTTGAAGTTCCTCAGCTACCTCCTCTCTTTCTTTTATGCTCACTTTCCTATACGCTTTTTCATTTAAAATATTAGCTTGTTCTGCTACTGATATCACTAGGAAGTCTCCTCCCGTAGCCTCGTCCAAAAAGTATTGCTCCAATTCACCAACCCCGTAATAGAAGCAATCGATGATTTCGTCTGTCCAAAATGTTTCGGGTGGAAAACTTCCTAAATAACCAATCATTCGATCCCATGCTTCGTCCAGAGTTTCATTCTCTATTTGCTTGAAACAAAATATTATAGAGGTGTCCATTCCTGATTCAGTGAATCCTTCTTCTGCTTCTGAGGGTAATAGTCCGTCTTCGTTTTCATCATCCGATATCCAAACGTTACTCAGTACCTCTGCTAATTCTTCTATTTCTCTCAAGTCATTTCCTATTACTTCAATTCGGTAGCAACTCACATCTACTTTTACTTTTTCTACATCTGCTTTCAGCAGAATGTTGTTGGGTCCTTTCCTCAAGATGATCTCACAGTTGTCGAAATCCATGGTTGCCCTAGCCGAGTGTAGAAATGGTCTTCCTAAGATCAAAGTGAGTCCATGGTAATGCGGAAGATCTAGAACTATGAGTGTTGCTTCAAAATTCACTTCTTCTATCGTGATCAAGACTCCTTCCACTTCCGCTCCTTCAAATCGAGAGACTCCACTTATACTTTCTAGTTTCATCTCTCTTGGGTTGCCCCTTCGAAGTTTCAGGCGGTCGCTCAATACCTTGGGCATAATGTTAACGTTGGATCCGGAATCGAACATCGCTAATACACTTCCGGAATTGTTTACTTGGGACGGGATCATTAATTTTCCAGAAAATCTTTCACCGGTGTCATTCCATTCTTCCTTCATCTCTGATTTCGAGATGCGTGCTCTTTCTCCCCTCGTTCTGCTCAGAACTGGTTCAGAGGTAACCCGTACGGGTCTCCCAGCGGCGCTGGTTTGCTTCCAGCGGCGTTGGTCTTGTCCAGGTGAGCTTCCAGCGGCACTGGAAGGGTTCCAGCGGCGCTGGTACAACCTGATAATGTCGGGGATCGATTGTTTCATGTCGTGCACTCTTTCCTTTATCCTCCTGAAGCTTTCCAGTGACCACTTGACATGAGTTAGAGTAGCATGCAACTCGACTTCTTCTGGTATCCATCTCGTGTGATCTTCTCCATTCAACCGCATATTTGACAATGTATCAATCAGTCTTCTCAATTTTCCTATATTCTTTTCCAAACTCCATCTGCTTTCTTTTGCAGCAAGTCTTGAATGTTTTCAGCCATTACAATGTAGAGGTCGTAGGTGAACTTCTCGTAACTTTTCTCCCTGAATGGCCCGTCCTTGATGTGATCGATAATCTCATTTAAGGAGTTGATGAATTTCCAATGAAGCTTCATGCACTCCTCCCATGCTTTCTCCCATCCTGAGTAATCGAGCTGATCGATTTCCTCTACCTCTTCCTTCAACTTCTCCTGACGTATGAATATCTCGGGAAGCTTAGGTCCCGGTTTTAGACGGAGATTAGAGAAATCTTCGGGTCCGTTGTTCTGCCCCAGCGGCGCTGGTCGGCTATGTCCAGTTCTTTTGCGTCCTCTTTTCTCCCAGGACGAAGCGTATCGAGGCATTCTGGTCAAAGTTCTTGGTTTCAGATCTGCAATCCACTGACCTAAAAGAAGTAACGAAGTCAGAATTAGAATTTCCAGACTTCACGTACCTTTCCAGCGGCGCTGGCGTCCATCCAGCGGCGCTGGCTCTTATCCCCATCGGCGCTGGGTGGTTCCCAGCGGCGCTGGCTTCAGCTTCTCGGAAGATTTTTTTATCATTTTCTCTTCTTACGTCCCCCAATCCTCGATTCAGATTCTTCGAATCCTCTCCAGTGCATTGTACCTATCTTTAACTGAAACAAACTAAACGAAAACCAAAGAATGAAAAACAAGAACGAAGCAAACACGAAAACACGAAAACGATTAGTAACTTCTAAAACAAAATGGAGATCTAAATTAACCTAAATGCAAACAATCTATTCTTATTTCCAAAAAGGATAAAAAGAAAAATATTTTTGGATTTTTGATTTTAAGAAAAATGAAAATACGAACTAACTAAGCTAACCCTAATTTTAACCTAATTTAACCTAATTTACTACTTAACCTAATTTGTCCTAAAATGAAATACTGAAAAATAACTACTTCGTGCCGAAACACAAAGTAGGGTCGAACTACACTACTAAACTGAGAATGCGTCGCGTCCCCGGCAGCGGCGCCAAAAGACTTGATGCGTGTGCGTTTATTCGGTCTTTAAATTTATAAGTTGTACAAGTAACTATCTTAAAACAAACCACACTTAACGAGCAGAGAACCCGGTCTATGCAGTATAGTCTAGTGATAAGCTACAGGATCGTTCGCAGGGACGCGTTGCGTTACCTAATCTAGTAATATGTGTAATTGTAGTTGTTTTGGGGGTTTGTCACTAACTCCTAATAAACTAATACTTAACAGTAAATTAAAATAGCCGCAACCGCTTTTCAGCGAGAGGCTAGGTCTGAAAATAGTTTGAAAAAGCAAATAACAGTAATTAAATTAAAATACTTGTTTGGCATCTCCGATCTCATGGTACGACCAAATACTATCCTACTGGTTTGCTAGTCTGTTGGAAACTTCATCGCGACTCAGATTCTCGTTAGATTCACTTCGCCTAAATAGTAGTGCTGTCGCTAGACTCACTCTACCCTATAAACAAATTCTCGCTAGATTCATTGTTTAAGCATTAATGACCTAAAGTTTGTGTTACTAATTTATCTTTTAATTACCCAACCGTTAAGCCATGGCTAGATATAATTCTCTCCGGTGACCACAGTGCTCGGTTACAAGTCAAAGGATCGCGTCTGACATTGTTAAGCTTCATGATCAATTCATCCTAGTTACTATGGTTCTGGATCCCTCGGTTACAAGTGAATCACTTTATACTTCTAGTTATAGACCGACTAGTCGTTTTCTGTCCTAGCATATTAGTCCTAGTGTATGATCATAGACAACCATCAAAATTAAACTAATATGTTCAGATATAAAACCAATAGCAACATGAATTACTAATAAACATGGATCTACAATAAACAGTAAAACACACTCCAACAGAATCTAAACAAACATAGTAAAACAATAAGCGTCTACATAATCTCATCGATCCAAACGAATATTCAGCCTACTAGCCTAGCATTTTTAAAGGAATAAAAAAGTCTGAAAAGATGAAAGACATTGTTTGATAATAAAAGTAAATAAAAGATGAAAGATCTAGACCAAGAATGAAGATCGGAAGGTGTTAGAAGCTCCAAAACCTCCTTGGAATCTGCAAAGTCGATCTAGGGTTGTTGCTGGGCGGCTAGGGCTGCTGAATCGGCTCTCTCTTAGGGTTTTGAGGGTTAATTCGGCTTAAATAGTGGTGAAAGTCGGTTGCTGAACTGGGCTGACCAGCGGCGCTGGTCCTGGGCTTGAATGGGCTAGCGGCGCTGGTGGCTGAGGAGCAGCGCTGGTTCTTGATGGCCAGCGGCGCTGGCTCGGTGCCAGCGGCGCTGGTGGCTCCTGCTGCAGCTTTCGCGTCTTTGTTTAGCTCCCGAATCACTTCCTTGTGTCTTGTAACTTCATAGGCTTCCTTCTCGAGTCACTTGATGTCATTTACCTTCTTTCGCATCTTCCGTGAACCTGCATAATCATACAATCCATTAAGTACCGATAGTTCCGGAATAATGACTCATTTAAGCATTCAAATGAAGCCTTTCGATAGGGGTTTTTATCACAAAATGGACGCTCATCAATGTGCATGTTTTGTAATGTGCTTTGTAGCTAACTACACTGGTTAGTGAACCACCCGTTTAAACCCTTATGTTGCACTCATTTTTAATGCAAGAAACAATAGAAAACATGTTGTCATTAGCTTGTTCTTTGTTATTAAATCCACCTAAATATTCACCTTTCCTAGCCATACCGATAGTCGAAGTCCTGGTGGGTAATTGGTTGCCTTTGTGTGAAGTCCCTCACACGATGGTTTAACCCACGAGTGTAAAATAACAAGACAAGTATGAACTAGAATAGGACTAGTATTACTTCAATATAAATATGCAAGAATATAAACGAAGTAATAAATGACTTAAGCAATATTTAAACAAGTAAATAAATGGTGGAACACAAATGTAGTTTTCAAGTGTATTTTCTTTATTGATGAATAAACAAAATACAAGATCGTTGCGGAACCCAGATATTACACGTATGTAAGTATCTAAACAATCTTTGAATTACAAGTGATCTATACTTGCTAAATAAACTCCTTTGATCGATATACTTAGAGTTGTGAAGTATAACTGTTTAGATCGAGAGTATTTAAGCAAGTTCACCAATTTGCTAAAAGTGATTTTCTCAAAGAAATGACTTTGTATTTATAGGCAACAAAATTCACCAGTGAATTTTGTGCCGTACAAATATGGTTGGCATGCATTTAATGATTCGACAAGAACATTAAATGCATTGGATAAGAATAAGGATAAAGTCACATCAAGTGCAAGTGTATCCTTTTATCCAACCACCTTAACACACGTATACTTTGGTAAAGAACAAGTGGGTTGTTCTTTGGAAAGTGTGTAAAGGCTTAAAGTCAAATCCTCGATATCAGTGTTCAGACTTGTAAGGTCTAGAACGCCGACAATCCTCCAGTGTTCAGATCTGGTAAGACTTTCCAGTGGACTCCGCCATTTGTCAGTCTTCTTTATTCTTTCTTCAGTCTTTGACTTCAGTCAGAATGTCTTCAGTAGAGTTGATCTGGACTGGGGGTGAAGTCCAGTGAGCTCATCTGGAGAATACTCCAGATTTTCTATACAAGTATTTGCTCACTGGTCTTCCATTATTTATGGACAAATCTTCAGAGGGACTCCAGATTCCAAGTCTGGAGTAGGTCAGTTTCTGGACAGATCTTCAGTAAGTCTCCAGTAGTCGAGTCTGGAGCGAGTCCAGTAAATCTGGACCTAACAAATTCCCCCTATTTGTTTAGAAATAATGCAAGTGTTTTCAGGCTTATAGATATACAAATTTGTATGCCTGGAAAACACTTGGTCGATTTAAGTCTAAAAAAAAATCTAAGTTACTGGAAAACACTTTATAGATCATGAGTGTTTTCAGTTTCATCTTTTAAGTTCTAACTTAGACTAAATCTGATCATTTACTTATGTGAAATTAAAATTGCAACTAATATTACTATCATCAACTGGAAAATAGTTACAACTTTTATTTAAACAATTAATTACAATAAGTACATGATATAAGATTCAGGCCCTTCTTCTTGATGAGTGCCCTGGTGCATCTTCAGTAGCCTTCCTCTTTGGAGATGGAGATGATGGAACAGACACTGGTGGTCTCAAACCCAACACAGCTTCCAATTGTTGTATTCTTCTCCAGACCTTCTCAATTCTTTTCATAAAGGCCTTCACATCTGGAGATAAATCAGTTTTACCCTTAAATGTCAATCCAATCTCCTTCAGTTCAGTCCATCCAAAAGCTTGGACTGCTGTATCTTTCCTTTCATCTGTAAAGTTACCCTCCCTGGTCAACTTTACATTGAATCTGGTCATTCCTTGATGATTTTCAGCCAACTTGATTTCAGCATCAACAATCCTTCTGGCATTGGCCCTGAAATTCATCATTTGTTCATAAGTTGCCTTCTGCTTTGCTATCTGGACCATATACTCAGTTTCCTTGGATACACCACTCTGTTGTCCTTCAGTGGACTGGTGTTGTTGATTTATTCTCAGAGAGGTATCCAGGGGAATGAACGTGCTCACATCAGCATCCTTTATTGCCTTGAGTTGTTTGGCAGTAAGCTTTGGCAGACCAGTCAATCTCTTCCTGTACTCTACTTCCAGAGCAGCAGCATTTTTTCTTATCTTTTTCTGGAGGCTCACCAGTTCCTCCTTTCTCTGCCTTATCAACTCTGGAATAGTAACACCATAAATTAACGAGTCATATACCTGCTCTTCTTCAGCGTAGAACGAGCGTACATGAACATCATTCAATGCATCTAGACACTGATGAACTCTGGGATCCTCTTTCATCCTCTTGAATACTTCAATATTAATGCCTAACCTTCCAGCATTGTATGAGTCCAGAGTCCCATGAGTAGCCATATCCCTATGATGGGCCAGCAGTTCTTCTGTTTGATTTTTCTTGAAGATCTCAATCATGATGCATTGTTGTTCTAACTTTCTGGCAGTTTCATCATCAGCATCTTCAGTTTGTTCTTCTTCTTCACCAGACACCACTTTTTCTTTTCCTTTCACAGCCTTCAGTGTAGTTGGGATATCTGGGAAGGATTCAAATTGGGGCTCACTGGTCTCAGTACCAGTAGCCTCTTCAGTGCTAAGAGCTCTTTGTGCCAATCATGTACTGGCATCAGTACCAGTCACTTGTTTTCTTTGCAGAACACTTTCAGTGGCAATAGCTCTTACAACTTCTTTCTTTCTTGTCAACTCTTCTTGATCACCAGATGATGGAACAGTTGATTTTTCCCCCTTGGAATGATCACCAGTCCTGGACTTGAGATCATTCCATAATGCTTCCATCATATGCCTATCCAGTGAACCAAAAGTTCTTCCAGTCACTGGATTTGCATCAATCACAATCTTCTTGAGTGCCAGCACTTCTTTTTTAACGTCTTCAACATCTTCTGGCAAGTGCTTAGGCAACTCATTGTCTATCATCTGAACAACTTCAGGCAACAAGCTTTCTTGTATGTTTCGTAGAACAGAAGCAGAGATATCATCAGTGATTGTCTTCAGCATATCACCCTTAAATTTTCTAATAATTTCATCACTAAGGGTGCTGACAGTATCATTCTGATCTAAAGTTGGTCTGCTCTCCAGTGCACCAACCTTTGTAACCAGTTTCTCAACCTCTTCTTTCAGACCTGCCAGTGGTTGAACAATCTTACTATCCACTGCAGTCTCAACCGAACTTACCAGTTTTGTTTCCAAACTCTGGACTGCCACTTTAATGTTTTCAGAATTGCGATTGGTGGCCAGTACCAGCTCATCTAACTTATCAAAAACCAACTTCTCATTTCCAGCAAATAGGTTTGTTAGAAATTCAAAAATAGTGATAAATTGTAATAAAGATTAGAAGACATTCTTGTTGTTAAGTCATAGATAGATGATTACTAAGGTTGAGGGGCTAATTGTGATAATTGGCAAATTTGTATTGTTAGACTATAAATAGCCCTCACACCTTAGAAATCATAACAAGAACAGAAAAAATCATTTCATTCCTTACACAATTAATTCCAAGCTTTCAGTTATCTCGATCTTTCTCTCTCAAAAA
>CM067170.1:155149219-155183149 GCA_034093135.1 Erigeron breviscapus | reverse complement strand
GTAATATTTTATTTATCAATGTTTATGTAGATGATCTTATATACACAGGAGATAATGAGGAGATGTTAGTTGAATTCAAGAAGTCTATGATGAGCGAGTTCGAAATGACGGATTTAGGGAAGATGCGCTATTTTCTGGGTATTGAGGTTTTTCAAACTTCTCGTGGAATTCACATTTCACAGCACAAATATATAAAGGAAGTTTTGAAAAGGTTTGATCTCGAGGAGTGTAACCCAGTTCAAAACCCGATGGTTCCGGGAATCAAACTTACTGCAGACGATGAAAGTGGAAGGGTAGATGTTACTCGTTTCAAACAAGTGGTAGGGAGTCTAATGTTTAACAGATTGCATAGTAATTAAATGTGACAACACGTCAACCATTAAGTTGTTTTTCATGGAAGGTGCAAACACATTGGAGTAAGGTTTCACTTCCTTCGAGACCTCGTTAAGGATGGCACAATTACTTTGGAACATTGTGGAACAAATGAACAGGTAGCAGATATGTTAACTAAACCGATTAGCAAAGATCAGTTTATCAAGTTAAGAGAGAAGATGGGCTTGTGTTCGTTAAAGAGCAAACTTGATGAAATCAATTCAGTCAAGTTTGAGGGAGGGATTGATGGAACAAGTAAACAAGCATAGAGTACAAGTGGTTGTTTATTTAGTACACGTTTTAAGATTTCATGAAGAATGTGTCATGCACATGATGTGCATAGTTATTTATTTCCTATTTTCTAGTTATTATCTATTGAATAAGTCATGGTACGTTGAGTCTAGAGTATTTAATTGAGTCTAGAGTAGTGGCTTTATGCTAGCCTATTTTATCTCCTGTGTCAGTTAGGTAGTTTGATGCACGTTCTCTTGTAAGCCTATATAAAGGCATCTCGTTTATTAATTCAAGTATCAAATTTAGAGTGTCAATTTATCATATTTACTCTATTAAAACAATGGGTTGGTTGATGGGAAAGATTGTAATCGAATTCGGACTTGTTGTCTTAACTTTGCTCGTGATCGGCCTGATCTTATGAGGTAATGTAGGGTTTTTATTGGGTTTTTGTTTTATGCAGACCAGGTGTTTGATGAAATTACTGTGTGAAATGTTTTTAATTTTTTTGATGATCATGCTATGTGAAAATGACCCATTTCATAGATTGGCCCGTTTCATTTAGCAAGCTAAAAGTAAGCGATATTACGAGAGTGGTTATATTAGTTATAAAGATGAAAACTTGAAACGGATATGAAACTTATGTTTACATTTGCAGTAGAATCTTGGAAGTAGTATAATTTTATTGAAACCATTTCTAGTTTAATTTGACTATTTATGCAAATATGCATTTGTAACAAGATTAGTTGTGGTTAAGATATAGGAGCAACGAGAACCGTTTGTTACATATTCGTAAGGATAGATTGCCTCACGACTCAGTGATGTATATGTCTATTTATTGTGGATTTTTTTTTCAGATACTTCTCTGCTAAAGACATAAAGACAGTTGCAGGATCTGGCTGTCCCAGTATAGATAGGAAAGTTGTGAACTCTGGGAAACGACTAAGGGCACAGATGGGCATTGATGAAGGAAATGTATATACGACTCTTATTTTGAATGTATGATGAAATACTTTGGTTAGTTTTATTGAATAAAGAATGTGTTAGCAGGTCTGTAGCTCCTGCACTTTGAGGGGAAACTGTGATAGAGCGTATGTGAAGGCACGTGAAGATGAAGGTGGCCATACTGTTGATGTCATGTGTTTTGTGCTCGCATATGGTCTTGATCATATCACTGGGTCAGAGGATGACAATCAGATAATGAACAAAAGGCTCGAAGAAGCAATAAGAAGTTTGATTAAAGATATGGTTAAATTTAGCAAGAAAGAAGTTGATTATGATTCTTCAAAACAGGTCTCTTCTGTCCAGGGAAGTCGAAGACTACAACAAGAACACCAATCATCCATTCCTACAACCCAAGGCGATTGGAATTGCCCCAGGTAATTCAAGAGTGCCTTTTTTATATGCATTTCATAAAGAGTTGGAATTTTTGACCAATTTATTCATGAATGGAGTAAATACTTTATTTGGTTAGGTTTTACTAAAAAGGAAATGAGTCTAAATGTCAAATGAGTTGAAAGTTGGGGAAAATTAATTTTATGCTTAACCTCTTAACTACTTTTCTTCAAAAATTTAGGTTTGTACTACTATAATATGGTTTCTGTAATCGAAATAATGGCATCAATTATATATAAAAAGATTGGACAAAAAAAGTAATTGCATGATCACCCAGTCAATCTAGAGTTTATATTATTAGTTTATTACTTATGAAAATGCATATTTCAAACTTTCAACCCAAACCCTGTTTGACCAGTTATCCGGTCCGCCCATCTTCCCATCTCAATTGATTTATTGTTCGGTATTCTTGCTGTGGTTACGTAAAATAGGCCGACATAGTTGATGTCCAGATTTTTGATGAATAAAAAACTGGCAGATGCATGTTTTTGAACCTTGCTGGAAATGTCAATTGCATGCGCTGTAATGGCCCATTCCATGAAAGACTTCAAAGATCAAGGAACAAACAGGATCCGGTTCAAGTTCAGTTGAAGAAGGGAGATTGGCTGTGTATGAGGTATCCTCAAGATCTTAAACTGTGTTCCCTTTTGGCAAATGGTGGGGATATGTACAATACATTGCTTCTTTTACCATACCACCAGTTTGTACATTTGGTGTTATTAAACATAAATTGCCGTATGTCTATAAAAGTTGGTGTACATATCTCCACCCTTTGGCAAAGCCTTTGCTATCTGCTTCTGCATTTATTGATAAAGAAATTGAAAAGCAGATAAAAAAGTGTTTCACAAAAGTCTACATAACCACAAAACCAAAGTTACTTTGCATAGTTCAGAATATACAGCTACAAGTCATATGTTTGATCTTGGTATCTTCCACTGCTTATAAACTGGTTCAAAGAAATGCATTCCCGACTATGTGGCTTTGATGAGGTTGAATTTTGAAAAGCAGAAATATCGATATTGATTTTTGACTTGATTTTTTCATATTATTATTACTATTTTGAATAAAGAGCTGTCAAACTGAATTCACATCCGTATTTGGTGTGTAATATCAGTAGAGTTGGCAGAATTGGTGGGTTAAGTAGTTTGGCTATGGGTGAAAATCGGTTAGGGTCAAAACAGGTAACATTTAACTGCAGCTTTAAATGGGCTGGGTAGGGCCAACGTGTCAACAATATATTTCTTCATTGCCCAATTTGATCCAGTTTTAATTAACGTGTCGAAATGGACACCTCTAATTAGTTAACCCTTGTACTTTGCAATTATGACAGATGCAGCTTTCTAAATTATGCCAAGAATACAAGGTGTTTACAGTGCCAAACGAATCCACCGAAGAGGCAAACCAATCCTGGGGAATGGGTGTGTGATTCGTGAGTTCCCTTCCAGATTCCTGTAATACTTATTTCACCCCTTTCTTTCCGTGGCTTTGGATTCACGTAAGATTGTTGCTTCGTTTTGCAGATGCAACTACATAAACTTCAAAAGAAACATCGTATGCTTGAAATGCGATCATAAACGCCCAAAAGCATTAAATATTTCAAGCTATGAGGCGTACTACAATTACAACAATGAAACAGGTGGTGGTTGGATTGACCATGAAATGAATAGAGAACAAGATGGCATATAAGGTTCTGCATTACTTCTTTTCACTGACGTTTACAACTTGGTTTCTGTGAATACTGTATCACTGTGTTTAACAAATACATGTCATATTTTGCATAAAAGTAATCATATGATTTCAAATTTTTGTGTTATCGGCTCTGTAGAAATTGACTAATGTCTTTCCATCAAGCTCCCTTGTGTAAAACCTTCCGAGGTAGTCTGCAAACAAAAATTCCTTGAAAGCTGCCGGTGTCTCCGCAGATATTAGCTCCGGGAATGGTCCTAGTATCATCTGTACGTTGGTTGGATTGAAAAAAGTAGCAACAGAAACACGTGCACCATCAGTAGGGTTTGCCAATACTCTATGCTCCACACTTTTGTATTCATCATTAGATAATACCTGTGGTATGATATTCAATAGCAGAACTTATATGATGATTATATACAATTTTAGATCTTGTTTAGGAGACTCACATGACATAGAAGTAAACGTAGCAATTTCTGCCCATTTACTTATGAATCCTGGTATGTTTATATTTTTAACGGGTCAAGTTGCTAAATGTAAATTAACTAGAACGTATATGGGTCAATGGGTCCTAAGTCTCCTCAAGTGTATTTATAATGCATATTTCATTATTTTGTTAGAAGAATCAATTTATGTCTGTAAAAAATATATTTTATGCAATCATATATAAATAAATCATTAAGACCTACGTTTTTGGCCAACCCGATTCGATCCGTTTTGTCCTTTCATATAATATGCCCATTTTGTTAGCTCTACATCAAAGTACCTGAAGCAGGTCACCTATGTTGATGACAATGGCACCAGGAACTGCCTCAACGTAAGCCCAATCTTCACCGCACTTGACTTGCAATAACTTGCCAATCTCATTCTGCACCAGTAATGTTATCACACATGGGTCTGTGTGTGAACCTATACCTATCGTGAGCTCTGGCTCTGGACACGGGGGATAATAATGGGATGCACATAACCTGTCCTCGTAACACAACATCTCATTCAACTTGTCACTTTTTAATCCCAAACCTTCAGATAAAATTGACATTAGCTGTTCTGCTAATCCCACAACTGCCTTGTCCCAATCCAGCAGTGGCGCCTTACACATCCCAGGAACTGCATCCCATTCTGGCTCTGTGGGTGACAACCTCACCTGTAGGAATATGAACATCCAATTATAAACAGGCGGGACCTCAACAAAATGTATGCATTAAAGTAAGAGAATAACTTGAGGGGCAGAAAACCAATTCAATATTTTGCCTAAGAACCAACGCTTACCAATATTCCACAATCTAACCGAACAAATTGCAAGGCCTAACTAGCTTATGATGTCCAGCCTCGACTTTCCATGCTTGCGATTTATAATGGCTTATTCCTTGTAAGATGATATTTTTGCAGGATTCTTGCATGCATTTACTTCTTGTGGTTTTGGCGTTTAAAAAAAATATTCAGAAGAGGTATTTTCTGATGGCTTTTTATACATTTTTAGTTTTTATGCAAGAATGTCTCATGAAATTATATGATTCAGTAGATAAAACATAAAAAGAACTGCTAGCAGGGAAGTCTGAGGCCAAATCTCGATGAGATTTTGCCAAATTGCAAGACTTTTCTTGAAATGGGATCATTTCGACACCCATTTCTCGACTACGAAAGCATAACCATTGGACCAAACATACCACAAGATTCTCAAGGTTCTTACCTGAAATGTGTCCCTCCAGCTCGCACCTTGAGACTCGTACAAATCAAAATTGGTATAATATGCTGCTCCTTTCTTCTGTGCATCTCTATGGTAATATTGCATTTTATACTCCATAGGTTGCTCATAAAACTTCTTCATCGCATTAACCACATTAGCAATAACTGGTAATGGAACACTGTGATTAATTACCTGGAAAAACCCGAGTGAGGAAGAGTATCGCTTTACTTCTTCAACGACAATTGACCTCTCTCTAGACAAGTCGATGACCGGTATGGTCATTAAGGGCCGGTCCTTAAGATTTGGACCAGGGAGATTCTCTGGTGGTTGATGGAAGAAGCGTGGGATAGTTTTAACACCCGAATCTACTAATCCTTTTACACCGATTTTTGATTCATCAAATTGTTTTACTTCTATTATACGATCATAGTTATCCTCTGTAGTAATTGAGGCCATGAAAGTGACTATAGTAATGCGTTGGAGAAGACTATGGTTGTGGTGGTATGGCTAATTTTGGAGTTCTAATAATAGCAATCTTAATATATATATGCTTGACATTGCCGGATAGGTATGTACGTTCTTCATAGAAAGCAAGGAAAATATGACAATGTATGTATAATAGGCCGGCATGACATAATCTTAAGAAAAATGACGATGTATATCTAATATTCTCCGATCCTCATGCAAAATGTTTTGTTCTTGTGGTAAAGCACATTGCACATAATGCAACAATAAACAGGGCTGTAAATGAACCGAACGAACACGAACGGAGCCTTGTTCATGTTCGTTCATTTAACTTAACGAACGGTTCACGAACAGATAAACAAACATAATGACTTGTTCATGTTCGTTCGTTTGTGTTCATGAACGAATGTTCACGAACACAAACGAACAAACACTAATGAACGAACACAAACGAACGAAATATTTATAAACTAAGTATTTTTATTTAAACATTTCTTAAATAATTAGGTATTAATATATATTATATAAAAGAAATATTTATATTTAAACTATTTTTTATAGTATAGTTGATTATGTGTATATATATGTAAACGAACATAACGGATTATTGTTCACGAACATAAACGAACTATTGTTCACGAACGACGGTTCATGAACATAAACGAACGAACGTTCACGAACAGATTATCGAACGTTCATGAACGTAAATGAACGAACGAGAACTTTGTTCATGTTCGTTCATTTAACTAAACGAACGAACACGAATGAACTTCCCACCGAACGGTTCATGAACTGTTCGTGAACTGTTCAGTTTGTTTACAGCCCTAACAATAAATAAACGAGAATTAGTCTTAAAAAGACTAAAGAAATTATATACATCTGTCCCATTTTAAGTGTCTTATCTTGATAAAGTTTTTTTCTTTAATTTTGATTATAATTATCTTGTTGTATTATATAATACTTGATATAAAATATATAAATGGATTGAGTTTAATATATTTTTTATTATATAAATTTCATCGACTATTATATAACACATATAAAAATACTTACAGTTAAAATTAATAAAATAAGACTTTGAAAGTTAAAATTGGACACTTAAAATGAAACAGAAATTTTTGACATTGTGTAAGTTAATTGATATCGGCATGATAATAGTATTCTCTTCAAGGCAATAGAGTTTTGCTCTCAACCCATAACCCGAAGATTACAGTATTAAAAGTTATTTTACTTGATTACTTTTCAAACCAATAGAGTTGTGGTCCATTGGTAAACGGGTGTTTCTACTTTGGGTGTTGTCATCCGGATTTAAGTTTCGCTCTTCACATTTATGGGGCGGATGGATGAAGGGTATTTGGAGTATTATTGAAAGTCTTTGATTTCATTTTAAGCATTTTTCTAATTTAAGAGTAGTAATTGAATAGTTTGTGATAAAAAAAAATACACTCCTCTCTTCATGCAAGCAGTTTATTCTTTTTGTTGTATGTTACATGCCAAAAAAAATAATAAATAGAAAATAAAAATTGTAATATACGACTAATACGAGAGATTCGCATATCATAAACATGTTAATATAAGCAAATTCCAAATAACATCGTTTGCATTATTGTGTATAACGAGTATATCAGTACGGCAAACTTGTTTTTTCTTTTTAACTATATACGGCATATATAGTTTAGTAAAGTTTTATTTTAATAAACTTTTTTTGTTGTATAAGCTGTTAAATTCAAATTAGCTATTTTGGCCAAATTATATCTATTATTGAAAGTGAAAATAGGACACAGTGAGTGACAGGTGTTTATGTTGGAGTGTGATCATATCATTATAAATCGCATGTCCGGAAATAATTTAAGCCTACGGGGTCACACGAAATGACACGGTAACTCTATACATATTAATTAGTATATTAAAGTAATATATTAATTAATTTGATCACGAAATGATTAATTTAAATAAATTAAGGGGTTAATTGTATTTAATTAATTAAAAGGAGGATTAAATGTGAAAATAAGAAATTAGAGTTGGACTCTAATTCAAAGGGGAGGGGCCGGTTTTTGAAGGCTTCTTGGAGTCCTTATTTGACTTGGTTACCAAGTCATTATACCCTAGATATCTCCATATAAATAGAGGACTAAATCAAGGGTTTTTCACATTCAATTTTACACACAAAAATCTCCTCTTTTCTCCTCTCTTGGCTACGGCCGAATTGAAGCAACAAAGAGTTTTTTTTGGTCTTTGCTTGGTTCGACATTTAGGAGATAAACAAAGGGTTGTTTGGTTCGTGATCGGGGTACTAGCATACGGTATAAGGGGTGTCTAGTGTGCGATCGTAGAGGGGTTTTGCTTTAAACCCTACATAATAATAAGATTCTTATTAACTAATATTATTGGAAGCTTTGCGCAAAGGTACACGTTTCAATTCTCTTTGTTAATTAATTTGATTGCATATTTGTTTCGATTCTTCCGTTGCGTACTCGTGATTATATGTTTGTTTATATGCTCATATTCTAACAGTGGTATCACGAGCCACATATGTGATCTATTAATTACAAAGATCAAAACTTGAAGGGGGTTAAGGGTTGGTTTGTTTTAATTAATTGTTAAATAATTAAAGGAGGTTTTTCTTATTTTTTTTTATTATTAAAACCGATTTTAATTAAATAAATTAGGGTTTTGTTTAATTAAATTTAACCTAATTCAATGGTGGATTGAAACCCTCGAGCAAGTTTTGAGTTAAGTGAATTGACATGATTTATGTGATATAAATTGCATGTTGTGTATCGTTTTTATTTAAAGTTGTTAAATAAAAGGTATAATCACAAGTGATTCATGCAAGATTACTTGTGATTATTACTATTATATAGAGATATAATTAGCAAAGCATGATAGTCCAATAATTAGGGTTTATTGTGTGACTATATGAATTTTTCGTGTGATTTTCCTGGTTTGCGAAAGTTCACTAAAAAATTCATATCTTTTAATCTGTAATGAGTTAGAAGTTTTCCTTTGGACAGTAGGTGCTCGACACATAGGGCTACAACTTTGTAGTTCTGGTCGAAAGCTGAATCGGATCATAAATAGGGCTAAACAGGTCGTGACGCTACTGGAAATTTCCAGTCAGCATGTTTATGTGTTTATGTGTTATTACTTGGTAATTAAGTTGTTTAATAGCTTACGCAATCAAGGTGACTTGATGTATGTGATCTTCTTCTTCGGAAGGGGGGAGCCGGGAATTAAACATATGCATGAACCATAGTTACCATGTTTAGGTGGCCTACCTTAACTTGTTACATGATTAATTAGTTCGGTAATTAGTAAGTTTATTAATTTTTGCTTGTTTATAAGGATGTATAAAGGTGATGCAAAAATTGTTTTCTTGGAAAAATATAAACTTGACTAAGAACTATCGAAATAGAGATTTCATTAATAAAATTGGAGTCTTACAACCTTGAGATACACCGGTTCACCCATTTGAACAAACTCTAAGAGAGGTATAAGTCGGAGTGCGTTAGTCTCCTAAAAGATCGGGTTTTTAATTGTGTTCATCGCAAACTTTTTCCCTTGCGCTTATTTGTGCGTTCAAATGGAGCTACCGAGCTCTCTTGTGTTGTTAAGACTATAAAATGATTTTATTAAACATTATGTTATGAAGATTATGCATGAGTCTTCATACATAAACTTTTGATTCACATCAAATGCATTACCCATTTAAAGTTAAGTCATTGCCACCCACTTTGATTAGAACACTTGCCAGTGCTTTTCGCTCCTATGTGAGACCATAGGCGAATTGTATCTCTTCAAGGTAGATTACCACTCCGTTGTGAGACCAGCGGTAGACTATCTACATGTTCTTAATTGGGCGACTTAAAACGAGTTAAGAGGTGAGACCTTAACCCGTGGCATAAGATGGGACAAAACATGTTTACAAAATACTTAACACCCCTTTACAGTGTTGTTGTAAGTCCCATATCTCTAGGAATTGCATGAGTGTAATTATCGATCCTCGATTACCTTTTGAATACCGTCATTTCTAGCAGATCAACTGATGAAATGATTGTATGTCAATTGGATCCTAGCCTTAGTGAAAAGTAATTGTTAGATGAATTTAACAAGGGTAAATTACATTTCTTAAGGATTAATTATCGAAAATACCGATAATTGAACTTTTTGTCTGTTTTGTAGATGGCAACAATGAATCCAACTCAAAACATACATCAATCGGCTTTTAGGTCGATGCTAGAAAGGGAAAAACTTTCTGGACCAAACTTCAATGACTGGTTTCGTCAGCTAAGGATTGTTTTAAGAGCTGAAAAGAAATATCATGTCCTTGAAGAGCAGAGACCCGTTGTTCCGGGTGCCAATGCTACTACTGAAGAATTGGCGGAGTATAATGTTGCGTACGATAGACATAATGAGGTTGCTTGTCTGATGTTGGGAAGCATGAATGCCGACCTTCAAAAGCAATTTGAGCATTCATTTCCATGTGATATGCTTACTGAACTCAAGTCTTTGTACGAAAAGCAAGCCGGAGTGGAGTTGTTTGACCTAGTTGACAACTTCATGACTTGCGACACGAGCAGGGAACACCGGTTAGTCCTCATATCCTCAAAATGAAGAGTTATTTTGAGCAATTGGAAAGGTTGAATTATGCTTATCCTCAGCCTATTGCTATTGGCATGATTCTCAAGTCTTTGTCTAAAGATTTTGAGGAATTTGTGCGCAATTACAATATGCATAGCATGAATAAAACCATTGCTGAACTTCATGCCATGGCTAATGAGTATGAAAAGAAGCTTCCAAAGAAATCTGCTACACCCCAAGTTCTCATGATCAAGGGGGGAAAGGTCCAAAAAGGGAAACAACCGAAGGGAAAGGGCAAGAAAGAAGGCAAATGAAAGCAAGTTGCTACTCCTAAACCTAAGAAAACCCCTCCGGCGAAAAAGGAAAATTCTGCTAAGGATCAACCTTGTTATCACTGCAATGAAGTGGGACATTGGAAGCGGAATTGTTCTAAGTATCTTGCTGAGTTGAAGAAGAAGCAAACTGGTTCGGCCAGTACTTCAGGTATCTTCACAATTGAATTATATTCATTTTCTAAGCGTAATTCATGGGTTTACGACACTGGGTGTGGTACTCATATCTGTAATTCATTACAGGGGCTTAGAAGGAGAAAGAAACTGAAGCCGAGATCTTTACAACTGTTCGTGGGAAATGGCCTACCGGCAGCTGTAGAAGAAATAGGCGACTATCATTTGGTTTTACCTAGTGGTTTAATAATTGTTTTAGACAATTGTCATTATGCACCTACTATTACTAGAGGTGTCATTTCAGTTTCTTTGTTGAAAAACAACGGATTCATTAATGTTTTTAATGATATTGGTATTTCAGTTTCTAGAAATAATGTTCATTATTTTAATGCTATTGCTTGTGATGGTATTTATGAAATTGATATGCATGGTTGTGATTCAAAGGATAATTCAATGTATAGTGTTAGCAAACGAGTCAAGCCCAATTTGGACTCGACTTATCTTTGGCATTGTCGTCTTGCACATATTGGCAAGAAACGCATTGAAAGACTTCAAAGGGACGGTGTCTTGCAAACAAATGATGAATCATTTGATAAGTGCGTATCTTGTGTTTCCGGCAAAATGACAAGGAAACCTTTTCCAAATAAACCGGAAAGGGCTAAAGAACTACTTGGACTAATACACACGGATGTGTGTGGTCCATTTAGGCATGTGTCAAGGAAAGGTGCTAGCTACTTCGTCACTTTTACGGATGATTTCAGTCGTTATGGTTATGTTTACTTACTGAAACATAAACATGAAGTGTTTGAAACATTCAAGGAATTTAAAAGTGAAGTGGAGAATCAACTCGGTAGAACCATCAAGATTCTTCGTTCGGATCGCGGTGGTGAATACTTAAGTCAAGAGTTTAAAGATTATCTCAAAGCTTGTGGAATTATTCAACAGCTTACTCCTCCATATACTCCTCAACATAATGGTGTTTCGGAGAGGAGGAATCGAACATTATTGGAAATGGTTCGATCAATGATGAATCATACAACTCTTCCTTTTTCGTTTTGGGATTATGCCCTAGAGACTGCTGTTCGCATTCTCAATATGGTTCCAACCAAGAAGGTTGACAAGACACCGCATGAATTGTGGCATGGGAGTGTTCCCAAATTGTCTTACTTAAAGGTCTGGGGATGTGAGGAACTCGTGAAACGAGATACGCCTGACAAACTTGAATCTAGATCTGTTAAGTGCATCTTTGTAGGATACCCAAAAGAAACAATGGGTTACTACTTCTACTTTCCTACGGAAAACACTGTCAAGGTACATCGATATGCTGAGTTCTTTGAAAAGAAACTCATATCTCAAGAGGACAGTGGGAGGATTGTTGAACTTGATGAAAATCAAGAAGATGTGTCAACTTCTGAAAGCACTAGAAATCTTCAACTTGGGGGGGGGGAATGTTCAAAGAGATGAATCTCAAGATGAACTACAAGTTGAAGATGAAGCGATTCCAATTCGTAGGTCCTCAAGGACAATACGTGCTCGTGAAAGATTAAATCTTATGATTGAGTCTGAAGAACACGTAGTAGGAGATTTGAATGAACCTCTTAATTTCAAAGCTGCATTATCAGATCCGGAGTCTGAAAAATGGCTTGAAGCTGCGAATGTGGAAATGAAATCCATGAAAGATAATTAAGTGTGGAGCTTGGTTGATCTTCCACCAAATGGTAGAACCGTTGGGTGTAAATGGATCTTCAAGAAGAAGACCGACATGGATGGAAATGTACACACCTATAAAGCTCGTCTTGTGGCAAAAGGTTATACTCAACTTTATGGAGTTGGTTATGAGGAAACCTTTTCTCCCGTTGCGGACATTAGAGCTATTAGGATCATCTTAGCCATAGTGGCATACTATGACTATGAGATATGGCAAATGGATGTCAAAACCGCTTTCTTAAATGGTTTTTTAGACGAGGAAGTCTATATGGTACAACCAGAAGGTTTTGTCGATCCGAAACATCCCGACAAAGTGTGCAAACTTCAAAGGTCCATTTATGGATTGAAGCAAGCATCGAGAAGTTGGAATAAAAGGTTTGATGAGGAAATCAAGAAGTTTGGTTTTGCTCAAAATCCTGATGAGCCATGTGTATATCGTAAAGCTAGTGGGAGTAATGTCATTTTCCTTGTCTTGTATGTCGATGACATATTGATAATAGGAAATCACATTCCAATGTTGAAAGACGTTAAATCTTATCTTGGAAAGTGTTTCGCTATGAAAGACTTGGGTGAAGCGGCATTTATACTTGGAATCAAGATCTATAGAGATAGAAGTAAACGGTTGATTGGATTAAGTCAAAGTGCTTATATAGATAAAATCTTAAAGAGATTCAAGATGGAAAACTCTAAGCGCGGGAATTTGCCTATGCAAGAAGGACTTAATTTATCTAGCAAGAATGGTGCTTCTACACCTGAAGAGGTGGAGCGTATGAAAAGAATTCCTTATGCTTCGGCTGTGGGATCTATCATGTATGCGGTGAGATGCACTAGACCTGATATTGCGTTCGCGCAAAATATAGTTAGCCGCTATCAGCAAAATCCTGGAGAGGATCATTGGACTGCTGTAAAGAACATTCTTAAGTACATGCGTGCTACTAAAGAATTGTTTTTGGTGTATGGAGGAAATCCCGATGCAGAGCTTAAAGTCACTGGATATTGTGATGCTGGATTTCAGACTGATAAAGATGATAGAAAGTCTCAGTCAGGATATGTCTTCACTTTAAATGGAGGTGCATTAGATTGGAAGAGCAAGAAACAATCTACAGTTGCTATGTCTGCTACAGAATCTGAGTATATAGCTGCAGCGGATGCAGCCATGGAAGCTGTCTGGATCAGAAAGTTTATTTCTGGGCTTGATGTGATGCCCTCAAATAACACACCTATGGATCTGTACTGTGATAATTCGGGAGCAATTGTCATTGCCAATGAACCTGGGGTTCAAAAAGGTGCCAGGCATTACCAGAGAAGATATCACTACGTTCGTGAGCAAATCGAATCGCGTGAAATCAAATTACTCAAAGTTCACACAGATTATAACTTAGCGGATCCTTTTACGAAGGCATTGTCAAAAGGAAAGCTCAATAAGCATGCTGAAGGCATAGGTCTTAGATATTGCTAAGTTATATCATGTAAATTTGTGATTGGTATTTGGATAATGGGATGTTAAACAATTGTTATTTTAATAAATGAATTTTTATACACGGTATAAGTGGTTTCATTTTATAATAATTGTGTCCTATATTTGCATGTTTAGATCCATGAATATTTGAAAATATTCTAAACGTCCATTGTTGATTAATTGTATGGGAATATAATTAAAGTAAAACAATTGTGAGGGATTGGTGAAAATATTTAAGGGAATATTTTGAAGATGGTGGATCGTACCAAACTCACATGATATTCAAAAGGTGAATATTGGACTTACCCCACTTAGCGAATTTTCATTTTATGGATCGGCGTCATTAAATGAAATTCGTGAAATGGTTGCTTTATTTATCCTTAGACTTGAGATGCAAGTGAGTTATGCTTGTGTGGATTGCATTTTTAGATTATAGTTCTAACTGTCCTGAACAAGGTAGTAATAAAGGGCTATTTTCAGAAATGTTATGAAACGACATGGCCAGACACTTGTAGTCAAAACAGGATTTGTTCCTTCAATTTGCAACTGAAGTATGATACCATTTGGCGCCCTCATTAATTAATTAAAGATGTTTGTGTGGCCGCACCCAAATGAACTCAAGAGGAAGTCTTGATTAATTTGGTAATCTTGATTCATTGTAGAAATGAGAAACATAATCGTTAATTTATGAAATGACATTGATCCATATTCATAATTAACAAGGGTATCTGAACAAAGGGATATTAAAGACTAAATCGTTTCAAATTGGCAAAATTTAAGAAACTATTCTTAAATATTTCCGGGAGCATTGGCGTTTTGTTAGACGCTAACCAATGTTATTGCTTTTATAAAATGACATGCTCAAGTGGGAGATGTTGGAGTGATCATATCATTATAAATCGCATGTCCGGAAATAATTTAAGCCTACGGGGTCACACGAAATGACACGGTAACTCTATACATATTAATTAGTATATTAAAGTAATATATTAATTAATTTGATCACGAAATGATTAATTTAAATAAATTAAGGGGTTAATTGTATTTAATTAATTAAAAGGAGGATTAAATGTGAAAATAAGAAATTAGAGTTGGACTCTAATTCAAAGGGGAGGGGCCGGTTTTTGAAGGCTTCTTGGAGTCCTTATTTGACTTGGTTACCAAGTCATTATACCCTAGATATCTCCATATAAATAGAGGACTAAATCAAGAGTTTTTCACATTCAATTTTACACACAAAAATCTCCTCTTTTCTCCTCTCTTGGCTACGGCCGAATTGAAGCAACAAAGAGTTTTTTTTGGTCTTTGCTTGGTTCGACATTTAGGAGATAAACAAAGGGTTGTTTGGTTCGTGATCGGGGTACTAGCATACGGTATAAGGGGTGTCTAGTGTGCGATCGTAGAGGGGTTTTGCTTTAAACCCTACATAATAATAAGATTCTTATTAACTAATATTATTGGAAGCTTTGCGCAAAGGTACACGTTTCAATTCTCTTTGTTAATTAATTTGATTGCATATTTGTTTCGATTCTTCCGTTGCGTACTCGTGATTATATGTTTGTTTATATGCTCATATTCTAACAGTTATATAAAGCTAGTTAGGCTCGTGCAGGATGAATTAACGTACATAGAAAATGAAGTTAAAAGGAACAATAAGTTACTAATTAAAGCTATAAAAAAGGTAAAATAATAGAAAAAGTTCGACAATGAGACGAAAGTTTCAATCATAGAAGGTGTACTATATCACTTTTCTTTACTTGGTGTATCTTGCTTATTTAATCATAGAAATTGAATGATACGACTTATCTATAAGGGGGAGAGGAGTCATGGGTGGCGGGTTGGCCATGCCGCCGAGGGAACACCGGCGCCATCCCAGCGGCATGCCAACGGCATGATGTTCAACGGGCTTTAAGCCCTGCGCGGGTTGAAGGAAAAAAAGACGTTGGGAGGTGGGGCCTCATAGTTTTGAACGTTGGCTGGCTTAAAAAAAAATCCCCTTTGACTCAAAGTAGCCGTTGGAAGCTAAAAACAAAAAAAAACCCTCTTTTTATCTATAAATACATCCTCCTTTTAATTAACAAACACAACAAAAAACTATACCCCTTCATACACCACACACATTTTCTACTTTCACAAAATCATCCATGGATCCAAAGAGGGGGAAACATGTTAGAGGTCCACGAGCACCGACACAAGGCAACTTTCGTCTACCACGAAGAGTTGAAACGCCTCAATATCAACCTCAACAAGTACACACTTATTTGTCTAAGTGTGTAATGAACTTTGTTTAATTTTAGTATGTATGGTTTATGTTTTATTTATATTGTTTTGTTTAAAAATTGTTTGATTAAATTAAATGAAAAAGAAAAAAAAATTGGGAGGGTTGAGAAAGTGATGAATGCCATTGAAAATAGTTGGGAGGGTTGGTTGGGAGGGTTGAAAAGGAAAATTGAGTTGGATGTATTTGATTGGTGGGATTTGGGAGGGATGGAAAATTAAGCCACATGACTCCTCTCCCCCTAACTACTTATAAAACAAACTAAGTTTTATATTTTTGGAATCTCTTAATCTCTTAAAACATTTATAGCACACAAATTTTATATACTAAATTACTTTCATTAACTCCTTAAATCACATGAATTATTTTACATCAATTATCTATTTTACTCGCCGCCGTTGCCACTACAAGTCGCCACCGCCACCACCGACACGCCACCGCCGACACCGCGGCATTGCGCGGGTATTCGTCTAGTGTCATATTTAAGACAACAGACTTTGATCAACCAATAATCCAATATATACTATGCGATCGAAGATGTAGAAGTGGTAAAATTGACTCATTTTCTTATTAACTGGTTACTTTGTATGTAATATATAACACATCATAGTACACATATTCTTTCAAATCCTAAAGTTCAAATGGTTCAAAAGCGATCCAAACCATATTTAAATGTATCAACTTCTTAGGGTCCGTTCTTTTTTTTTAAGTCATTAAATGTTGAATATATTAAGTGGCTGAATGTATAAATAATGTCTATATGTATTAAGTAAAAAATAGGTAATTGACGGTTATTTTTTTTTATTAAGTCAAAAAAAGAACATGAAATTTAACTGAATGCATTAAGTTCTTAATTATTAATTTTATTAAGGTAAAAATGAACGGGGCCTTAATCTCTTATCCGGTTATATTAACTTTATGCCACTAAAAACGAAATTGTTCAAATATTAATCTAACTTATTTTGATATTTTATTTGTTTATAAACATCAAGTAAAAGGGACAAAAAGGTTGGCAAACAACCTGACCACTCCACCGCCAGTCATGCCCTCGGATTGATTGTGCTGGTGACGTGGTTGATCTCTACCGGACGATGAAGAGGCAATGCCGCTGAGTCCAATCACCACTGCTGTTTAAAAAAAAAAACACCAGCCTGACCACCCAACCCAACCCAACCCATTCGACAACCATCATTGAGTTTGGACCGTTGACTTTTTATTTTAGCCTTTAGGTACTCAATTTGATATATGCACAGGGCCTTCAAAATCTAGGCAAATTCGGGCTACGACCATGTAGTTCAAGTTCGTACATTTGGGTAATTGAAAGCAATACACAACTGGAGATCACAACAATCACCAACATAAAAAAGTTATTAAAAACTGATCATCTTTTCATTAACCTTAGTAATTACCTAAAGTTATCAAAATCTTAGGCGTGTTGATCAATTAATCTGCATGAGATTGTGAACGGCTATATCTCCTCATAACAATAGAAATAGAAATTTTGGAGTTCAAAAAAATAAAATAAAAAGGAAATAGACATTTTGAAGAAAATAAAAGCCATAAAAATAAATCTATTGCCACGCCAACATTCTGATGGTCCAAGTATTGAATTCCAATGAACAATTCTTGGAGCAAAAGATGGAAACCGTTGGTAAAAAGCATAACAGTGAGCTGCGAGTCAAGCATCTCATCCGTAAAACTATCAGTCAAACTCTTCTCTAAATCTTTGAGTCTCTCATACTTGCCAATAAAAGAAAGATGGAATTCATGCTATAAATCTTATAAGTATTAATCTTAACATGTATGTATTCAAATATACAAAATGTACTTAAAAGCTCAATAAGTATTCCAGCCGAGTTAATTAAAACTTGAGCTCGAGCTTGCGTTGCTCGATAAAAGCTCTACTCGGTTACAACCCTTACTTCAGATTTTAATATCACATGTTATACTTATGATAAAAAATAAAGATCAAACAACTTTTATGACTACATGCATGATACGAGTATATGTTAAATTGTGATGATAATCGCCAAAAATCATTAAACAACTAACCGTAATTACAACAATGGAACCAAATAGATAGTGGTTGGATCTACCGCGTGATTAACTTTGTTGTAAATGAAAGCAGAGCCCAAATGACGCAGATAAATAAAAACAACTTTGTTTTAATTGTCATTATTGTATCAGAGCACGAATTCTATGTGAAATGAAATGCAACAAAACAGATGTGATTGATTTTATGCATGCAAATAATAACATACAACATCATCCTTTAGTGTTGCGGATTCTATAGATATTGGTTAATGTCCTTCCATACATCAATCCCCTTTGCGAAAAACCTTCTCATGTATTCTTCAAGTACAAGTTCCTGGTAAATCGCAGGTTTCTTAGTGTTAGAATATGAGAATATAAACAAACATATAATCACAAATACGCGCAACGGAAGAATCGAAACAAATATGCAATCAAATTAATTAACAAAGAAGGAATTGAATACGTGTACCTTATGCAAAGCTCCAATAAAAGATAATAATAATTATATTATTATTAAGTAGGGTTTAAAGTAAAACCCCTCTACGATCGCACACTAGACACCCCTTATACCGTATGCTAGTACCCCGATCACGAACCAAACAACCCTTTGTTTAACTCCCTAATATTGAAACCCACATGAACCGTAAATCCTTGTTGTAGACAAACAAACCAAACTTGTAATTAATTGCAAGCATTAATTACATAAAGATCCATGTGTTGAATTTGATCGGCACAAAACAAAACCCTTTAGAGGGTTACGGCCGAAACAAATAAAGAGGGAGAAAGAGGAGAGAATTACTTATGTGAAGGAATGTAAAAAACCCTTAAGCCTATGCCTCTATTTATAGGCTTAATTAGAAGGGTTTTCTAATTAGAGTGGGATTAGGAAATCCCTTTAGGAATTAGAGTCTAACACTAATTTCCTAATTTCACATTTAATCCTCCTTTTAATTAATTAAATACAATTAACCCTTTAATTTATTTAAATTAATCATTTCGTGATCAAATTAATTAATATATTACTTTAATATACTAATTAATATGTATAGAGTTACCGTGTCATTTCGTGTGACCCCGTAGGCTTAAATTATTTCTGGACATGCGATTTATAATGATATGATCACACTCCAACACTTAGCAGATATTAGCTCCGGGAATGGTCCATATGTTTTCTTTCGTATGCTAGGATTGAAAAAAACTACAACAGAAACACGCGCACGCTCAACATTGTTTGCTAATACTCTATGCTCAACACTTTTGTACTCATCATTAGACATCATCTGCGAAATTGGATAATACAACTTATGTCATATTTATGACAACAGAAGTCGATCAAATGATATATACTTTGTGACGGAGATGTAGAAGTGGTAAAATCGACTTGTTTAGTATTATTTGGTTGCTATCAAATGGGTCAGAAGTGACCCAAACCATATTTTAATGTACTTTTTAATCTCTTTAACTGATTAAATTAAATTTTTATTTGACTAACAAACTAAATTATTCAGATATTAATCAAATTTATTTTGAATTTTTGATACATTATTAGTTTATAAAAATCAAGTAGAAGGAACAAAAAGGTTGGCACACAACCTGACCTGACCCGACCCGACCCAACTTAATCCTTTCGAGTTTCTAATAGATAGCATAATCTATAGTACCTGAAGCATATCACCAATGTTGATAACTATGGCACCCGGAACCACCTCAACATCAACCCAATCTTCACCACACTTAACCTGTAACCCACCAACGTCATTCTGCACAAGCATCGTTAAGACCCCTGGTCCGTGTGAGATGTTATCCCCATCGTGAGCTCTGGTTGTGGACAGCGAGGGTAGTAATGAGATACGCATAATCTTCCTTCCAAACACAACAACTCCTTCAACTTATTCCCAATCCGCCAGTGCCGCCCTACATATCTCCGGTACCAAATCCCATGCCGGGTCCATCGGTCCCATCCTCACCTGCACAACGTTCGTTGAAAGTGTCATGTTAGAGTTATAAGATTGGCTACACAATAGCACATTACTTCTGGATCCTTAAACTAGTATGACCACACGGATTGTATCCATAAACTAACTTAATGATCAAAACTTGTCCTTAAATATTTTAGCGTGCCAAGAACAAAATCGTTGAAGAATAAAAAGAAAACACAACGAACAAAATCAAATAAAATAATAATAATAATAATAGGATAAAAGAAAAAAGAGTTTGATAGAGAAGAGGAAAAGGCACCTGGAAACATTAGGAAATTCTTTTGATCTCTCTCTCTCCCCGTTTGGCGATTTTGGCGGGAATTCTTGTTCAAAATTTTAACCGTTTTCTGCCATTAATTTTCTTCATTTCTCCTTCAAATTAACATCAATTTCATCATTTTTCATCTATTTTCGTTCTATTTTACAGTCCGCATAACACTATCGGTGTAATTTTAGAGAATTTTTGATGTAATAAAAACCCTAGAATTTGGGATTTTTGTTAAAATGCCTAAAAAAAGATCTTCTGGTAGAAATACCAGAATTCCAATAAATTTAGGTGATTATGTGATGAATAATAAGAATAATAATAAAAATAAAGCTGAGAATGATATGAATTGCAATATTGAAGATGATGACGTCAGCCTAGAGAAGGGGAAAATTGATAAAGGAGGCTGATAATGGTAGCAGAGGAGGAAATTCTAAAGAAATGGAGATAGGAGAGGCAGTAAAAGAAGGAATGGTATTGCAAGAGGAAGTTATATCTGGTAATGGTGTTCAGGAAGGTAAGATCAATATGAGTTCTGAGACAAACAATGACAATGAGATGAATGCTGTAAGTAATTCAGTTCATGAACTTTGCTCAGATAATGCTGATAATTTTGTTGAACAAAATGGAATTCATGAGAATAGGAACAATGTGAATAAGATTTCTTATGCTAAAATAGTTAATAAAAGTGGAAAAGAGGTTGAAAGAAATCTTTTCTTTGTACCTACTGGATTGAATGACAAAGGAGAGGAGGTTGTGATTTTTGAAGAAGATCTTGTGATGGAAGGAAGTAAGAAATGGCAGATGACTGCTTGTGGTTTCTTTGTGGGATGTAGTATGGCTCTTAATGAAATGAGATACAATTTAAGAAGAATGTGGGGTAAATTTGGCTTAAGTGAGGTGATTAAGGATAGTAAGGATATCTGCTACTTTAAGTTCAAAAATATAGAAGGAATGTATAAGGTGGTTGAGCAGAGCCCATGGATGGTTAATGGGAAGTCACTGGTGGTCCAAGAATGGAATCCTGATATGAGTGTGGAAAAGACAGAACCTACCAAGATTCCTATGTGGATTAAACTTCTGAATGTGCCATTAGAAGCTTGGAGCTTAAGAGGGATAAGTACTTTGGCAAGCAGACTGGGTAGGCCACTTATGATGGATAGCATGACTGCTTCTATGTGTCATAATGGTATTGGTAGAATTGGTTTTGCTAGAGTGCTAATTGAGATAGAGGCTGGGAAAGAATTACAGGACAAAATTGAAATTTTACATAAAGATGGGTCTATGAATGTTAAAAGAACTAAGTATGTGGATGTGGAGTATTCTTGGAAGCCTATTAAATGCAAGCATTGTCAGGTTTTTGGGCATAATGAGATTAAATGTCAGAAACAAAATGGAGGGGAGAAAATAATGGAAAGTATAGGCATGAATATGGGAGAGAATTATGAACCCAAAGATGTGCAGGGGGATGATTTTGTGCAAGTTAAACATAAGAGAAATGTCCATAGGAAGATTTTTGAGCAGAATGGCAGGAATAAAAAAGGGACATCTCATGTGGAGTATAGACAAAAACAAAATGTTTGCAGGAGGATGGAAATAAGGAAAAAGGAAATAAGGAAAAAGGTGAATTAAATAAGAAGAATAGGACACCTTTAAAGGAAAGGAGTGCAAATAGGTTTGGAGTGTTGGGTGAAGAAGAAGTTAATTTGGAAGAATATGAGGGGTTGTCATATGACAGCAAATTATTAGTGGATTCTTTATTGTTAAAGAGATCTCAACCAAATAAAGAGGTACTGAAAGATTGGACCAAAATGATGCAAAAATATTTTAGAGATAAATGGGTGCAGATACATAATATGGAAAGGAATTCCATGGAGGAGGATATCATAAATGAGGTGGATGAGGCCACATACAATTTGGTGGCTGATGAAATACAAGGGAAAGATACTCAATTATTAAATTGAGTATCCTTATTTTTCTTGATTAAAATGGATTTTAAATTGGCTGTCTGGAATATCAGAGGAATGAATAGTATTATAAAGCAGAATGAAGCTATAAAGTTGATAAGGAATGGTAAGTTACAGGTGTGCACTTTTGTTGAAACACACTTGAAGCTGAATACAATTCAAAAGGCTGGAAATAAAGTTTTTGGCAATTGGGAGTGGACTTCTAATGTGCAGAAAACTCCCTCTTGCTGTAGAACTTTGATTGGATGGAATCCAAGCACAGTTAATCTGATGGTATTGGATACTTCTAAACAATCTATTCTCTGCAGTATTGAGGTAATATCTAGCAAAATCAATTTCTTGTGCAGTTTTATCTATGCTAGTAACAATGGCAGTGAAAGGAGGAATTTATGGAGGGATTTAGGGATGCAAAAGCAGTTTGTAGGAGATAGACCTTGGGTTTTGATGGGTGATTTTAATGTTACTCTGGATGTGAAAGAACACTCAAATGGGGGCTCTAGTAGAAATATAGATATGCAAGAATTTCAAGATGCTGTGAATTCATTGGAAATTGAGGACATTTGCAGAACTGGTTTTTATTATACATGGACCAAATCTCTGATGAATAGCAACTGCTCTGTGCTAAAAAACTTGACAGAATCATGACTAATGATGAATTCCAAAATAGTTTTCAGACTCAAGGAGTGTTCTTGCCTTATAATATTTCAGACTACAGTCCTGCTGAATTGATAATTAAAGGGGGTTATGGAATAAAGCCTAAGTCCTTCAGATTTTCTAATTTTGTTGCTGACAAAGAAGAGTTTAAGGAAATTGTTAGCAAGGAATAAGATGATAATATTCTTGGATGTCAAATGTACAAGCTTACTCAAAACCTGAAGAAATTGAAAAAGCCACTGAACAAGTTGAGTTGGAGCAATGGGAACATTTTTGAGAATGTGAAAGTTTTAAAAGATAAAATGGTTAGTGCTCAAGAGGCAATGGATAAAAATCCACATAATAAAGATATTAGATTGGAAGCAGCTAATGCTCTTAACAAATACATGGAGGCTGCAAATGATGAGATTAAGCTACTACAGCAAAAAGCTAAAAAACAGTGGCTCAAAGAAGGAGATAGGAATACTGCATACTTTCATGGGATTCTAAAATCAAGAAGACATAAAAATAGAGTTGAAAGTATTTGTGATGAAGAAGGGACAAGATATGAAGGGAAGGAAGTTGCAGAACAGTTTGTGAAGCATTTTGAGCAGTTTCTTGGAAGGGAATACTATGTAGTGCCTGTGATGGAAGGAATTTTTGAAAAATTCTTAAAGTATTGAAGAAGCTGCTCTTATGGTAAGGCCGGTAACTGATTCTGAGATTAAAGAAGCTATTTTTAGCATTGACAGTAAAAAAGCATCTGGCCCGGATGGATATACTTCTGGTTTTTTCAAGAAGGCTTGGGATATTGTGGGAAATAAGGTTTGTCTGGCTGTTAAGGAGTTCTTTGTGACTGGTAAATTGTTGGGGGAGGTTAATGCCACTTTGATTGCATTAATTCCTAAAGTGAGCACTCCAAATAAAGTCTCAGAATTTAGACCCATTACATGTTGCAATGTGATTTACAAATGCATAAGTAAAATTCTCACAAACAGAATTCAGAATGGGCTGACTGAGATTGTGAGTGTCAACCAAAGTGCTTTCATCCCTGGAAGACACATACAAGATAACATTCTAATTGCCCAGGAGCTGCTTAGGGGGTACAGTAGGAAAAATGGGCCTAAAAGATGTGTTATGCATATAGACATCCAAAAAGCATATGATACTGTGAGCTGGAGCTTCCTTGAAACTATACTGAATAAATTTGGATTTCATGAAATGATGATTAAATGGATTATGGCTTGTGTCACATCTTCCAAGTTCTCTATCTGTTTAAATGGGGAAATACATGGGTATTTTAAAGGAGGGGGAGGACTTAGACAGGGGGATCCTATATCACCCTATCTATTTACTTTGGTAATGGAGGTGTTCAGCCTGATCATGAGCAAGAACATATGTGCTTTGCAGATGATCTTCTTGTGACCTGTAAGGGAAATAGTGGATCTCTCAAGGTTGTAAAGAAGGCACTGGATGAATTCAGCCAAATGTCAGGATTGAAACCTAATATGGGTAAAAGCACTATATTTTTTGGTTGCTTGAATGATAAGGAAAAAGGTGAATTGTTGGATATATTACCTTTCAAATGTGGAAGGCTTCCAGTAAGGTATTTGGGAGTGCCCCTTCTTGATAAAAGATTAAGAGTTAAAGATTGTAAAGTGTTGATAGACAAGGTTAGGTGCAGAATTGAATGCTGGAGAAACAAGAAACAAGAAACTATCATATGCGGGAAGATTGCAATTGATTGCTTCTGTGTTGGCTTCGATGCAAGTTTACTGGGCATCAGTGTTCATGCTGCCTATATCAGTAATTAAAGATTTGGAGAAACTGTTTAAAAGGTTTTTGTGGAATGCTGGTGACTCTGCAAAAGGTAAAGCAAGAGTTGCTTGGAAAGATATTTGTAAACCAAAAGAGCAGGGTGGACTGGGGATAAAAGATATTAAGAAATGGAATGAAGTTTTGTTGATAAGACAATTCTGAAAAATTGTTGAATATAAAGGATCCTTATGGGCCAGATGGGTAAATGTGGTGAAGCTTAAAAATAAGAGTATTTGGTGCTATCAAGTGGATAGGACTGATAGTGGGGGTTGGAAAGCTATGATGGAGATAAGAAATTTGATTAAACAACATATTTTTGTTAAGATTGGTGATGGTAAGAGAACCTCAATGTGGTATGACAAGTGGTGTGTGGATGGTCCTCTTCATGAATTTATCAGTAGAAGGTCCATGTATGATGCTAGAATTGATGATGATATTACAGTAGACAAAATGGTTAATAATGGGGAATGGAAATGGCCTGATGGATGGCTTGAACAATATCCAATTATAAGGAATATTGAAGTCCCTAATATTAGCAGTGGAAAAACTGATAAAATAATGTGGCAGACCAGGAATAATCTGAATGTGGAGTTCTCAACTAGGCAAGCTTGGTATGATTTGAGAGATGAGTGGCCTGATGTGGAGTGGAAGAAGGTGATTTGGTTTAATCAATGTATTCCAAGGCATGCATTTATGTTATGGTTGGCAGTACAAGAAAAGCTGCTAACTCAAGACAAATTGGCTATTTGGAATCAAAATGCAGAGTTGAAATGTGTATTTTGCAATTCTACTGCAGATAACCATGACCATCTCTTTTTTCAGTGTGATTTTGTAAGAGATATATGGAAGGAATTCAGGCAGTACATGCATCAATTTCAAGAGTTGGAGAGGCTGCAGGATGTTGTCAGAATACTTTCTAGAGAAAGAGAAATGAATAAACTTGAAGCAGTTGTAAACAAGCTCATTGTGGCTGCTGCAGTGTACTACATTTGGCAAGAAAGGAATGCTATAATTTTTAAGAATCAACAAAGAAATAAGGATGCATTATATCAAACCATAAGAGATAATGTGAGACAGAAGCTGATGACCATTAGAGTAAGGAGAACAAGGAATGTAGAAAAGATTGCAGACATGTGGGATTTGAGCTGGATAGGAAATTATCTCAAAGCTAAATAAGGTTGCAGTTTTGAAGATAGTGTGGCTGCATTTGCGTATGGGAATAGTGAGTCATGAAAGATGGGACTACTTGGTCTCATACTGATGTTGTCAAGAGTTACATGTTACTGGTTGTATATTGATTGATGGAGAATTGAGGGTGAGATGTCTGAGTCAGATTGTTATAGCTGGTAGAGTATACATTGTGGAGTGTTTTGTGAGATAGATATTGAGATAGTTGATAGATGATAGGAATAGTTTTTGTATGTGGTAATTGGGCATGTCCAATTTACTTATTGTTGTAAATTTGTACATTTTTGGACAGTAATACAATTCACAATTTTCAACAAAAAAAAAAAAATTATTTTAGCGTGCCAAACTTAAATCTCTACATCACAGGCTATGCATTATGGTATTTTCACACTGTTTTTGTCCCCGTGAGGCTTCCGTTCATCTTTCCCACTATAAGCACCCGGGGAGGCCTCTAAAAAAGGTGAAAAAGTTATCACACACTGAAATTGGCAATTTCACACTGTTCCTTTCATGTTCTGAACTTGTTTCTCATTTTTAATTTACACCTTTAACTATTGTATCATACTTATAAACTTCATGTTCTACGAATTAAAATTTTAGCTGGTACCCGTGTTAGCATACAACCATGCCTAATTCGTGGAGACCCAGCGAACAAAATAAAAAATAAAAACGACATACCACTTGCCGGATATCATCTCTTATAACTAAGTTTAACATTTAGCTACATAGGATATGTATTTGACCAAAATTGATACTATGAAACCCTTACTGATCACCAGATATACTTGTTACATCGGTTGTCTCAAGTATAAAGCTACTAAAGCTGAGGATCATTTAGGCCCCTCAAAGTTCTAAGGGCACATGCAGTAAGTGTGTATGTATTCATCATGCCTCCGTTCTTTAAAACTTTTTAACGAATTGTAATGGTTAGAAACTAATCCCAATTTTGAGCAAAAAAGATGACTGTACCTATAATTATGCAGGGTATTGGTATTTACTTTGACTTGTAAGATGTCAAACTATAGTATTTATGGTCTAAACAATAAGTCCATATTGATTTTGTGAAAAGAAACGAATTAATTAAGCCGTCTTTGCAAGGTCTCAAAGTTTTAACTTAGCGATATAAAATCTAATATATCCCGTGACCATTTCTGAATCTTCTTCAGAACCACTCCAAGATGTTTACTTTCAAACTTAAGACCGCTTGTGATAAGGATAGATATCAAGAAACCTGACAACCAGGCCACCTTGCTGGTGGTATGCTGGTATGTCTATATGGATCTATCAAATATCTGTATCTATATATCTAATATGCATATATAGAAGTATATGACTATAAGTCTATAACCTGAAGAGTGTCTCTCCAACTGGCACCTTGAGATTGAAACAAGTCAAAGTTAGTAGAATAAGAAACGTGGGATGGTGGTGATGCCCGAATCTAGTAAACCTTTTACACCTAGTTTTGATTCATCGAATTGTTTTAGTTCTGTTAGTCGATCATATGAGTTCTTCTCGTGTTGTGTTGGAATTGTAGTCATATTAGGTTGATTTTGAACTTTTGATAATAATTGTTGATGTAGATTTGTGGTTATTTTGTTGGACCAGTAGTCATGTTATATTAATTATTTTTTTACTAGATGAAACCCGTGCGTTGCACCTGGCTTTTTTTATTTCTAAATAATTTATCGTAAATAATACATAGCAAAAACCATCATACTTGATGTGAATAAGTATATATAATAAAACAAATATTGGTATATGTTCAACTATAAAATGTAAACAAAACGGAAGGTATTAAACTTTATTACAAAGGAAAAGTTGCCAAAAATTAGAATTAAACATAGAGTACAAATATAAACATTAAGGCAGTTATATATGAGTTAAAACTTTCTTGAAAATAACATTTTTTGTTATGCATGTACCTTTTCATCATTGTCTATAATCAAAACCTTAAAACCTTGTTACTTTTTACTCTTGAAAGGGCAACATTATGACTCGTCTGACTAAAGCTCGAAAATACTAACGTCTTGCAGCTATTTTACCTGCAAAACCCAAAACCCGAACTTATACCTATACATAAGATATAAGATACAAATATTAACTCAAGAGCAGAGAAAAAGTAGTGTAACTCTTGAAAACCCCACCTGCCTACAAATTCTAAAATTACCCTATTAAACAAAATTCAAAGAAAGTACGCAACTCTTGAAAACCCACTTGCAAAATCTTTAGCCACAAAATGCACACCAAATTTAAAAGATTGAAAACCAAAGAATAGGAGGAAATTTGGAAAAGCAAAACCACCAAAATGCTGATAAAAAACCTTTATACAGGAACAAAAAAACATCCAATTTTATTATTTTAACAATCAACACATGAGATTGCAAACAGATGGAACAAAAATAACCAAAACCTTCAATTAACATTCTTATAACCACGGAAATAGACAAAACCTTCAAGTAACATGATTTTTCGTTATAAAATTTAAAATCAAGTAACATATAAATCCAATAAAAAAACACAAAAAGCAATTATTTTTTCGATTAGAAGGAAAACATACCGTGATCTTGATCTTCTTCTCGCTGAAGTTGTGAGGTTATGTGTGAGCAAAATTTTTTGATAAATACTATTTAACTTAAACCCCCAAATCCTAATTCAAAAACGCCATCTGGGGTAATTTTTCTGATGATCAAGCTTGTTCTATTTTATCCCTATTAGGTCAAATGAATAAAATCGAAGACATTAGCTTACAACGAAACATGTCGAAAGGATTGAAAGTCACAATAAGTGTATTTTCAATGCATAGACCTTAATTATTTCAATATAAAAGATAAACTATTACTGAATCAATATAATTTTGGTAATAATACTTGACACTAAATGTCTATTATAAATTTGAATTAACTGGAAATTTAGTTTTCCAGATTAACCTGACAAAATGCATTCACAAAATCATGAAATTGACCAATTATCCAACCCACCCATTTTACCACATCTGACTTAAAGGAAAAGCTGACACATAAATAATAGATGACCTTTGCATTCACATTGTTGTACGGGAAGAAGTTCATATGGTATATTAAGATGAGCAACGTCACCTAACACGTATAAAACTTCTGCTTCAAAATTTCAAGTCTCCAAATTATACGCTAGAGAATACTTGTTGAAATCCACTTCAGGCAATCTTGAGTTTTAAAAAGACATTGGAGAAAAAACCTAAACAGAATTAACATGTACCTATATAGTTATAACAGTCCAGAATCAAATATCGGTCAAGGATCAATATTTAAAATAAACTTAACCATAGTAACATTCGACATCTAGTACCAAGACGAATGTTAGTCTAAGTTTATAATGCCTCCTTTTTTCATTTTGAAATAAACTAAATGACAAATTGACGTCTAAAGGCCAAGAGGCATACCGTGTTTCTCACTCACTTTCTGGGGAAATGTAATCATCATTCGTAGAGCTTAATGCTGTGATCAAGGCTGTTTCGAAGCAAACTATAGAAGTCTAAAAGCAAAAAAATGACTGATTAAAAGGAATATATATATATACAGTATGCCCATGCTATAATATGAATACCATATCAACTTTTCAATGACAATGGATCCACTATGTTAATCAAGAGCATAATAGTTCATAATTCAAGAAATCCATTTCACCATACAAATCACCATGAAACACTAACAATATAAGAATTCCATAAGAAAGCTCGAAAGGGTTTTCATAATACTGGATATCTTTCCCATCGCCAAACTCTTCCATGCATTTAATATATAAAATTAACATAATATTAAAAGCAGTTCTAAATAAATACTTAAAAGCAGAGACAAATACATAAAAATGGGTAAAATTCACATCTGATTTAAGTCATCTAATGATCTAAACAATGTGTCAATATTTGTACACGTATATAACCAGTTATCAGCTATGAGTGAGATACTTGTCCTACTTAGATTAAATTTGATAAATTACTTTAACTTAGCCCCATTCCATTGACCAACCAGTGAACAAAAAATGAAGTAGGCTAAAGTATAAATATGAATTGAAAGGTTATCATATAATAAAAATTTGGATGTCCTATTAAATTTGGCCACATACTATATCTTTGTGTCTAATGATCATCCTTTTTCTTTTCATTTTTTGTTATACTGAGGGTGTCCTATTAGTTATTAAATTTATTTACGGCCAAAGGGTATTAATTCGTATGGGTACAAAGCTCATAGTTACTAATCATCTTGTTGTACTAAATAGCTGATAACTGTTTGCATAAAAGCAACAATACATAACAGATATACATTTCTTGATCAGTCAGATATAAGAATCCATCTTCCAACTAATATATGAGTCATCTTAATCAGAAGTCAGAAACTTGAAACAAACCTTTTTTCTTGTTTGCCGCCACAATTACTAAAAATTATGTATGACATTAGTAAATTATTATGAAAGAAATTGATAACTTTTTTCCAAGACAAATTACACTCAATTAAGAATTACCAAGTGCAGACAAACTACAACTAATATAAGTGGCTTAATGTTAGCTGGATGTTAATATTAGAAGTCACAAGGCCAGGGGGGTGGATTTACCCCAAAAATGAGTTTTCTTTTGCAAAAAAAAGTTACCCAACTGTTCCAGTTGTCAACTCACTCCTAGACTTGTACTAACATAAGTTTTCTTTTGTTCACTAATTCACTTGTATAGATATCAAGCCGTTTAGCTTCTATTGTAGGATTTCGTTTACATTTTACCATAGTATGGTAGAGATATATTTTAACTTATCTCATTTTGTCAATTCCAAAGGATATGGATTTTGTGAGTACATGGATGAGCAAACAACTCTAAGTACCTAAACATAATCTACATGTTCATGATGGCAGACAGTTAAGTGTTGTCCGGTTATCCAACCCGGCCATTTTGTCATGTCCTTTTCAAAATCAAATGAACTTGTAGCTTGATGATACTCTAACTACACTCTAAGTACAAACATAGCTGGTCTATTTTCACTTACTTTAAGTCCAAAAGCAAGGAAGTTCCTTTTGGAGGCCAACAAAAATGAAGTCACACGAAATGCCACTGAGATATAGTTTTCTTGCCTCGCATCGAAGCTGGCATTCGACCAACCTGACATATTAAATGAAACAAAAATAAGAATTATTGTTTTATATGGTAACAATTTTATAGTTTAGATCAACTGATAGTAACTTATGACAAACTTGTTAGTTTGATAAAATGAGTTCCAACATCGCATCCTTTCCAGCCGCATTAAACCACCAAGTATGTAAGACTCGAACTCTTACAGTGGCATTTCGTGCCCTAGGTGTTACATCAGTAAGCATGGTTGCCATGTTACTAAAAAAAAGATAACAAAGAAAACAAAGGTAAATATCTTTTTTTTACATATAACAAATCTAACAGGATCTTTTAAAAGGACTAAGAAACAAAATTAAAAAAATAATCAAGAATATAGAGTATGGATAATCCGTAGTGGCTTACTTTTTAAAACAAATTGCAATCTAGATACAAAACTCGAATAATCAATCTTATAAGATGTGAATTTTAAAATGATATATTCACGCCAGCAAGAACTTTTATAAGATGCGTCAATCTTTCACATAGGGGTTGGTCAGGAGTATTTTCCCCTAAGGGAGAGGGCTCAACTTCATATACTGATGTGGCTCAATATATACATATTTCCCACATCTTATTTGGTCATTTTGTACACGATTTATAGCCGCTTATACTTGTTTTGTGGTGCGTTATGGTATTTGCTAGTGGTTTCAGGTCTACAGCAGGTACATCGCTCATAATGGTAGAAAGCAGCTCAGAAATGGTCCATATGCACTAACGGATGAAGAACGAAGCTGAAATGCCCAAAAGAGGACAGACTCGCGGCGCGACCAGAACCATTCGCGGCGCGAGCCTTAACAAAAATGGCCTCGCGGCGCGACCATGAAATATCGCGACGCGACAAAAGTCCCTGTTTTGAAAGGCTCCAGTTTTGGCACGACTCGCGACGCGAGAAGGCCATTCGCGGCGCGACCAGACGCTGAACTGTCAGATTTCTCTCTCCTGGGGTATAAATACAAACCCCCACTCTACCCTAAACCTAATCTTGGACACTTGAGCCTCCATACTTAACTCCTAGCCGTTTTTGAAGGGTTTTCTAAGGGTTTTCACTCCTCCAACATCATTTGAAGATTTGAAGACTTATTTTGGCTATAGTTACTTATTGTAGCTCGGTTGTAACCTCGATTTGGATTTCTACTCTATATTTGGTACATTATGTTCTCTTCTCTCATTGAATATTTAGTTCTTTTTATCATGAGTAGCTAAATCTCTATACATCTATGAAGATGAAGTGAAACAATTAGTTATGGTTGCATAATATTTTGAATTCAAGTTGGTTTTACTTAACATTTTGTCAAGATTTAATGAAGTGATTTCTTATACTTATTCTTGTGTACTTGGTGATATTTGTGTTTTTTCGATAGTGGTACTAGTTGAATGCAAGTATTATTCTAGTTGTTTGTCTATGAATAACTATTGCTAGGTCATGGTATGGTAGTAAAGAATACAAGTCTAATAGGAATTATTTTGTTAAGTGGATTTAACGGGTGGTGGTACCACGTTTCTTTCACAAAGATAAAATTGTTATTTAAATAATCAAATAAACTAGTTAGTTCAAGGAATTGTAATAAGGATGGTGGTACCACTTGTTGCAAGAAATTGTATTGATTAGGTGATTGAGTCGATTGTATAAACGGAGTGCACGCCATTTGTGTTTTTGTCTTGTCACGATTATTATCACCAACGATAAAGAATTTTGAGCTTAACTATATGCAACCTAAACTTCTTGTGTAGCGGATTCGACATAGATGACTTTTTAATTATTTGTTACAACTCAAACTATTTTTGCGTACTCTCGATTGACACCGGTTGAGTACTTAATTTTACTTGTTGATTAAATAGCTTTAAGAAACGCAAAGTGACAAGTCGGTCACAAACCAAACTTTCTCTTGTTTTACATTTTCACAACCTTTAGTACAACATTCAGTCCTTGTGTTCGATCCTGGTCTTGCCAGTTAACTATATTACATACGAACGGGTACACTGCCCATAAGTGTGTGGTAGTCAGTAAACGGTAGATCTTGTTATAAATTTTTAAACTAGATTTCACACATCAAGTTTTTGCGCCGCTGCCGGGGACTGCGGTTTAAGTACTTTAGGTTGAGACTCTGTGAATCGACCCTTTTTCGTGCTTGCACGGGAAAGTTACTTGTTTTAGTTTATTTTATTTTGCTTTGATTTTACCTCAGGTGCTATTAAGGTTTTGTTTGTGGTGTTGTGTTTGCAGATTATTTACAGGTAGTGGATGAACACTCGAGCTTCTGGGAAACCATTAGCCAAGGCCACATCTAACCCCGAAAAACTTAAAAAGCGCACCAAAACACAAACGTCACAACCATCATCATCCGAACCAGTTTTCATAAACACCACTCCTTACCAAACCCACATACTTAACGAGACTTACTACGAGTCGGGAAGTAACGAGTGGGGGTATTTTTCCGAAAAAGAAGAACCCATTTCCGATAAAACACCAACTCCACCCGAATCACCAAAACCGGACATCAACATGGCCGGACAACAAAACCCTCCCGATCTCTTCAACATGAAAATCGAGGACCTTCCTCGAACCATACCTACAACTCGCCGATCGGCCATCCGTGCACCCGAGATC
>CM067170.1:154965009-155142226 GCA_034093135.1 Erigeron breviscapus | reverse complement strand
TTAGTACAGTGACCGTACTTCATTTATTATATTTTTGGATTTTCCAATTTTTCTGATGTTTTTGGATTTTTCAGACACTAGATATGTACAAACTTATACTAAAACAACTCTTTTTGTATTTTAATGACTCTATCTATGTACGACTTAAACTACAAAGACTCGAAAAAATTTTAAGTTCTTGAGAGAAACTACTCGGCATTCTTCATACCATTGAGTTGATATAACAACTCATGACGAGGTCCATCAAAAGCTTTAGTATACAAATCAGCAAGGTTATCATCAGTAATAACCTTTTCCAAATGAATAAGCTTTTTCTCAAAACAGTCACGTATAAAATGATGCTTTATGTCTATGTGCTTGGTGACTTTAAAATTTTTCGGATTCTTGGTAATATCAATGGCAGATTTATTATCAATGCAAATAGGAGAGTTTGAGATATTCATACCATAATCGCGCAGTTGTTGCTGTATCCAAAGTACCTGAGAACAGCAATAGCCAGCAGCAATGTACTCTGCTTCACAGGAAGACTGTGCAACAGATGTCTGCTTTTTGCACTGCCACGAAATAATTCTCCCCCCTAAAAGCTGACATCCACCCGATGTAGATTTCCTATCCGAATTGTCACCACCATAATCCAAATCAGTATAAGCCTTGAATTCAAAGGAACCATGCATGGGATACCAAAGCCCTAGACGAGGCTTGGCCTTCACATAACGAAGAATCCTTTTCGCAGCTTTCATATGTGACTCTTTCGGATTAGCCTGATATCTAGCACACATACAAACAGCAAAGGTAATGTCTGGACGTGAAGCCGTCAGATACATCAAGGAACCAATAATAGCCCGATATTGAGTTGCATCGACTTCTGGATCATTAGTCTTATCAGGACACAGCCCATGAGTAGTCTGAATGGGAGTAATTGCATCTTTAGCATCGGTCATTCGAAACCTTGTAAGAAGATCCTGAACATACTTGCTTTGATGAATAAAGAACCCATCCTTCAGTTGATCCACCTGTAATCCAAGGAAGAAAGTTAATTCCCCCATAGCACTCATTTCGAACTTAGCCTTTATGCTCTGCTCAAATTCCTTGCACATATTCTCATCAGAAGAACCAAAAATGATATCATCGACGTAAACCTGTACAAGCAAGTAGTCCTTCCCTTTCCATTTGACAAACAACGTGCTGTCGATAGAACCTCTTGTAAAACCATTTTCAATCAGATGAGAAGACAGTTTTTCATACCAAGATCGAGGAGCCTGATGTAGACCATATAAAGCCTTATCGAGACGATATACTCTGTTAGGAAAGTCTGGATCCTCAAACCCGGCAGGTTGTTCTACATAAACTTCTTCTTTAATTTCTCCATACAAAAAGGCACTCTTTACGTCAAGTTGATACACCTTTATTCCTTTATAACTAGCATATGCCAGAAATAATCGAATAGCTTCAAGTCTAGCTACCGGTGCAAAAGTCTCATCGTAATCAAAGCCTTCTTGTTGCTCAAATCCTCTAACCACCAATCGAGCCTTATTGCGAGTGACTACACCTTTGTCATCCCTTTTACAACGAAAAACCCAACGCGTTGTTAAAGGAGATTCACCTTCAGGTAAGTCAACTAACTTCCATACATCAAGCTTCCGAAACTGAGCCAATTCTTCTTGCATCGCCTCAACCCATGACGGTTCTTTAAGAGCCATACCAACATTCTTAGGCTCAACCTGAGAGATGAAGCAATAGTACAAGTACCAAGTAATTGCCCAGTATCCTTAACCTCAGCAAACATACTTGACATCTTCTTATGCTGATTCCTCGTGCGAGTAGAGGCAGAAGCATCACCAATAATTTGATCTACTGGATGATCCTTGTTGACTCTTGTCTGAGGAACCTTATCGACCGTAAGATTACTTCCCAAGTTTGTCTGCACCTGTTTCTCTGGAGATTTAGGTTCATCCTGATTTTCACCTTCCTCATCATCAGTATCATAGAAAGGATCATCAGGTAGAGGTATATGCAGCGGATCATTAGGAACTTTAGGAGCAATCTCTAAAGTAGAATCTGCTTCTTTGGTCCCACTTGATTCACCAGATTTAGAAGCAGGCTCAATGAATGGTGAGGAAACAGGAGTGGAAACAGGAACCGGCCCACCATCAAATGGATCATGTAGAGTAACTACATCTTCCACAATCGGAACACCTGTAAAAGAAACAGGACCACGAAAAGAAGTGAAAACACCATCATAGTCGAAGTCATTAGCAGGACCAATGTGCACAGCAGGTTTATGACTGACAATTACGACATTTGTACCAAAATCGACTTTGCCAGTTTTCTGATTGTACATACGCCGAATCGGTGTACTTGGCACATAACCTAAGAAGAATCCCTCCTCAGATTTAGGATCAAATTTCCCTTGAGGAAGAACTTTCAGAAAAGTACACGGAACACCAAACGGCTCAACATTATGCAAATTGGGCTTTTTGTTGTGCAACAGCTCATAACAAGTCTTCTTAAAACGTTTAACTGTTAAAACCCGATTCAAAATGTGGCAAGCTGTATTCACCGCCTCTCCCCAGAAAGTAATAGGAAGCCCTGAATCAGCAAGCATCGTTCTGGCTGTTTCTATCAATGTCCTGTTCTTCCTTTCAGCTACTCCATTCTGTTGTGGCTCATAAGGTGCACTGAATTGATGTTGAATTCCTTTGGTCAAGCAAAATGCAGTAATAGTATTATTCTTGAACTCAGTGCCATTGTCACTCCTGATTCTCTTCACTTTAATCTCATGGACATTCTCGACTTGTTAATGAAATCCATAAATCGAGTAGCAGTCTCATCCTTGGTCTTCAAAAAGAATACCCATGAGTATCTTGAGTAATCATCAGTGATCACCAAACAGTAAGACATCCCTTCAATGCTTCTTATGTTCACAGGACCAAAGAGATCCATATGAAGTAACTCGAATGGTTTGGATATAGAATTTTGCACCTTTGATTTATCAAAGTGGTATCAGAGCCTATCGATATCTTATCGAAGGTTCGAGATCGTTTGTTTGATCGTTTTCTCTCAAAAACTGTTCGAAAAACCCTTCCAGTCGTTATCTTCGTTCTCTCTACGAAGATAGCAAACGAACTTAATCTAAATTTGTTTGCAGTCCTTGTTACGAAGATAGAAAACGAAGACGTACCTGGGACAACAAAACAAAACAAAATACAAAACACAAAACAAAAAAAAAAATAAATAAATAAAATAAAATCTATCTAATAAAAACAAAGAACTTCCCTACGAAGATGAATCTTCGTTAGGCAACGAAGATAATCTTCGTTAAGATGGGCTGGGCTGCTAAGTTCGTAAGAACAAAGCCCAGCGAGTCTAATATTATCAGAAACATATAAATACGAACAAAAACCCTAAAATTAAGAATGACGTTCAGTTTAACACACCTAAGGCAACTAAGTTCGTTTGTGATATATACCAAACGAATATAGAGCAATATAAGGCTGATTATACTCTTGTAATTAGCAATATAATAGATAACTAATCAAACAGTTATCTCGTGAGATTCCGCACTCACGACATAACCATAGACGATCTCGAGAGCGATCCATAGCTATCGAGGGACTCCAACATGTTTACCAACTGAAAGTAAAATGAAAGAGTAGATCTAGGTTGAGGATGAAGATCGGAAGGTATTAGAAGCTCCAAAACCTCCTTGGAATCTGCAAAGTCGACCTAGGGTTGAATATGGGCGGCTAGGGCTGCTGAATCGGCTCTCTCTTAGGGTTTTGAGGGCTGTTTCGGCTTAAATAGGTGAATAGGTCGGTTGCTGGTCTGGGCCGCCCAGCGGCGCTGGATGGGACTCCAGCGGCGTTGGCAGCTGCTACTGCTTCTCGTACTTCTTTGTTCGGCTCCCGAATCACCTCATTGTGTCTTGTAACTTCATAGGCCTTCATCTTGAGTCACTTGATGCCATTTACCCTCACTTGCATCTTCCGTGAACCTGCATAAACATACGATTCATTAAGTACCGATAGTTTCGGAATATTAACTCATTTAAGACATAGAAATGAGGTCTTTCGATAGGGGTTTTTATCACAAAATGGACGTTCATCAAGAAGAATAAATTAAATAGAAAATACTTTTTCAGTTCAAACGTGTAACATAAAACGGACTATTTATGGTGCAAACCAATTTAAAAACTGAATGTTTGTCAATGCATTTGTCGTTAACTAGCAACGTATTACGTAAAACAGGGAGTTTTATGTACACAAGTTAGTGGGTAACAGTCTGACACCCACACAATTGCATGCATGGATATAATGTGTCGAATAAGATCTGCATGATTCTCATCAGTTTTGTCGTTTACCGCCTACGTTTTATCTAAAACGCTGCATTTTGGTGCACTCCAAGAAAATGGGTGAAACACTTATTGGATAGATTTTCTGTCAGATATTATCCACAAGTGTTGGCCCTATATTTGTCGTTTACCATAAACGTTTTACCTAAGACGTGGCTTATGCGAGTTCTTCGAATAAAGTGACCAGGATAGTGGATGTCCTCCCAAAAAATGAATACATTTTCTTTAAATACTTTTGCTACTAGCAACGTATGTCGTAAAATGGAGAGTTTTATGTACACAAGTTAGTGGGTGACAGTCTGACACCCACACAGTTGCATGCATGGATATAATGTGTCGAATAAGATCTGCATGATTCTCATCAGTTTTGTCGTTTACCGCCTACGTTTTATCTAAAACGCTGCATTTTGGTGCACTCCAAGAAAATGGGTGAAACACTTATTGGATAGATTTTCTGTCAGATATTATCCACAAGTGTTGGCCCTATATTTGTCGTTTACCATAAACGTTTTACCTAAAACGTGGCTTATGCGAGTTCTCCGAATAAAGTGACCAGGATAGTGGATGTCCTCCCAAAAAATGAATACATTTTCTTTAAATACTTTTGCTACTAGCAACGTATGTCGTAAAATGGAGAGTTTTATGTACACAAGTTAGTGGGTCACAGTCTGACACCCACACAGTTGCATGCATGGATAATGTGTCGGATAAGATCTGCATGATTCTCATCAGTTTTGTCGTCTACCGCCTACGTTTTATCTAAAACGCTGCATTTTGGTGCACTCTAAGAAAATGGGTGAAACACTTATTGGATAGATTTTCTGTCAGATATTATCCACATGTGTTGGCCCTATATTTGTCATTTACCATAAAAATTTTACCTAAAACGTGGCTTATGCGAGTTCTACGAATAAAGTGACCAGGATAGTGGATATCCTCATTTTTTGTAAATACTTTTGCTAACTAGCAACGTATGCCGTAAAACGGAGAGTTTTATGTACACAAGTTAGTGGGTGACAGTCTGACACCCACACAGTTGCATGCATGGATATAATGTGTCGAATAAGATCTGCATGATTCTCATCAGTTTTGTCGTTTACCGCCTACGTTTTATCTAAAACGCTGCATTTTGGTGCACTCCAAGAAAATGGGTGAAACATTTATTGGATAGATTTTCTGTCAGATATTATCCACAAGTGTTGTCCCTATATTTGTTGTTTACCATAAACGTTTTACCTAAAACGTGGCTTATGCGAGTTCTACGAATAAAGTGACCAGGATAGTGGATATCCTCCAAAAAAATGAATACATTTTTTGTAAATTCTTTTGCTAACTAGCAACGTATGTCGTAAAACGGAGAGTTTTATGTACACAAGTTAGTGGGTCACAGTCAGACACCCACACAGTTGCATGCATGGATATAATGTGTCGGATAAGATCTGCATGATTCTCATTAGTTTAAATCCAAACACAAAAAATACTGTTGAAACTAGCAACGTTTTACCTAAAACGCAGCGTTTTATGTATATCATGACTAAATGGGGTTTATATCATGACTATAAGTACATACCTTATAATTATAAAATTTCCAGTGCCAAAAGTTGAATCCACACAAAATAGGAAAAAAACACTTTTTCTTCATATTCTCCCATCCAATTCAAAAAGAAGCGTTGTATTCGGACAGCGTGACTCAACATCTTTTTTATACCCTGAAATTTTGAACGCAATCATTGACAACGAATGAACAAGCGCATATATCTTGGTATCGAGGATGATAAAGATGAAACAATCTCGATAGCGAAGATGACAATATTTTACTACTAATAAACATGTATGTAAGTACTACTGTTGTCTTTCTATTAAGAAGGCGTGCATACACCGAGATGGAACAAACCTCGTATTGATGACGATTGCAATCACGTTACTGTGTTATCGTACATACGGAGTTTCAAAATTAATGCCGTTAGCATACAATCCGAAAAAAATACGCAAAGTTGTATAATAATTATTATTGAAATACTATTGTTATTGTCTAACAATTGGTTTACATACAAAGTTTTATTTCTACTTAACGTCTATAATACCATGCCGTTTGTATATATAAAACTTATTAGGATGTAAATACTATTATGTGGTTTTATTATCTTGCGTTTTAGGTCATACGGGGGGTTGTATACGCACTATAATGCGTCTTATGTCATACGGGGTTTATATCATGACTATAAATACTTACCTTCTAATCAGAAAATTTCCATTGCCAAAAGTTGTATCCACCCAAAATGCCGAAAAAAAACATTATCTTCATATCCCCCATCCATACTATGAACCATTCGACAAGTAGCGTTGTATTCGGACAGCGTGACTCAACATCATTTGTATACCCTAATTTTTCACCCGAAATCGAAGACAATGAATGCACAAGCTCCAATATATCGGTAATGAAGCCGATAACGAAGATGGCAGTAGCTTACTACTAATAAACATACGTAAGTAATACTGTTGTCTTTGTATCAAAGAAGGCGTGCATACACCGAGATGGAACATACCCCTTCTTGATGTCGGGCTGAATCACATGTCTTTTTTCCATTATATTTATAATGGTTTTTATGTTTACACACTTTGTTATCAACCACCGTTACAAGGCGGTACATGATGTATTTAAATGTGTCAATCAAATATATAGTTACATGTGTTTGTGCGTGTAGTTTCATGGTGTATTTTGGATTTTTGGTATGAAAGGTCTTTTTGGATGTAGATGAAACTAATTCTTTATAATCATTTTGATATATTTTTAACTATGTAATGCCCTTTTAAAATTATGTAATGTGTTTTGTTGTTAAAACACATTAATTTATATAAATTTGTGTAAAAGTAAACTAGAATACTTGTTGAAATACATGTTCCGTTTTATTTTACATGGAGAATCTTACCGTTTTATCTAAAACGGAGACTTACCAGCACAGTCACCTGGACAAAGTGTCTATAAATAGATGATCATTTTTTTGTTAACTTTAGCATGTAAAATACTTTTACACTTAAAATGAAGCATAATTTCACTAAACACATGCATCACACAATAGTTATGGTTCTACACTCGAATGGGGGTAGAATTTTCAAAATATCGGATAGGGTGACTCAACATCAAGACAAGATTAAAAAATTGGAAAAAGAAAGCCCAAATTGTGGATTTCGATTTCCTATATTAATTTATTTTTATACGTTGATCGATTTATACTATGTACGATTTGCATAGTATAGTTGTTTTACTTTTTCCATTGGTTGATCGATCAAAAATTGATTTGTATTGTATTCATGATGTTTAGTTATAATAATATTGCAAATATGATATTTGATATGAATGAAATTGTATATGAATGTAGCTCAAATCGCATAGATAGCAATCCATTGTGACAACCGTCATCTGAGCATATTTTCCCGATGTACTTTTCTGATCGTCTTTAATTCATTCCGTTCATGTGCGCGACTTTATAACTAGAATATGTGCTTTAAGGGAGTGGACGTCATTAGTCTTTAAGACTTTACTATCGGAATAAGTGGACTTATGTTTTTATTTGGGCTTTATGAGCATTTAGACTTTAGAAAAATTGCACGTGGACTCGAGGACAAGAGAAATACTAGTTGTCTTGTGGAAATGCCAAATAAAAGCAAATACTTAAAAATTAATGCAATTAAAGATTTATCAATAAAAAATGGTCATGTTTATATCCGTTAGAAAGCTATTGAAAAGTTACATTTAAATATGTCGATGATATGAATTAACGGGTCTCGAGTATTCTTGGATGGTCGTGTCAAACGAGTTTTAGTGGGGTCAAAGAAGGGTCAAAATTCGGTCAAAGCTAGGGGGAAAAAATAACAAAACCCTAATTTTTCCTAAACCTAACCTCATTTCTCATTTTCACTTCTCCCTCTCCTCTCCTTTTCCTCTCTAGCCGCCCCCACCCCCTCTCTTTCACTAAAATCCGGCGGCCACCACTCAACCACCACCGGACCACCGTACGGTCGCCACCATCTACCACCTTAGCTTCTAGATTCTTCATTTTTCTTGTAGATTTGGGTAAGAATTACATGGATCTATGTATTAAATGATTTTTCTTCATCAAAACTCACGAAATTCATACATATATATATATGTATATATTTTTGGATATATTTTGTATATGGATATAAAAATCCGAAATCTTTTCATTAATATATATATATATATATATACCCTATATATATATTAGGTATACATATATATAAATCCGATTTCCATGAATTAAATCCGAAGTTTTTGATCTATTATATATATAGACCCGATTTCTTGACCAAAAGTATTTATATTTCCGGTATATATGTTAGATCCGAAAAGAAGAGCCCGAAAACCTTCCAAATCCGGGTTGTATGGCCCGATATCTTTTGAATCCATGAATGTTTGAACCAAAAACTCTTAGATCCGAGATGTTTTAATCCGAAATCCTTCAAATCCGTGAACCATGATCCGAAATCTTTATTCTTGGTAAGATTTGAGGTTGTAACGTGATTTTGATTCTTGTTCTTGTCCTATGAGATCCGAAAATATATATATAAATTCGAAATTAATTATAACCGTGGGTATCTGTGATTTTTGACTTGTTCTTGGTTGTTTTTGGTTAGATCTAGCTTAGATCCAGGTTGTAAAAGGTGATTTGAATTGTGTATTGTGTTTGGATCTAGTCTTGTTCTTGACATTTGGCTCGGTCAACGCTGGTCAAACCGGCCGAAAACATTTTTGGCTTCAAAAATCTATTTGTCTTGAATTTTAGTGTTTAAATCTAGAGAAAATTTCATTACATACCCCTTAGCCTAACGTCCGTTTATGACTCTCCGTTAACCCCCTCACGTGCATACCACATGAGGGTATTTTAGTCCTTTTACTACAAATATCTTCTTCCTTAGGTCAAATCTGTCTTCTTCTTCCACTTTCCAACCCATTTCTTCCCAAACAAATCTACCCAAAACAAACCTATATCTATCTATACATATGTAAACAAAAATCCAAAATATGTTAGCAGATCTATATCAATATACATATACAAGATCCATCAATCTATCTACATATTTGTACCTAGATCTATATCAATATACATTAACAAGATCCATCTTATCTACGTTGAATCTATGTCCCATTTCTTATTTTTTCGCATTATCAGCAACAACCTAATACAACTCCAGGAAACCACCACCAAAGATCGGCCATCTGCCACTTCCACCGAGAACCACCAACTCCCAACTACCACCTCACCGGAAACAAAAAACGAAGCAAAAGGAAGACATAGACAACCGAATCTGTTGTGGTGATCCACCGCCGCCATCATCATCTCGTATTCTATACCTATCTGTATCTATCTCTATGTATATCAAAACATCAAAAGTAACAGCCTCAAAATCTAATCACAGGAATAGATCTAGTACTTAATAAAGCAAGAGTGATGGTGGAGACGTTTTTTTTGGCATAATAATCGTGGGGCAGCAACATGGAAAGAGATCGGAGTATATGAAGATATATGATTTTTTTGTTTGTTTATCTTTGGATTTATATTCTTGTTTTATGCTTGTGGGATTTGGGTTTTTGGGGTAAATGGGTTGTTTGATCTTTATGTTTGTAATAGATGGATGAAATAGGTGTAATAAGGAGTTATCAAATGTATGGGTTAGATTTACTGATTTAGATCCCTTATTACTTTCTCTTCAAATAATCTTGAAATTTTACAATGAGGTGGGGGCGATGGGATTGGGTAGCAGTAAAGAGAGGTGTTTTTGTGGGTTTGATTTTAGAGAAAAGAATTTTATAAAATTTGTGTAAGATGATATAATATAGTATACTTTTGGTATGTTGTTAGTTGATATCAATGATATTTATTACAGATACATAGATATAGCATAGACAAGCGGCTAAAGGAAGAATATAGAAGATGTTTATAGGTAAAATGACTAAAATACCCTCACGTGGTATGCACGTGAGGGGGGTTAACGGAGAGTCACAAACGGACGTTAGGCTAAGGGGTATGTAATGATACAAAAAGTCACCATAGGGGCATGTAATGATACAAAAATCACCATAGGGGTATGTAATGATACAAAAAAACGAGAGGGGCGAAACTTAATAATATGACATACCCCAGGGGTATGTAATGAAATTTTCTCTTAAATCTAGCTTTGGAAGTCGTTTTCTAGTCGGTCAAAGTCGGTCAACGGGCAGATTTTTATTTTGTCTATTTTGGTCTTTTTGATAAAATTAGGGTTAAGTTTAAATGGGTTAGTAAAGTCAAAATTGATTTAAGATTTGTTAAAGTCAAAATTTGGGTTTTCTAGTCAAAAGTCAAAATTAGGGTTTCTTGGTCAAAGTTAATTATGGTTAGTCATTTTCGAGTCGTATTAATAATTTAATCCAAATTTGTCGTAACATCGGTGTAATACGGACTTATGACTATATATATACATTTATATAAAAGGACTTTGTAAAGACTATATAGATTATACGACTTTTCGGACATAACATATTTTATAATAAATGTTCCATACGAAGACTTCACATGATATAAACAATAAAAAGTGACATTATTAAGCGAACTCTTTCATTTGGACAATTTACAAGGACAACGGGACTATCTCCACCACCCTTTCTTTCAACTCCCTTTTTTTGCGCCCCTCACATCGCATTCCACCGTCCCCCAGTCTATTGCTTGCATCCCCTTCTCTCTCTCTCTATTCCAATTACCTCCCCTTTCTTCCCCACCTTCCTCTCTCCCTACCCCTACCCATCATTATTAAGCGAACTCTTTGGACAATTTACAAGGACAACGGGACTATTATATATAGGGGGAGGCTATCTACACACATCAAATGTTCCTAGAAAACACTACCAAAACACACCGTTTTATGTAAAACTCCCCGTTTTATACCCCGATGCTACGTTTTTGTGTATCCAAAACGGTGCTGGATCATCTACTTTTATATAAAAGGGACCGTTTTGGTACAAGAGAAAAAAATTTCCGCTTTGAATAAAACGCTACGTTTAGGCATAGAAAACGGCACTGGCATATACACATTTGACGTAAAATGGCCGGTTTTGGCAGTTCACCTAATATGCAGCGTTTCATGTAAAATGGCACCAAAAACGGGGGAATAACACCTGTCATTCCCCTTACATGTGTGTCAGACTACGTGTAATTCTCAAACAGTGTTTTGCTATCTACACACATCAAATGTTCCTAGAAAACACTACCAAAACACACCGTTTTATGTAAAACTCCCCGTTTTATACCCCGATGCTACGTTTTTGTGTATCCAAAACGGTGCTGGATCATCTACTTTTATATAAAAGGGACCGTTTTGGTACAAGAGAAAAAAATTTCCGCTTTGAATAAAACGCTACGTTTAGGCATAGAAAACGGCACTGGCATATACACATTTGACGTAAAATGGCCGGTTTTGGCAGTTCACCTAATATGCAGCGTTTCATGTAAAATGGCACCAAAAACGGGGGAATAACACCTGTCATTCCCCTTACATGTGTGTCAGACTACGTGTAATTCTCAAACAGTGTTTTGCTATCTACACACATCAAATGTTCCTAGAAAACACTACCAAAACACACCGTTTTATGTAAAACTCCCCGTTTTATACCCCGATGCTACGTTTTTGTGTATCCAAAACGGTGCTGGATCATCTACTTTTATATAAAAGGACTTTGTAAAGACTATATAGATTATACGACTTTTCGGACATAACATATTTTATAATAAATGTTCCATACGAAGACTTCACATGATATAAACAATAAAAAGTGACATTATTAAGCGAACTCTTTCATTTGGACAATTTACAAGGACAACGGGACTATTATATATAGGGGGAGGCTATCTACACACATCAAATGTTCCTAGAAAACACTACCAAAACACACCGTTTTATGTAAAACTCCCCGTTTTATACCCCGATGCTACGTTTTTGTGTATCCAAAACGGTGCTGGATCATCTACTTTTATATAAAAGGGACCGTTTTGGTACAAGAGAAAAAAATTTCCGCTTTGAATAAAACGCTACGTTTAGGCATAGAAAACGGCACTGGCATATACACATTTGACGTAAAATGGCCGGTTTTGGCAGTTCACCTAATATGCAGCGTTTCATGTAAAATGGCACCAAAAACGGGGGAATAACACCTGTCATTCCCCTTACATGTGTGTCAGACTACGTGTAATTCTCAAACAGTGTTTTGCTATCTACACACCGGCCAAACGCGGCGTTTTATGTAAAACGGGGTATAAAACGGGGAGTTTTACATAAAACGGGGCGTTTTGGTAGTGTTTATATGAACAGTGGACGGTGTATCCCTAATATCACCCTTTTTTTTTATCTACTACTAGTCTATTACACTCTACATTGAATTCAACAACTACCTCACACTCATGTTTCAGTACGTATTACAATGCACACTACATTATATTTCAAATATCACCTTTCGTATAACAAATAGGTAATATTGTTTTTCAACTTCAATAATGAAATAGCTTCTTGTAAATATCAATTTATTTGTAACAATATTTTTGGAAAATATAAACCATGAATGTGACCCTGACCCCGTTATTATCTTTGTGATTATATTTGTAGGGATACAATTACAAAGATGAGGTTTGTTAGGAACTATAAAACAAACATCATTGGTTCTTGTTTGACATCTATATCAGTGAGACGTGTTTTTGAGTTTCAGTTAGACCGAATATAAGAGCCGTGACTAGCGGGTTCAGGTATACACTTGTTTAGTTTCTTTCACGACTTTATGTTTTTAATCATATATAGAAATGTCTTCTAGTCATTATCGGGCATAAAATTCCAGTACACGTGCTTTTATAACAAACCCATTTTAAATCTAACAAGTCATTTTGTGGGATCGAATGAGTCAATTGTATATTTGGTCCAACCGTCCAAATATCACATGTGGGATGAACTAACAAGTCATTTTGTGGGATCGAATGAGTCAATTGTATATTTGGTCCAACCGTCCAAATATCACATGTGGGATGAACTATGTTAGAAAGAATGATCTTCTTATATATATATATATATATATATATCTTGAATAAGATTGAAATCAATGCTGAGGATTAAGAATTGATTAGGGTTATTATGATTTTACTGGGCTGTTAATTCCAATCGACGTACTAAATCTTCTTAACTGATGTTTTCTTACAGTTATCACTGTGATTTATGGTTATATATATTATTGATTGATGTATATTGATTAATGTAAGATTATTAATGACAGGATGCTTCATTTTCCATCCATTGTGATTTCATCATTGATTGAGTTTAATTCATGGGGTTAATACTTAATACATTAACCGATGAAGTCTCAAGTTCGGTGCTTTAAAAATTTGAAGAGTCTGTTTAATTATAGGTATATGATGACACTTCTATTTAGTTGATTAATATTTATTAAGTTCTTTCGTATTTCAGTCTGCTCTTATTTTTTCCATCTTCTTTCTCATAATATTTTTATTATTATTGATGATAATCTAGCTATAAGAATTCTTTCCTTTTCATCATTTTGATTCACCTAAGTCTTATGTTGATTGTTTTTGCTGATTAAAATCAGGTTCAAGACAAAGGGGCTGACATGGATCTCAACCTACAAGGATTTCCCCTCTGAATTTCAATTCAGGTTCTGCTCTTTAACTTTGTTGGCAAATTTATTTTCTTTATATATCTAGGTATTGTTTCATGTATTTTGATGGATTGTTTAGTTAATTTTCTACCTTTACAACATTTGGTTTTACTTTCAGGGGAATTAAATTTATGAGTATGGTAATTAATTCAAATTGAAATCTTATTGAATTCGGTATTAAAAATGGATTAGTTGTATCACCTACTAAGATAAGTTTATTTCAAACAGAAATAAGATTTTTAGGCCATAATATTGTTCAAGGAACTATAAAACCTATAGATAGAAGTTTAGAATTCTCAAATAAATTTCCAGATGAAATTAAAGATAAAAAACAATTACAAAGATTTTCGGTTTATGGTTCTAATTGTTGGTCCGAAGGTGTTCCATGAAATGTTGCACTCATGAGGTTCTACTAAATAGGTTTATTTTTTGCTCTTCCTACTTATGTTTTTTATTAGTCATCATGTTTTTTTTTTTTTTGGTTTAATATTTTTAACAATTAAAATTGTTGAAATTTCTGGTGACGGTCATGGGTGGTGGCAGATTGTTAGCTGCTTTGCATTGATGGTGTGGTGTAGGACTAGGATATATTATATTTTGAGTCATGTTTTTAGAGCACCCCAATTAGGAGTTTAGGACCAACGATTAAGCTTTCAAATGGAAAAATTTAGCATTTGAGTCTAGATTTTGAAGGAAAAAAAATATGGGCTCTTTGTCTTATTTACGTTTGGTATGTGAATGAAGATGACTTCTTCTATACAAGACGATCCTAATATGCATTCTTTTACTTTGTTACCTGTATATTCATAGATAATAGTTAGTATTTGGATGTGGTTTAACTTTACCACAAAGGGGGTATATTCAATTGGTAAGAAAGTAATTTGTATGATATTAGTTTTACAACCTTCATAAATAATTTGAATCTTTTGTTAGTAGGTTTCGAGCATGACTAATGTTCCATGTGACATCACTTATTTGATGTAAATTGGATAGGTGTAGTGTATTGACGATATGTTGATCAATTACTTTATTTTAACATAAAAATAGTTCTGATGTATAGTATGCTTCTTGAAATACTTGATCATTAGTATTTAGTTCGTTTCATCATCTTCTTCTTCTACGGAGTCAAATATATATCAAGTTATCAACACATCACATATTTTCTGGAGTTGAACTCGAATGTCGTACCCATACCTTCTTGGTTGTAAGCCATCTCAAATACCATTAGGCCAATTTAGACCTACAAGATACCATGTTAATGTTTTCTAAATAATTAGGGATTATGACAAAGTTGCTATAAAATGCATGGAAAAGAAGCAGGATTTCTTTCTTTTTCAATTGAAGCAAGCAAAAGGAATGTTGTTATCGGGTCATGAATATATCATAGAAGTGGCAAAATGGGCGGGGCAGTAAGGTTGCATTTTTTAATACTGGGCTAAACGGTCCGGGCTGTGTATTTTTCAACACATGGTTCTTCATTTTCTGGTCATGTTCGTATAGGTAATCAGTGTATGGAATAAGTTATAAAACCTATACAATAAGCTTTTAGCGTATTAAGTATTTTAGATGACTTTTGGCTAAGTTGACCCATACTATCCTTTCTGTTAATTGCTCAGTTCTAAATTTAACTCATTTGAGTCCTTGGAGATAAGATCTACCCATAATGACGTGTTCTTAGGTGAATGGGTCGAAATAATCACTGTATCCAACCAGTTTAATTTTGGTGTTTAGAAGTATTTGAAATTATTTTAGATGACTTTTGGATTTCACCCATAAAATTCTTTCTGTTACTAGCTAAGTTCTAAATTTAACTCATATGATCCCTTGGAGATCAGTTCCAACCCAAAATAACGTATATTAAGGCGAATAGGTCAAAATAGTAACCGTTTATATGTTGTATATGTTGAGAATCTTATATATTGGTTTAGGTAATTGTGTAACCTCTGTATCTTTAGGATTGTTCGCAAGTCGCCACAGGATAATCCGAGGGACTATCAAACTTAGTTTGCTCTTGAATTCCTACCCAATATAAGGCACCTATCAAACTTAGTTTACTAAAGTAATTGACTGGCTCTGTTTTTTCATTTATCGTTGTTTAGTCATTAAGTTTGACCTGATCTTGAACATCTTATTTTCACACATCTACATTTTGTATTTGATAAAACAGTAGTCGCAAAGGAAATCCCTCCAAGAAGGTCACCCAGTTCATGCTGTATCATCGTTTTGCAGCTCAAAACCATCACATTCAACTGGTTTCAGGGGTCACAACCATCACATTCAGGTGAATTCAATTTTTTTTTTGATGATGTCTGGTCTTATTGAGCGCGTTCTTTTTACCTCTATGAGATATATAGATGTGAATAATGCCTAATATCAATTGCGTACCTTACACCTATGCCCCATTTGCCTAACTAACCCAAAGGATATGGCCTTTGGTTGTGGATATCAGGCATACTCTTTAATTTTGTTCAATTCTGTAGGTGTCAAAATGGGTGGGTTAGATGGATTGGTTATTGTGTCAAAACCGTTGAATTTAACAATATTTTACACATTTAATTATGCATAGATTATATGTAGTGCATACAAATGAACAACTTGTTGTACGGAACATAGTAATTTGTTGTAGTGAACTTAGTTTGAGCTACTTCTGAAACGTTATATAATGCTTAGTGAACCTTTTAAACTGTCGTTGTATTCCATAAATTCAGATGTTAAACGTTTAATGAGAAGTAGATTCAGTGATAGTAGGGTGCAGAAGGTAACTAAAGGGAATGAACAGAAGCCAATGGTTGTATTTGAACATGAATCAATGGAAAAGAGATTTTTTCCCAAAGAAATATCTTCAATGATTCTAAAAGATTTGAAAGAAGGTGCTGAAGCATATGTGGGACGAGAAGTTACAGATGCGGTGATAACTGTTCCTGGTATTTCAATGACAATCAACGACATGCAACCAAAGATGCTGGTACATTGTTTGGAATGTCATTTGTTTAATCACATCAGTAGCAATTGAATATGGTCTAGATAAGAGTGCTGGCATATATTGCCCAAAAGAGAAAACCATTTTGATCTTTGATATGGGTGGAGGTACGTTTGACATGTTCCTCTTTAAATATAAGCCGGAATGGTAATATTACTGTTAAAGGTGGGTGAGGATACTCATCTAGGCGGAGAAATTGTCAATATTTTCGCCACCATGAGAAGAAACTGTTAAATGTTTACTGAAGTTAAGTTGTAACCACAATTTTTCTTTTTATGACATCTGACATACTTAAATTTGTCTTTTCAGGTCAAAAGCCAGAAAATCCACGTGGTCAAAAGCCATAAACTGTTAAATATCTCCTGTTGTACCAAAAGTCGAAGGAAGGTTAATTGGCTGGGATGGTATGAATGAGAACTTGCACCATAATTTCTCTGTAAGAATCCATCAGGTTATTTTATAACCATGCCTATAATATAACATTGATCCAAAGACGAGTTTTTCCCTTTTTCTTTTAACCTATATAATACAAAGATCTTATAAATCTATTTTTCTTGATTTTTCAATTATCTCGATTTTCTTTTATGATGTTTAGCAAGTTTATGTTTGTATTTTAAGGTTTTGATTATATGTATGATTGTATGAATACCCATATGAATTTATTAATTAAGTTTTTGGGTAGCAGAAGGAGTTTAATAGATGATTTTGTAATGACTTGCAACAGCAGAAGCGCATCTGGTGTGGTGAAACAGAAAAGGGGTATAATAATTAATAAAGGTAAATTTCTGGTGATCCATACCAAAATTGATCAAGAATAACAGTGTATGGGAGGGTTCAATCGTGTAATGGACACGCCTGTATAGTCGAAGAGTCGAGAACTAAAATAAATCAGAATTAGAGAAAGGGAGAAGTTACCCAAAGTCTATGCTAAAACATTTTATTATTTTTGTTCAAAGAGTTTGATTGTTAATGTTAATGGTAATATTTTCTTTTTGTATTAAAGATTGACGTATTAAATCTTTCCACTTCCTATATATGGTTTTGGGGTTTGCAAGACTTCCGCTCCACCAACTCCTTGGCTGCCCAAGGCGATAAGTCACTATAACAAAGCAAATCAAATAGAAACAACATCAGGATGCATACAGCAAGTTGAGGTCATGCACTTATAGGTTACTAAATCTGTAAAAGGTATCCATAATTGCTTCATGTTTTCGATTCAGTAGTGTTTCGTACATTTGTTTATTTATTTATGTATAGTGTTTGATCAATGATGCATGAATTGGTTTGTGTTCTCTATTCAGTAGTATTAATTCACTGTTTCATGGATAGAAAAAAGGCCATCTTCATATTATATGTTCTTAACTTTAGAGTTCACAACATAATATATTCTTATTCTAATTGGAGTTTTCATTTTAAACTTAAACATAAACCTTTAATTCTTGACTATGTGAAGTATCTTCACTATGCCTGATTGCCTCATTTTTCTTGGGAATGTAGGAGATGGAGTTTGCTCATTCATAAGGCAGATCAAAGGGAGTGTCAAGATATGTAAGGTTAGACAATCACTAAGTTCACTTATAGTATCAAAGTGCTGAATAGCTGATGTAGATATCTATGACAATATTTAATGCTACTACCTACTAAAAAGGGCAAGTTAAATAGCTAGCATTAATATTTATTGTTCGTATTTAGTATTCTTATGAGCTCTTGCTGGAAATTTACACAAGACAGTTGATGACGATGCTAGGTATAAAGCATATTGATTTTCAAGGTAGGCTTTAGGTACAATCTGATATACTGTATACTGCATCACGTATTCGAGAGTAGAATGATTTCTGAAGCTCTGAGGCGTTTCCAATTTTTGAACTTATTTTTGTTGCTTTTACGATTTTCCCTGGACAACCTAGCTTAGTTTCTAATGATCTTCTAGGAGTCTTTCAGTAATATATAAGAGGTCGTTAGAAGATGATTTTAAAATAATTGTAGTAGGTAAGTACTATTTATTTATCTGTTATTAATAAATAGTAACTAGTATTTTACCCCCGCGCGTTGCGGCGGGTTACAATAACTAAATGCGTTCTGCCAGTCCGGAGAAACTCAAAATCAAAAGCTAATATCAAGAAAGATAAGTCTATCCATCAATCCAACACATACACACACATACATGATTCATACATGCATACACATTACATTAATATGGCCGTTGAAAAAAAGAATTACAACTGAGGTGAAAAAACTGCAGCAAAAGAAAGATAATCCCAGAGAACAAAATCATATGGAAATAGGCCAAGAAGATTACAAATATATTAGAGGAAAATCTTGCGGCACATCAACAACCCAAGTAAGATGATTGTCCGGCAAATAAAAAGCATCCTCATGTCACTTCCTTTGTTGTAAAAGAGTAATCATCCAGTTTAAAAACTGGAACGAAGGACTTTCCAGCAAGATGTGTAAATGGAATACTTTTGAGAACCAAAATTAGCCTAAATGACACTTGAAAGTCAAATGTTGACTTTTGGTAGGACTAAGACAGTGATCTTTAGCTGAAAAAGGATGACGAACTAAGCATTTTGGAAGCCATAGGATGCCTTTATAATAAGTTTTCTACCAAGCAAACTGTTTTAAGCAAAGAGATTGCATGAGTTTTATAATGAATGCATACCTGGTTATAGAGTTTATCGGGATTGTACTCCCTCAGATTGTGAATTTCAAGAGCAACTCTTGCATGACATCCTACCCCTGGCCCCTGGAGTAACAGGTTTATTAAGTATCCATGTAATGATTAGCATCCAGATAATACAACATGGCATATTAAAAAAAGGGGGTTAATAGATAATACCAAATCTTAATGTTATAGGGCCTCTGGAACTTATAGCTTTGCTTTTGGATGTTCCTCCAAACATTTGTAATGTTTTGGTCAGTACACAGTAGAGAGCAAAAGAGAGCAACAATTTTACTATTGCAGATTGGTAGCAGTCAGTACGTCTAAGTGCTTATTGCTTAGAAAATTCTCAAAGAAAAGAAGTTTTCTTTCAGCTATAAGGTATGTTATCAATTTCGGTGGTATACCGGTGGTATACCGGTTTTCGGTGAGTAGGTCTAATTTCGGTTTCATATACCGGTTAGGATTTCGTTTACGAGAAAACCGGTGGTTTTGACCGAAATTTGACCGAAATTCAAGCTTTCCAGTTTCGGTTATTTCGGTGGTTTTACCGGTCCATTTTTATGAGCCTAATTTAATAAAAAAGACCGATCCTTTTTTCTTTTTGATAGCCCATTATATCAATTAAGCCCATGAATAACAAAACCCACCTAAAGAATACAACCTAAATTCCTTAAAAACCCACCGATCGGATCAAAATGCTTCAATCAAAGAGCTTCAAGCAGCAGCAGCCACTAGGGCTTCAAGCAGCAGGCAGCAGCATCGACTTCAATTCAATCAAGCCCACCAGGTATTTTCTAAGTAGTTAAGGACTCGTATTTCGGTATTTCGGTCAAGGACTGGTATACGAAATACCGGTATTACCGGTGGTATGTCGGTGGTATTTCGGTAATTTTAATATTATTATATAATATATTATATATAATTATATATACATAAATAATAAGTAAAAGATGAAACCTGGAAGTGCCGAAACAGAAAACAGATTGCTGAAAACATAAAAACAGATTGCTGAAAAAAAACAGAAAAACAGATTGCTGAAAAAAACAGAAAACAGATTGCTGAAAAGTGAAAACAGAAAACAGAAAAACAGAATTCAAATGACAGAGATAGAGATTCAGAAAGCAGAAAACAGAATTCAAATGACAGAAACAGAGATTCAGAAAGCAGAAAACAGAAAACATAATTGATAATTCTGAAAGCAGAAAACAGAATGTCTACATGAAACAGAAAAGCAGCAAACATTGAAGTGAAAGTTTAACAAAGTCAACTGAAATCACAATTCTTGGAATTCTTCCTCCGAGTCCACATCAGCCAAGGCATCTACATCTACATCAAGCATAGTATAATCCTCATGTTCATCGTCATCTTTGTAGCGCGATCTTTTGCTCCTAAGACTTGGCCCAACATCTTCGTTTCCTCCCATTGCCTCCCGCGCAACAGACCAAAGAAGACCATCGGTACCATCAACAAACTCTTGAAGCTCTTCTTCAGTTGGTATAATCCAATCATCGTTTTCATCGACATCTCTCAACAAAATAGGATCCAAAGATTTGTTGTTTTTTAACGAGTTGAAACGCTTTTGTAACCTTGTGTTGTATTGAATGTATACAAGGTCATTTAGTTTTTGTTGCAAAAGACGATTTCTTTTCTTTGAATGTAACTGAACATAAAGAATAAACAAGTTAGTTAATACTTAATAAAAGCAGATTCTATTTACCAGAAAAAAGTCACAAACTTACATTGTCAAATGTACTCCAATTGCGTTCACACGGTGAAGCACTACAAGTTTGGCTAAGAACGCTAATAGCAAATTCTTGGAGGTAAGGAGTGTCGATCCCATAACTACGCCACCATATATCTACATTTTAAAAATAAATTCAAATTGAGTGATCTAATGAAATATTTAGCAATCTGAATTCTGAATTAGTAAATAACTAAATATACTTAGTTACTTACATGGTGCAACTTTTGTTCTAGCCCTCATAGCAGCCGCAGATCCAAATTGGTGAGTTGAATCAATGTAATGATTTAACTCAGCCCTCACTATATCATTATCATCATCATCGGGCACAAGACGGTCAATAGCATTATAAAGGCCAGTGATTAGGTCCCTATGACTTCGTATGCACACACCATTTTCCCCATGAAAGATAGCCGGGTTCAGATAACATCCGGCTGCACATTGGAGTTAAAATTAAAAAATAAGAAATCATATTAAATTAGTTATAACTTATAAAGTTACTACTTACTACCTGCATGTAATGGATGATAAAGTTGGTCAGACCATCTTGTTTGAATCATACCCAAAACTTTGTTGACCAGTCTATCATCATCAGTTACATTTCTCTGGATCTGGTTCTTCGCTCTGTCCATAGCATCCCAGATGTAGCCCATAGACGGCCTTTCTTCTGTATCAACCAATCTTACCACATCCACCAAAGGAGCTAACACTCGACAAGCTAGGTATAAGTTGTCCCAAAAATCTGTTTTTGCAACTATTCGCTCGACCTTCTTTCCACGAGGGTTTTTTGCAAAATCACTTTTCCTCCACTCTTCAGAAACAAACAACACTTGAATATGATGTCGATTCTACAATGTGACTCGGATATTATGATACGATGGAGCTGGCATACCTATCAATTAATTAATTAACCAATAAATCTTAAGAAACTAAGAAAGTGATAGAATTAACATAATTAAATAAGTAATAAACTAATAACCAATAAATCTTAATAACGCTTAAATACCTCTTCCATAATCCCCAACAGCATTGATGAAATCTTGGAAACCATCATCACGCACAGCATTGAAAGGTAAACCAACAGAATAAGCCCAAGTTGCAAATTTGTCCCAAGCTCTCATCTTTAGCTTCTCTTTTATTGGATTATTTCTATCCAATGAACTTTGTTTTGTTTTTTCAAGATTTGTATTGAGCAGAATATCCATCGGACCTCTCGTGTTGCTAGGACCTACAAATTTACTTTTCTTTGAAACACTTCCTTTTGATACAACTTCTTGAACATCATCATCAATTTGAGCTTCATTACCCTCTTTTAGTTCAGAATAATCAACCGAATTTGATCTAAGTATCTCTTTGTTTCTCTTTCTTTCTAATTGTACCTGGTCTTTTTCTCTTATCGAAGCCAATACTTTTTTCTTAATTTCCAGAGTCACTTTATCACAACCTGAAACTTGTCCTCCAGTATGAGTTAGGTGTTGCTTCAGTCGTGTAATTCCTCCTCCACTTATCTTCTTATTACATAACTTGCACCAAATGATATGTTTATTACCGGGGTCTCTCTGTTCTCCCCATTCCCATCCCATATCTTTATTCCCAGCTCTTCTACTTGCATCCGATGACATTGTATCATTGTTTGAAGGGTTTACTGATGCATGAGAAGATGGAGTTGTTGCATCATTGTTACTGGTCATAACTCATAATCAACCCTACTGCCTACCAAAAACAAATTGCAATTATACACTAACTAAATAAACTGCTGCTGCTGCTTGAAGAAATAAGTAAATAACTAAATAAACTGCTGCTGCTGCTTGAAGAAAGAAAGAAAAAAAAATACCTGGTGGGCTTGATTGAATTGAAGTCGATGCTGCTGCCTGCTGCTTGAAGCCCTAGTGGCTGCTGCTGCTTGAAGCTCTTTGATTGAAGCATTTTGATCCGATCGGTGGGTTTTTAAGGAATTTAGGTTGTATTCTTTAGGTGGGTTTTGTTATTCATGGGCTTAATTGATATAATGGGCTATCAAAAAGAAAAAAGGATCGGTCTTTTTTATTAAATTAGGCTCATAAAAATGGACCGGTAAAACCACCGAAATAACCGAAACTGGAAAGCTTGAATTTCGGTCAAATTTCGGTCAAAACCACCGGTTTTCTCGTAAACGAAATCCTAACCGGTATATGAAACCGAAATTAGACCTACTCACCGAAAACCGGTATACCACCGAAATTGATAACATAGCTATTTTTTTTTTTTTTTTCTTTCTTTCTTTCTATGATTCTATCTTATTTCTTTTTATGATTCTATCTTATTTACATATTTCTTTTGTTCTTCAAGCAGCAGCAGCATGTATTTTTTTTTCTTTCTTTCTTTCTATGTATGATGCAAGTAGAAGAGCTGGGAATAAAGATATGGGATGGGAATGGGGAGAACAGAGAGACCCCGGTAATAAACATATCATTTGGTGCAAGTTATGTAATAAGAAGATAAGTGGAGGAGGAATTACACGACTGAAGCAACACCTAACTCATACTGGAGGACAAGTTTCAGGTTGTGATAAAGTGACTCTGGAAATTAAGAAAAAAGTATTGGCTTCGATAAGAGAAAAAGACCAGGTACAATTAGAAAGAAAGAGAAACAAAGAGATACTTAGATCAAATTCGGTTGATTATTCTGAACTAAAAGAGGGTAATGAAGCTCAAATTGATGATGATGTTCAAGAAGTTGTATCAAAAGGAAGTGTTTCAAAGAAAAGTAAATTTGTAGGTCCTAGCAACACGAGAGGTCCGATGGATATTCTGCTCAATACAAATCTTGAAAAAACAAAACAAAGTTCATTGGATAGAAATAATCCAATAAAAGAGAAGCTAAAGATGAGAGCTTGGGACAAATTTGCAACTTGGGCTTATTCTGTTGGTTTACCTTTCAATGCTGTGCGTGATGATGGTTTCCAAGATTTCATCAATGCTGTTGGGGATTATGGAAGAGGTATTTAAGCGTTATTAAGATTTATTGGTTATTAGTTTATTACTTATTTAATTATGTTAATTCTATCACTTTCTTAGTTTCTTAAGATTTATTGGTTAATTAATTAATTGATAGGTATGCCAGCTCCATCGTATCATAATATCCGAGTCACATTGTTGAAAAGTCATATTCAAGTGTTGTTTGTTTCTGAAGAGTGGAGGAAAAGTGATTTTGCAAAAAACCCTCGTGGAAAGAAGGTCGAGCGAATAGTTGCAAAAACAGATTTTTGGGACAACTTATACCTAGCTTGTCGAGTGTTAGCTCCTTTGGTGGATGTGGTAAGATTGGTTGATACAGAAGAAAGGCCGTCTATGGGCTACATCTGGGATGCTATGGACAGAGCGAAGAACCAGATCCAGAGAAATGTAACTGATGATGATAGACTGGTCAACAAAGTTTTGGGTATGATTCAAACAAGATGGTCTGACCAACTTTATCATCCATTACATGCAGGTAGTAAGTAGTAACTTTATAAGTTATAACTAATTTAATATGATTTCTTATTTTTTAATTTTAACTCCAATGTGCAGCCGGATGTTATCTGAACCCGGCTATCTTTCATGGGGAAAATGGTGTGTGCATACGAAGTCATAGGGACCTAATCACTGGCCTTTATAATGCTATTGACCGTCTTGTGCCCGATGATGATGATGATAATGATATAGTGAGGGCTGAGTTAAATCATTACATTGATTCAACTCACCAATTTGGATCTGCGGCTGCTATGAGGGCTAGAACAAAAGTTGCACCATGTAAGTAACTAAGTATATTTAGTTATTTACTAATTCAGAATTCAGATTGCTAAATATTTCATTAGATCACTCAATTTGAATTTATTTTTAAAATGTAGATATATGGTGGCGTAGTTATGGGATCGACACTCCTTACCTCCAAGAATTTGCTATTAGCGTTCTTAGCCAAACTTGTAGTGCTTCACCGTGTGAACGCAATTGGAGTACATTTGACAATGTAAGTTTGTGACTTTTTTCTGGTAAATAGAATCTGCTTTTATTAAGTATTAACTAACTTGTTTATTCTTTATGTTCAGTTACATTCAAAGAAAAGAAATCGTCTTTTGCAACAAAAACTAAATGACCTTGTATACATTCAATACAACACAAGGTTACAAAAGCGTTTCAACTCGTTAAAAAACAACAAATCTTTGGATCCTATTTTGTTGAGAGATGTCGATGAAAACGATGATTGGATTATACCAACTGAAGAAGAGCTTCAAGAGTTTGTTGATGGTACCGATGGTCTTCTTTGGTCTGTTGCGCGGGAGGCAATGGGAGGAAACGAAGATGTTGGGCCAAGTCTTAGGAGCAAAAGATCGCGCTACAAAGATGACGATGAACATGAGGATTATACTATGCTTGATGTAGATGTAGATGCCTTGGCTGATGTGGACTCGGAGGAAGAATTCCAAGAATTGTGATTTCAGTTGACTTTGTTAAACTTTCACTTCAATGTTTGCTGCTTTTCTGTTTCATGTAGACATTCTGTTTTCTGCTTTCTGAATCTCTGTTTCTGTCATTTGAATTCTGTTTTTCTGTTTTCTGAATCTGTTTCTGTCATTTGAATTCTGTTTTCTGCTTTCTGAATCTCTATCTCTGTCATTTGAATTCTGTTTTTCTGTTTTCTGTTTTCACTTTTCAGCAATCTGTTTTCTGTTTTCAGCAATCTGTTTTCAACAAATTCTGTTTTATGTTTTCAGCAATCTGTTTTCTGTTTCGGCACTTCCAGGTTTCATCTTTTACTTATTATTTATGTATATATAATTATATATAATATATTATATAATAATATTAAAATTACCGAAATACCACCGACATACCACCGGTAATACCGGTATTTCGTATACCAGTCCTTGACCGAAATACCGAAATACGAGTCCTTAACTACTTAGCTATAAGGATAATTAATTGGCTTCAAAACTCCTGGAAAAACAAACTAAATAAATGTAACGCATATGCACTAGCATCCAAAGACAAAACCAATTCTAAAATCTGAATGACTATGCATAAAGTAATAGAACTTTCCTTATGAATGAGTCGGTTTGGTAACCATTTTTACCAAGAGGTAGAACTTTATTTTTTCTGGGAAAGTACTCCGTGTCAACCCAAAACAACCTGACATGAACCACTTCTGGGGCTCATGGACAGAAACATTTTCCAATTCGGCCATCTCCATGGTGCTTTCAAAGGATTTTTCATCCCACGTGGCAATCAGTGGAACTGCATACATTCTATGCAATTGTCAGCAACAATAAAGCTTTGGATATGTACAATATACAGGGATAACCAAGCCATACTCACTCCAAGGACGGTCAAGATCCCAATGTTGCGGTTATCAACTCTGTTATCCTCTCCACATTCAGTAATCTGAGACTATGATTCATTGATTAGGGATCGAAGGCTTACATTCGTAAAACAACATTTTCTGTAAATATTATCAGAAGGGAACAGTGCGGTGTGTGACTTACATTTGAGCGAGGACTGTCGCCATACTTTGTATACCAAAGTAAGCTTTCGAGATGGAGCAAGCACTTGAACATATGCTATACACAAACTAAATGGTTCATAAAATTATCTGTTACCCAACCTGGTGCACTAAGGTCGACTATCTGACAAAATATGCCCTCAAAAAGAATGAATTCTTGTCATATATTCCATACTGTGCAACTGTTCTTCGTAGGAACATTGTAATTCATTCCTTGTTAGCACTGGCAGTCTGGTAATAGCACAGAGACATTTTTCCCAGATAGATGGTTGTGATGAATAAACTATGGGTCTGAAGTTTAATTCTAGATACAAACTTGAGAGTAAAGAAGAAAAATAGGAATTGAAAATGAAAATGAAAATGAAACTGGAGTACTTTTGGGGGGAAATTTTTTTTTTTGATTTTTTTAGAGGCAGTGAAAGTTCTCATGAGAGCATGAGAACTGAACACGCTGCAGATAACGATGTAACAAATACAAATAAATAAGTATACAAATAGAAATTAGGATTCATAGAAAAAATCATTGAACTTATAAAGTATTTCTTCTAGAGTCCCGTAACAAAGATAAACAGTCAATCACTTATATAACTGATGCGAGATAAGCGAATTGCAGTGTTGACTTACAATAACATACGCATGTAGCTGCTGTTAAAATGCAACTATAAGGGAACATAACTTTGAAGGTGATTAATTGAACAAAAAAACGTAAGCTTTGTTATAAACTTGAAATATCAGTTCAAATAATTATATCGACAATGAGGTATTGTAAAAGTATGTGTGGCTTACATTGAACTCAGGTTGGTTTCTTGTGTATTCATCAATAACAATCGTTTCCATTGATGTTGTGGGACCAGTGTTTGGTGTCACTCACTGCGGCTTTAGAAGCGAATGTTGCTATCACCGTGACAATTTGTAGTTCAGTGGCGTTGTCTACCCGAGGACCCTTGTCTTCCCATAATGTCACTTAAATTGTCCTGGTATGGTTTAAAATGACATGTGAGATGTTTGAATACTGTTATAAGAAAATCATGTCTATTATATCCATCAACAAAAGCAGAATCAGATAGAACATCTTACGTGCACAACGAAACGACAATAGTTGTGATTTGTGAAGGCGCAGCTCCAACTGGGCCAAAAAGATCACCATACACTATGCATAGAGAAACAAACCAAGTGGTGTTAAAAAAAACACCAATTGCATGCTTTACAACAAAATAAACCCTAGCCTAAAATAATGAACTTAACTTAAGAAAAACAAAAGACATAGATACCTTGATGTTATGATTACCAAGAATCTTTCACAAATGAACATTAACCTCCAATTTTTTTGTCAAGAAAACCCTATTCCTAATTTCAATCGAGGTCGCACAATGGAGCAAAGAAAAGTGAAGACCACTCTAATACCATGAATAAAAACTAATATCGATAATGAAACACAATAACAAAGCCTTATACTCATTTGTCAACTAAGATGTTGAATATAAGTATAGAAATCATTATTAGAGTATTTTAAAAATTAAAAGCGATATGAATCTAGAAGGGAAGAAGATAGAGAGATCCAGATGAAGGAGGTGTGCTATATGTTTTGAATAATTGACATTAAATTATTGATTTGTGTATAAACGGAGCAAGCTAAGAAGAAAGAAAAGGCCAGAAAGTTGTAGAATGCAAGAAGGAATAAAAATATCATTTAACACTTAACTTATATTAACAATGGGCAAAAAAGTAAATTTAAGGTATGTTACTGTAGCTAACACAACTTTAATTGTTATATATAAATAATATTTATTCATTCTTATATATATTGATGATGATTGATCTAACCAATTTTTATGACACTTTCAGTCAGCTGCAATGGGCTAATGGGGTCTTTTACCTTTTGTACGTGGATTTCATTAATTTAGTTTTTTTTTCAATTAACTTTTAATTTAAAGTTTCAACATATTATTTGATTGATTTTTAGGCATATAAATTATGTTGGTTTATCACTTTCCTACATGTATATATACTTGAACAAAGTGAGATAACGACGTAACGTTGATTGTAAATTTTAAGGGGTTTTTTAACCCTTCTTTATCAAGTCTGGTATGAACCACATATGATGATATACAACTTTCATTAACTATTTAAAAAACCGGCAACAAACTACATGCAAACAATATATTTAAAACAGGACGTGCGAAGCACGAGTCTTTAAACGCTCGTATTGTGTAAACTTCTAAACTCCTAAATAGGGTGTTTTATGTATTGTCAATTAATGTACATGTAATTTGCCTCACACATCAACATTGTGATTTGCTCTTACGTAAATTGTGATAAACTTCTACTAGATCTGAAGGTGTCGTAGATATCATTCTTGTTATGTATACAAATATATATGATGTAGTGACTATTTTGCCCCTAACTTATTCCCCAAGTTTATGTACATTATATAAAGGGTTATAACCTTAATCTCATTGAAGCAATAAGATAATCCCTTCTCTTCCAAATTTTTTCTTTACAATACGTTATCAGCACGCTCTAATAAAAAAAAAATCTTCGGACGATAACAAAAGCAATAAAACCAATGTTTTGGTTTGTTGATCCAGCCGACAAAAACAATCTACAAAGTGCCCCTATGGCATCAGTTATATCCATATTACTAGTCGTAATACCTGTACGATGTACAGTAGCTATATAGATTGTATCATAAAGAAATTTGAATATCCCTCATAAATGATTTGTGAGTATGAAATAAATTATGGTTAAAGTAGATCGATGATCGAGGCTAAATTATAATAAACAGGAATGATAAATATAATATATGTTTAGTTAGAGTTTTAGATTTACCTTAAAATTTTTAGAATCACATCAAAATCGGAACTTGTAAGCATAGTGGATGACGGCAAACAGCCTTGTGATTTCGGATCGTAAACTCAAATTTTTGAAGTCTTCATGTTAATAACTTATTGTAAGTAATATAAGTAATAGAAGTTGAAGAATTGAGAAAGAAAAAGAGATAATTTATTAATGAGAAAACGATCAATCAAATAAGGTTATAATGTCTTTTGTATTAATAAGCCAAGAGTTAGAGTTTAACTCTAAGTCTAATAAAGAAATTGAATCTATATACAATTAAAAAATAACTCTAAGTCTAATAAAGAAATTGAATCTATATACAATTAAAAAAAGCTAATTTAATAAAATAAATAAATTAAAAGAATATGTGTCGATCAAGGATTACGCCATGTGTCTTTCAAGAACATCTCAATTCTGTTTTAGTTTATTGGTAGATTATTTGTCGATAAGTAGACCTCACAATCAATATCCAAATTAGTTATGTTGGGCTTCATTAAATACAATTTGGGTAATTTTCAATAACTCTTTCCATTAAAGGGGGTTTATTAAAGGCCATTGGGTTATTTTTAATGTAACTTTCTTGTAACTATTTTTTAAATGAGTTTCTCTAGAACTTTGAGTGGTGGTCGTTTGTGTTATCCAAAGGAAAGAGATTTTGAGCGATTACAAAATATGGAAACAAACACGAGGAATTCCGTACCCAATTTCGTATTGGAGCGAACCGCGACTCAGGTGATCATGGTCACAAAGTGTAGGTGCCCTATCGTTGAGCGGATCGTAAATAAGACGTGATTCGTTATGTCAATAGTGCGGAATCCTCTTGAGTTAACTAGATTGCTATTGCCTTCCGTCAATTAACAAGTAATTAATTAACCTAAGGACGTGCACGAAGTAGTAGTTCGTGTATAAGGTCACACGAGCAACAATTCGACTTAATTCCTAAATTCGTAAAAGTTCGATCACTAATTTCGTGAATTAGCTTTGTATTTATACTAGTAGGTTAATAATTCGTGTGGATTTGGGCTTCACACGAAGTGACTAAGGCCCGATCCATAAAAACCCTTTTGAGGTCGTGCTGACGTCAGCACGAGGGTCACTCAACGTACTGCTGACGTCAGCACGAGGAGCGTATCTTGGATCCTTTGTTTGACTTGTACATAACGTCCAGCCACCGTTTAAGCGTTCTAAGACACTTATAAACCTTGGCTCTACATTCTTGTACCTGCAAAACAATAATATAACACACAAACATAACAATAACCTAAACAGATATAATATTGAAGTTCAAACGTAATCATTAAATACCAACATAAGTTCTTATTTAAACGATTACAACTTATTCCTATAACAAAAATGTTAACTAAATCTATGTTGCTATTGTCACACAAATCCGCATCTACAGACTCCCCCTTGACATTAGCGAGTAGATTTCTTTAAATCGTTCTTTGAACTTCAAAGTCATCCGTTAAACAAAAGTCTTATGCTATTCCCATGAATTCTTTCAGCTAAACAAAAAGCAAGAATGTTGAGATAGCGTCTAACTTCTGTTCTCCAAAATCTATTTGCTGTACAAGGTGTCTCAATCAATCTTCTTTGATCACCTCTTGACAAATTGACAACTTGCATTGGATCATACATGCGAAGCAGCATCTTGCTCTTTGAATTATCAACAAACATTTGTGCTTCACCTGACTTGATATCTATCTGCCAATATGTCATTGTTGTCAGCAAGTCTTGATCCCATTTGATAGCGGGAACTCTTGTAATACATTTGATCTTTCTTTGAATAAACTCAAATGTACCATCTGGTTTCTTAATCTTCTTCATCGATCTAGGTTTAATCAACCTATCTTCAGGTTTCAAACCTCTATCTCCAAAATGCCAACTTCTTTCCTTTCGCAATCTCTGCCAAAGAAAATCAGCATATCCATTGTTTTGAAGATTTACAAACCATCTTTTTCCCAAATCTAACAAATCTGATTCAACTAGACTTCGAAAATATTTCAAGTCTCTTGGTAAGTACTGACATCCTTCTTTTCTCTTGATAACAAAGAAATCAATTCTACTATCATAGAACCAACTTTGTATCACTGAGAAATATGTGGGTGCGTCCTTATCTGAGATAAACTCCCAAAATATCGACGGCTTAAGATATCCACCCATAAGAATGTTAGCACGATTTCTATACTCTGGAACCCATTGATCAATAATGAACTCAGGGTCTTGCTGCGCCGAAGGAATATCAAAATTTCTAATATTGAACTCTCGCGTAGCATCAATTTCCCAGCATAGATCAACAATATTTTCATGTCCTTCTTGATCAATTATCTTTGCATACACCGTGAAACTTAATCTTGCAGCATTTCTCGGTTCATCTGGACTATCTCTGACTGGATTATCTCTGAGATATTCTTCTTCAGCCATTGGTTCAATCGGTATATCTCTATCTTCATTGAAGACACGATCAAAATCATAAGGTACTTTAAGTAACCTTTTTCTATCAGCTGCAGATACAATCATCTCTCCTTCTTCCAAGTCTTCATCATTGATACTGTCTAAGTCATCAATATCATCAAGATCATCCAAAGCACCGATTTAAAGCTTATCTGCAATTAAAGATTTCAAACATACAAAGATAAAGAACATAAAATATGTTAAGACTTAAAATAAAACAAGTATAAATACATAAAACAAGATAAAATAATATCATATCATAAATATAATGTAACTACTTAATACATTAATATTTATCTTATAATCATTATTAATTATCTTAATTACAAAAATCATTAACATTAAGGTATATAATCTGAATCTTCAGGATCATCAGAAGAATGTTTCTCAGAGTCAGACGACATGTGATTCAAAATCATTAGTCGTTTCCTCTCTTTCTTATGACGATCTGAATCTGACCAATAATCACTATCAAGGTCATCTTCAGCTTGATTAACCTTTAAGCTAAGATTTTCCCATGCTCTGGATTCTTCAACAACTCTATTATGAGGATCATTCGCAAATTTTTCTGCGATTTCCTTTTCTAGTCTTTCTTGCTCTGATCTCACCTTACGAGGATGATGATAATTAGGACTCTTTGAATTACTAGAACCGGATTTACTTGAATTGGAATCTTCCTCATCATCTGAGTTGTCTGAATCTTTAGGATCTGCATCTGGAGCAACCACCACAGCTTTACCTTTATCTTTCTGAGTCCCAGATGTACTAGCACCGGATGTACCAGCAATCTCTGACTCACGTTGTCTTGGCGACTCCCCCTGAACATCTGCAGTCTCTGAAGCAATCACATTAGCAGCATCAGCATCAGCATCTTGACCTTGACCTCGATTCTCTGGCTCAACAACGTTTCTGGTTGGTGGATCTTGAGCTGGATCTTGATCATCTTGATCATCTTCTATCTTGATCATCTTGATCATCTTCTATTTGCTTCTTTGCTTGCTCACCATCCTTACAACCATCTTTATCTCCCCCTTGAGCCAAGAATTGGTCAAGTCTAGAACCAAGAGAATGAACTAGTGCGGTCATCAAGTCCATCTCTTCTTGATGTTTGGCAGCTTAGAGCTTCAACTGTGACTCCAAAGCTGTCACACGCATTTCCAACAATCTGTTTTGTGAAACTATCTGACTCAACTGAACCTGAACTGGCAAAGCCGAACCAGAAGTAGAAACAATGTCGGAAGTAGACACAGGCGGTGGCATCGTAGTCTCAAAAGAGGGCATACGAGCACTAAAAGTCCCTGATGGAGGCATCTGTGGCCTTTGAAGTGGTGCCAACAGACGATTCATCGCTGTAGCAACAGGAACTAGCGCCTGAGTAGGAGTAACTTGAGGCCTAGGAGCTGGAACAGTCGACTCTGGCTCTTGACGAACTGTAGATTCGGGAGCAGTAGGAATCGTAACAGTCGTAGCCTCAGTGACAATTCTAGCATGAGAACCATCCAAACGTATAGTAAACTTGGATCTCGGCCTCTTATCACCAACAGAAGGACCAGCAGAAGCAGAAGTAGCAGACACCGAAACAGGAACTTCAGTAACAGAACCTCTTAGAGCAACAACTGATGGAGCATCACCTGCATGAGATCTCTCCATAGCAGCATTATACGCAGCAAATTCTCTATCAATTTCTGACTGAGTATGCTGTAGAACTTGCGATCTTTCAACAACATCAATTCCTTTCCCTTATCCACGTCTTCTCTTCAATGGTCTATCTGCTTCATCATCAGCATCTGAACCATCATCAGCATTAACAGTAACCATATGTGGTTCAGAAGGACCAACATCATCACCAACTGGAGCAGAAGTAGAAGTAGCAACTCCAGTAGTTGGTGTCACAAGATTTACAGGATCATCAATATCCTCTGCAAGAGCATCAAACTCTGGATCATTCTCCAGATTACCAGTAAACAAAGGAACATCATTGAGTTTCTCAAACTGATCTTCTTGCTCTTCCTGAGGATTATTTTGAACCTCAACATCATCAGCATTAACAGTAACCATATGTGGTTCAGAAGGACCAACATCATCACCAACTGGAGCAGAAGTAGAAGTAGCAACTCCAGTAGTTGGTGTCACAAGATTTACAGGATCATCAATATCCTCTGCAAGAGCATCAAACTCTGGATCATTCTCCAGATTACCAGTAAACAAAGGAACATCATTGAGTTTCTCAAACTGATCTTCTTGCTCTTCCTGAGGATTATTTTGAACCTCAACATCATCAGCATTAACAGTAACCATATGTGGTTCAGAAGGACCAACATCATCACCAACTGGAGCAGAAGTAGAAGTAGCAACTCCAGTAGTTGGTGTCACAAGATTTACAGGATCATCAATATCCTCTGCAAGAGCATCAAACTCTGGATCATTCTCCAGATTACCAGTAAACAAAGGAACATCATTGAGTTTCTCAAACTGATCTTCTTGCTCTTCCTGAGGATTATTTTGAACCTCAACATCATCAGCATTAACAGTAACCATATGTGGTTCAGAAGGACCAACATCATCACCAACTGGAGCAGAAGTAGAAGTAGCAACTCCAGTAGTTGGTGTCACAAGATTTACAGGATCATCAATATCCTCTGCAAGAGCATCAAACTCTGGATCATTCTCCAGATTACCAGTAAACAAAGGAACATCATTGAGTTTCTCAAACTGATCTTCTTGCTCTTCCTGAGGATTATTTTGAACCTCAACATCATCAGCATTAACAGTAACCATATGTGGTTCAGAAGGACCAACATCATCACCAACTGGAGCAGAAGTAGAAGTAGCAACTCCAGTAGTTGGTGTCACAAGATTTACAGGATCATCAATATCCTCTGCAAGAGCATCAAACTCTGGATCATTCTCCAGATTACCAGTAAACAAAGGAACATCATTGAGTTTCTCAAACTGATCTTCTTGCTCTTCCTGAGGATTATTTTGAACCTCAACATCATCAGCAGCAGCAGAAACCGGCTCTTCATCTTCCCAACCTTGTCTAGGTGCAACATAGTTAGGATTAATCAGATGTCCAAACAATGGTGGATTACCAACATCCGTCGGAACTTCATTACCACTAAAGTGTTTCATCATTTCTACAAACACTTTATTAGTCAGACGACCCAAATTGAATGTAGGACCATCAAACGGTAAATCAGCTGCAAAATGCCGAATGATTATCATAACAAATCTTGTAAATAAAAAGAACTTCTTTTCGCTTCCAAATGATCTCAACTGCTTAACAAAATTATCATATATGTACTGAGAAAAGTTGTAAGGCTTGTTCAGCACAAGAGCAACCATCTGAGAAGCAGTATAAATGTTCAACTGATCATGACCTGAACTCCGATGACTAATGGACCTCAATAGGTAATAGGCAAGCAATCTCCATTTACCTTTAATGCGGTTCTTACGATAAGGATGTGTAATAACACCCCCATAACCCATACGCCTTAGAGCACCATCACAAAACCTTTCCTCAAAGTCTGTCGGACCTTGCTCTATATCAACATCACCTAAGTCCAAAATAGTCCTTAAGTCTCCAGCAGAAAACTGAAAGGTAACACCTGCAACCGTAGTGCGAATGACAGTATGATCACCAATCTGCACTGGTCTGGCCGAATTCCAGAACTGACGAATAAGACTTATGACCAACGGAGGGTTCTCGGTCAAAGAAAAACGAATACGAGATCGTGCGAGATACTGTAGGACACCGTGAAACTCTGGCGTGCATCCTTGCTGAGTAATGCTGAGATCGATTGCAGCATTATGTTCTTTGACGAAAACACGATCACCTGCACCTTGTCCTGCCATACCTGCACAAAACAAATGAAAACGACAAGAAAATAAAACAAAATAAAAAAAAATAAATAAAAAATAAAAATAAAAATAAAAATAAAAATAAAAAAAAAATAAAACAAAATAAAAAAAAATATTCAAAAATCACGATCTGCTTCGTGGGCCGGGTCAGCACGAGCCATGCTGACGTCAGCACGGACGGAATCAATTTTAACACACGTACAGCTGCACACTTCAGATTTTGTCAATTTTTACAGAAAAAAAAATGATCAAAGAAAAATTACAAAATTTCCAGAAAAAACATAAACCTGTAGATACTCGTTACCTGAGCCTTGTATCTACTCGAAAATGCAATCTTACCAACAATCATCCGTACAAACATGTCACCAAAATAATGTATCAAACTAATCTTACATTATAATCTTGACATAAAATCAATCATTTCTCCATTGATGCTTAACCAAAATATATGCAAACTTACATAGAAACAAATTCAATGTATATTGCATCAAAATAATCATACCAACAACCTATCACAATAAGTCTTAGGTTGAGGTCTTGATTTTACACAATATAACCTATCACACCAAGTTCTAGGTTATTACAAGGTTAATTATCCTTGTAGCACATAACATGCATAGATCATTGTCCGTCGCAATACAATTCTAAGAACACATGGAAACGATTTTGTTCTCAATCGCAATCTGAAATTTTGATGTCATTTTCCTTTTAAATGAAATTTATTACCTGTAACCTGCACACTTAACAAACTTCATCAATGCATCAAAATCAACACATATAACATAAGCATGCAAAAACAACCAAAATCTTAACCTAGCAATTCAAAATAAAAACTAAGTCAAGTCACATCTTTGTCAAGCATACTTATCAACCATACATAATTGAAATTTCAAAAATATATTGAAACTAATTCAAAAATATATTTTGACTTTTCAATTTTCAAAACAAAATCCTTTTCTAATCTTAAACAACTTATGTCTATATTAGAAAATCCATCTTTTAAACATACACTATAAGCAACAAGACCTATATAATCCACTAAGGACTATATATCTTCCTATGGAATCATCAGATGCTTATCAAATCTCTCGTGCAATAAGAACTAGTTTGACACTACAAACTGACACAAAAATTAGTACAAAAATAAAAATAAAAAAAATAAAAATAAAATATAAACTACGTTATTTATTTACAAGAAATTCTAAGTTTCTGCGGATTAGATCAGATTAGCAATTACATAAACCTGCGGGTGAGAAATAATTCTCTTATTATTAGTTATGAACAGTGACCCAACAACGATTACCGGTATGTTTGTCCTCTTAAACACTCGGTACTTCCAGCTTCCTTTAGGTGTGAAACACTTTCGACATACCCTGGCCAAGGACAGTCACCATGTAACCCGAGTAGCCTAATATGCCACATTATTATTTGCGAACTTATGTGACCCACATTCAGATATACTCCCGTAATCGACACAAGCACTAAGATAACAAATATTCAATATATATTCAAAAACATCCTTGAACAAACCATGAGACACTTTTTAAGATTTAAACAATTTAATTGAATTTAGTATCTTGCGATTTAATTTATTTATTTGCTTTTGCATTTCATTATATTTGGGAACCCGTGATTTTCGATGAGACCCGTGTAGCGAACTTTCTGACAACCTATCCCAAGTTGGAAGCTTTAGGTAGGCTAGGTATACGAAGACACCCCGAGGACATACTTGTCCGAATCTCAAAGACCACATTAGTCCCTTAATTACATTCATTTCATTTGCATAAACAGAATAACAATATCACATTATATCTAAATTTAACTTTCATGCTCATGATTTGTAGAGGTTTTTGCCTATACATTGAATAAATCCTATAATAATGCTAGATCTTTCACAAAATTTAAGGACCAGATCTAATCATTTCTGAAAAGCAAGCATTCTCAGCCATATATCTGAATATGTTTCCCACAAGAACATTACCGTTGAAAGTTCATTAATTCAGGGAAACCTTGGTACTTTGTGCCTACCAATATATCCTAAATTGTAATCACTGAACTAAGCAGTTATATTACGATTAAGCAGGCTTAAAAGCTAAAGTATCCTCACTTCTAATCGTCTTAAATGCATCAACTTAAATCTCTATCTTATTTATTTTTGTTGTTTTCTGATTTTTATATTTTTATGACACTAAGAACTCTTTTTGTATTTTTATGACTCTAGCTATTTACAGACACACACAAAGACATAAAAATAGTTCTTTTGAGAGATCTAATATCATTGAGAAGAATTAGCTTCTCAAAGCGAGTCTTATCAAATGCTTTAGTATACAAATCAGCTAGATTATCATCAGTTAAAACCTTTTCTAAGTGAATTAACTTCTTTTGGGCACAATCACGCAAGAAATGATGTCTAATATCAATATGCTTGGTGACTTTATGCATGACAGGGTTATTAGTAATGTCTATAGCTGACTTATTGTCTATTCTAATAGGTGTATCAAGAAAATCCATACCGTAGTCACGCAGTTGTTGCTGAATCCACAATACCTTGGAACAACAGCTACCAGCAGCCATATACTCTGCCTCACACGAAGACTGAGCAACGCATGTCTGCTTCTAACACTGCCACGATACTAATCTGCCACCTAAGAACTGACATCTTCCAGTTGTAGACTTCCTGTCGTTATTGCATCCGCCAAAGTCCTAATCAGTATCTGCAACAAAATCAAACGTTCCTCCCAAAGGATACCATAGACCAAGCCCTTGGTTACCCTTTAAATATCGTAGGATACGCTTTGCTGCAGTCAAATGTGACTCTTTCGGACTAGCTTGAAATCTAGCACAGAGACAAACAGCGAACATAATGTCTGGACGCGAAGCTGTCAGATACATCAATGAGCCAATGATAGCACGATAATAAGTTGCATCTACATGGACATCTTTAGGATCAAGAACTCCTAAACCATGATTTTGCTGAATAGGAGTACCATATGTCTTGGACCCTAACATTTGAAACCTCTCCAAGATGTCATCGACATACTTAGACTGGTGAATAAAGAATCCATCTTTCCTTTGATCGACCTGTAGTCCGAGAAAGAATTGTAATTCCCCCATAACACTCATTTCAAACTGCTTTTTCATGCTCATTTCAAATTCTTTGCACATCTTGTACAATCAAATAATCTCGCTTCCGCCATTTGATAAACAACGTGCTGTCTATCGAACCTCTAGTAAAACCATTTGTCAACAAATGTGTCGACAACTTTTCATACCACACTCTGGGTGCTTGATGCAATCCATAAAGAGCCTTATCAAGTCGATATGCTCTTCTTGGATAATTAGGATCTTCAAACCCCGGTGGTTGGTAAACATAAACTTCTTCTTTAACTTTACCATACAAGAAGGCACTCTTAACGTCTAACTGATACACCTTTATACCTTTGAAGCTCGCATAGGCCAAAAATAACCTTATAGCTTTAATCCATGCAGCTGGTGCAAAAGTTTCGTTATAGTCATATCCTTCTCGTTGTGCAAACCCCTGAACAACTAAACGTGCCTTATTCCTGGTAACAATCCCTTTGTCATCTCGTTTGCATTTAAATACCCAACGAGTTCCAATCGGTTCTTTACCTCTAGGCACATCAACTAACTCCCATACTCCAAGTTTCTCGAATTGAGCTAATTCTTCTTGCATAGCCTCAACCCAAAAAGGATCTTGAAGTGCAGCCTTATTATTCTTAGGCTCTTCTTATGAAATAAATCCAGAGTATAAACACTCAGTTATCAATCCAGAATCCTTCACTTCACAAAACAAACTAGTCATCTCCTTATTCAACTGATTCCTAGTTCGAACAGGTTCTGTAGCATCACCAAGAATATTTGTAATCGGATGAGCCTTATTTACTCGATATTGAGGAACCGAATCAACATTTAGATTATCTCCTAGATTCGATTGAATCTATAATTCAGGAGAACTAAAATCATCTTCCGATTCTTCAGAAATAGGATCATCATCTGGTAATGGAACCTTTGAAGGAGTAGTTGGAGTAGTGTTTTCGGGTTCAGTAACATCTGAATCTGATGTCTTATTATTGTTCTTACTACTTTCACCAACAACAGTCGTAGACTGAACTTTGGTTGGAGTAGTATCAACACTATGAGCAGGAGATGATGTAGGGGTAGGAGCATAATCCACGTGATCTCTTAAAATGATCACATCATCAAAAGTTTCAGGATCTGAATAAGAAGCAGGACCGTGTAACGAACGAAACACACTATCATAATCGAAATTCTTGCCAGTTCCAGAATGTATAGCAGGTTTATGACTGACAATCTTGACATTTGTACCCAAGTCAACTTTGCCGGTCTGTTTATTGTAAACCCGTCGAATAGAAGTACCCGGTTTATAACCCATGAAAAATCCCTCTTCCACCTTTGGATCAAACTTGGACTGAGGAAGATATTTCAAGAAAGTACACGGAACTCCAAAAGGTTCAACATTCTGTAAATTTGGTTTCTTCTTATGTAGAAGCTCATAACATGTCTTATTATGACGCTTAACTACCAAAACCCGATTTAAAATATGACAAGCTGTATTCACTGCCTCCCCCAAAACATAGTAGGGAGCCCTGAATCAGCAAGCATTGTTCTGGCTGTTTCGATTAGAGTCCTATTCTTTCTTTCAACAACTCCATTCTATTGTGGTTCATACGGTGCACTGAATTGATGTTGGATTCCTTTGGAAACACAGAAGACTTCCAACATATTATTCTTAAATTCAGTTCCGTTATCACTCCTGATTCTCTTAACACGAACTCCCTAAACATTTTCTGTTTCAACAAAGAAGTTGATCAAAATCTGTGGAGTTTCATCTTTCGATCGAAGAAAGAATACCCATGAGAATCTCGAGTTATCATCAGTAACCACCAAACAGTAGTACATCCCACCTATACTTCTTACATTCACAGGGCCAAATAAATCCATGTGAAGTAGCTCAAATGGGTTGGCAATAGAATTTACTTGCTTCGGTTTATGAGAAGACTTCTGCTGCTTACCTTTCAGATAAGGTACACATTTATCTTCCATTTCAAACCTTTTCAATGGAACACCTTCAACCAAACCATGTTTCACAATCTCATTCATCTTTCGGAAATGAATATGTCCCATTCTTCTATGCCATAACAGAGATTCAGATTCATTTGCTTTTTGTCAATAAGCAAATAGGCTCCTTGGAATCATCAACATCTAACATGAGGCCATAGATGTCTTTCTTTCTAAGAGCTTTAAGTAGGATCCAGTCTTCAGGAATAACATATCCCGGCTTCAAGATTAGTGCTTCCTTCTCAGTAAAATGGACATGATTACCCTTGTCACAAATTTGAGAAATACTCATCAAATTATGAGATAGCTGTTCCACATAATTTACTTTCTCCAATGTAATCTTCCCATTGACAACATCACCCTGGCCTGAAATATTGCCGCCCTTGGGACCTGCGAAACTAACATAAGAACCATTTATATCAACATAATTGGACAACAACTTCTTATCCCCTGTCATGTGCCGAGAGCATCCACTGTCAACATACCAAAGACTGATAGGCTTCCTTGGTTCTCCCTGCACATTTAATATAAATTAAGTTAGTTTCTGAAGGGGACCCAAACCTTCTGAGGTTTAGGTTTACCGGACTCATCATACATCATTAAATCAGTCCAGTATCCATCGCTCTTTGGTTGAGCCTTGGATGTATATGGTGTCATAAACTGTTTCTTAGGTGAAATGAAACGAGTCTTAGGAGGAGAATTCTTTGGTGAATGTGGACCAAATCTAGGAGGAGTTTCTAATCGATCATAGAACTTGGAAACATTTCCATTTCTACGAGGTGGTGATCGATTCTGTTGAACTTGCTTATTCCTAGGTGAATTACTCCTATGAGGTGTACGGGATCGACTCGGACTTCCACTACTAGTAGTAGCATTCTGTGAATATCCCTGTCGTTTGGGGGTCTTTGATCGAGCATTATGAGCATTAACATCTGAATCACTAGATGCAGTGGAAGAGACATTATTATCCGGGCAGTGTCTCTTTCTATTTGGACAACAACTATAAACATGTCCTAACTCATAACAGTAAAAGCATGATATATTTGCCCTCAATTTTCTAGCTTTAACATCAGACTCTGCAGAAGTCACACCTAAACACTGTTTTAATTTAATTGTGGCTGACTCTTCCTTTGATAAACCTTTTGACTCATTACCATTTGAAAACTGTACTTTCTTTTGAATTCTTGGTTGAGTCAAGAATGGTGTTAAGGTAACTCCACTAGACGTAGATTCATCCTTATTCCAAACTTTATCAATCTTGTCATGATCTATCTTTTCAAAATCAATTTCATCAGATGTAAGGACAGTGTTACATCCTTTCATTGTAAAACATTTTACTACTTTTTCAACAGGACAAGTTTGATTCACACAATTAGATCCTACCAATACATTTGCATCATAAACAGCATTCTTAGGATCTATCGGTTTGACAAAAGAATTTACAGACTTATGTTTCTTGTTTAAAGCCTTTATCTTCTCTATTGTACTTTTAGAGGATTTAAGATCTTCAGTTTGATTTTCTAGATTTGATTCAGGAGGTTGACCTTCAAAAATCTCTTCTTTCTTAGTCCAGTTGCTCTAGAGATTCAGTATAATTATCATTAAAAGGCCCTCTAATTTCCGTATAATCTAATCCCAAACCACCTTTATTTTTAGAATCTCGTGGTACAGGAGTTTGCAACTGCATAGATCTTATTAATTCAGATCCTCTAATTTGTTCCAATCTAGTATTAAGCTTGACAATTTCCAATTTTGCGTCAACTAACTCTTTCTCCTTCGCAGAAAAATCTTCAGTTAGTTTAACATACTGTTCATTACCTACCTTTTCCATTAAAACTGACTCTCTTAGTTTTTCTTTTAAGGCAAGAACATCTTTATTTAAAGCTCGAATTTTATCTTTATAAAGACTTTCTTGTTTCACCAAACCAAAATTTTTGGCAAAATATGAGTCATTTTCCTTCTTAAAGGTAGAGTTTTGACCAGTCAAGTTTAACACAGTTTTATTGAGAATGAACACCTCAAGTTTCATTTCAGTTAACATTTTGCAAACATTAACAATTGAGAGTAAGGAGCATGATACCTTTTGATCAGCGGCCTTGCAATCTACCATGTATGCAACAAAATCTTCAGTTGTCATACCTCCAGGTATCACAAATTCCTTCATTTGATCCTCAATGCTCTTCTCAGAAATTGCATCATTTGCTTTGGTTGACACATTTTTCACAACAGGAGCTATCATAGCTGTCATAGCTTCACTCTCAGACCTTACTATATCAGCAACTTTCTTAACATTCTGCTTCACAACCTCAGATGCAGCTTCTTCACTTGTATACACAGCATAATCTATTTCTTCAACAACTTCATTTGACACATGCGCATAGTCATCATAAACCTCAACTAAATATGCATGATTCGAAGTGTCATCCGACTGTGTATCCCATTGATAAGTACCATCTGGATTTTGAACAACAACAACCTTGGACTCCAAAAGCTGAGGAGACCCTGACTGTGTAGGCGTAGCAGGAAATGTAATCATTGCTATCGTCTTCTGATGATTGGGAGGTGTAATACCGCCTTGATTGTAGTTCTGTCTACCTGCAACGGTATTATCAGTCCTTTTTGGACGTTGACACTCTCTCGCAAAATGACCAAATCCATCACAATTATAACATTTCACCTTGGATTTGTCAAAACCTTTAGTGCCATTTCCCAAAAATCTTCCAGTTCTCTGAGAGAATCTCCTGACCTTAATGGTCAACATAGCTAACTACCATTGTAGATCCATTTCTTCTAAATCATCAGGATCTATCTGGTTGTAATCATCATCAATCAGTGCAGGATCAGTAACTTTTCCACCAATGTAAGCTTCATGAGCCGAGCAAAAGGCTGAGTAAAGATTCATTCTTCTTTCTGCGGAACTCATACTCATTGGCATCAAGTGAAAGGACTGACTATTGCTCTTGACATTTGCATTTGTAGCATTTGTATTGTCATAAGCAACATATCCTGCAAGTCCATCTGCATCAACTATTGGTGTAGCTTCAACACCACTTAGAAATGCATTCGTTCCTGAGCTAGTACTTGCCAAATGAACTGAAGTTGCATGATATATTGACGGATCTTGTGTGAAATCCGAATGAGTATCCTTTATCCTTCTTTTCATTTCTCTATTCTTCAATTTGGAAACTACCGTCTCAAAGTCCCATGTACTGTATTCCTTGTCATCTTGTAGATGATGAACATATTCAGTCCATGTTTTTGGTAGTGAATCCAAGAACTTATCTACTAACTCAGTCTGAGGATATACAACCCTAAAATATGACAACTCAGTAGTTAAATGACTGAATCGAGTAATTATCTCATCAAGAGATTCTCCTTTCAGTCCATTGAAGGCTTCATACTGACGTTTAAGAAGTTTAATACGATTTTTCTTCAAAGTAGCATCACCCTCACAGTACTTTTCAAGGGCATCCCATAACTCCTTTGAAGTAGTGTACTTTTTAAACAAATGCACACTTTCTTGAGGTAAGGCCATCGTAAGTGTTGAAAGTGCCTTTCCTTCCACAACGTATTTCTTCTTTTCAGCATCTGGCATATCAGTGTAAGTATATGTACCAATTACACCATCTTTCTCAAATGTTGGCCAGTCAAAACCTTGAGTTATCATCACCCACATATCAATATCATTCAGACGAATATAATCTTCAAATCGTCTTTTCCACATCCAATAGTTTTCCATACGGAAAAGCTTTGGAGGTATGTTGCCACGACCAACCTCATGGTCATGCATGATCATCTGACTGATAAACAGGGCATTTGGTGAATTAGCAGCAATAGGTACAGTAGTCATTTAGAATCTTTACAAGTAAATCAGACGAAAATGATATACTGTAGACACGAGGTCGTGCTGAGGTGGCACGAGCTGAACAGACGAGTAGAGCACGAAGAGTACACGAAGTAAGTGCGTGCTGACGTGTCGCGAAGAGGACACGAAGTCAAGTTAGTGCTGACGTAAGCACTTAACAAAGATCACCTCGTGCTGACGTAAGCACGAGGTCGCGCGATGAAGAACACGAACTTGTATAAAACCACGAATTTCGAATTGATTTTGCAATCAATAGCAAATCAAACGATCTTACACCTTCTGGTAATCAACCTTAGGGCTCTGATACCACTTGTAGGTGCCCTATCGTTGAGCGGATCGTAAATAAGACGTGATTCGTTATGTCAAGAGTGCGGAATCCTCTTGAGATAACTAGATTGCTATTGCCTTCCGTCAATTAACAAGTAATTAATTAACCTAAGGACGTGCACGAAGTAGTAGTTCGTGTATAAGGTCACACGAGCAACAATTCGACTTAATTCCTAAATTCGTAAAAGTTCAATCACTAATTTCGTGAATTAGCTTTGTATTTATACTAGTAGGTTAATAATTCGTGTGGATTTGGGCTTCACACGAAGTGATTAAGGCCCGATCCATAAAAACCCTTTTGAGGTCGTGCTGACGTCAGCACGAGGGTCACTCAACGTACTGCTGACGTCAGCACGAGGAGCGTATCTTGGATCCTTTGTTTGACTTGTACATAACGTCCAGCCACCGTTTAAGCGTTCTAAGACCCTTATAAACCCTGGCTCTACATTCTTGTACCTGCAAAACAATAATATAACACACAAACATAACAATAACCTAAACAGATATAATATTGAAGTTCAAACGTAATCATTAAATACCAACATAAGTTCTTATTTAAACGATTACAACTTATTCCTAAAACAAAAACGTTAACCTAAATCTATGTTGCTATTGTCACACAAATCTGCATCTACACAAAGTTCAAAATAAAAATATATAAATTTCAGAAGGTTTTTTAATTAGACAAATATTTTTTTATTATAAGCAAAAATACTTTTTGTCATACAATTATACGATACAGTTGTATGACGCAGATAATTTTATTTGTAATCATCATAACGTTAAAGGTAAGTATCATTATATTTTTTAATAATTGGTTTTGTTAAATAACTGCTCAAAAAAACAAGTCATTAAATATACCTTGGAGTGTGGTGCATTTATTTTCTTTGTTTTATTTTGTCCTTCCCAGTTTGCTCTAGTGGTAGAGCACCCACTTTCTAAGTGGGACGTCTTAAGTTCGAGACTGGGTTTGGACATCCTAAGTCCTTCAATGATGCTTTGTTCCTGGGATATCTCAGGTTCAAGGTTGAGTGGACAAGGTTTACTCCAATTAAATGTCAGTGTCTTCGGCGGTTTAGTTGGAGGTTTTCCCCCTCCGTGGTTCCCTGAATACTTGTAACGGCCTGTGGTCAACATCTCGTTGTCTTGGGTACGTGCAAGGCTTCACCATTATGGTGAGGTTTCCCTGATGTCGTGTTCCGACTGAATGTTCAAAAAAAAAAAAAAAATTCTGTTTTTTTTACCAGTTACTGTTACTTTAAATTAGTTGTAAATATATAGATATGTGCCTATCTATATGTTTAACTACGGGTGCATCTATTTAACACTTGTTTGTTTCATAAAAGCGAGACTTGCATCAAACATCCCATGACTATGATATGATTCGTACACCATTATTTTTCAGCTTATATCATCAAACATCGTTTAACATATTATATTATATAATAATATGAAGTAGTCTTTGGCGGTATATATATCTACCACCCCTGTTAAAATCCCACATCTATCTACACTCGTTGATTATTTTAGTTACCTCCTTTCCAAACTTTCTCTGTCAATTCTAGTTCTTAATATGTTTGCACAGTGGTGAATCCAAAAAATTGAGATGGTGGAGGCATAAAATTTGTAACTTAGTCGAATAGCTTCACCCAAATAGCCTCAAATTAGCAGCAAAAATGACACCAAAATCAACATTGAAACAACAATAAAATCAGCATAAAATAGTACCAAACCCTCACCTAAATAGCCATCAGCAGGAAAAACAGCACCAAAACATCACAAATATCAACATCCAAATAACACAAAATTCAGCATACAAACATTACCGAACCGGCAAAAAAACTACCTAAAATCAGCATACTTATAACACTAAAAACAACCAAAAAATGGCAAATAATTAACATAATAACATAAAAAAACTACCTAAATTTAACATTTTTAGAATCAAATAACTACAAACAATAGTATGTTTCATAAAACTAGAGAACCAAAGTACAAATTATAATATATTGGTCTTATCTCATCTATTTGGTTAGGGTTATAATCAATAATCCTTTTCCTATCTGGATCCATGGAAGATAATTCAAATCAATTAATATAGGCATTGTATGAGTAGAGGTCGGTGGGGGAATATTATGAGCCATATTTCAAGTTGAAGATTCGCTATCAGTACATCATCTCTTAAAGTGAATAACATTCTTTTCAAGTATTTCTCTATGTCTTCAAATAAAATAAATATAAGTAGTAAAATTATAAAATGTTTTACAAAAACAACTTAAAGAAATAAAAACTAACAACTTTCCAACAAGAGTTAAATAATAAAATATTCATAATATTATGACATTCATAATCGGATAAACAAATAAGATTTATAAAGTTATTACCTAATACCAAATAAATTTGAGGATTTGAAATAATTCATAAATATAAATTTATCATTATAGTATTTATAAAATTATGACCTAATAATAAATAAAATTAAAGATTTGAAATACTTAATAGAATAAGCAAATATTATTATGTGAATCACTTGCTCAGTGGCTTTCTTTTTAAGGGCGTTCGCCAATCCCCTGTAAATCCATGTTTCACCTTTAATTTAATCAAAAGCTTATAAACTAAAATACTAAATCCACGCTTGTTTTTGTTAATCCGTTAACGCATTAGTTTTTTTTTCTAAAAGTCTAGAGTTTTTATAAATTGGGTTGGCTTTATTTTGTAGTTTTGGCTGAAATCATGTCAAATAGTTTATTAAAACGAGGTACCCGCGCAATGCGGCGGCGGTGACGGGGACGGCAGTTTAGTGGTGTACTGTATTATTGGTAGTGGTGGTGGTGTCAAGTGGTGCAGGTTGATGTAAAAAAGATAGTGGAATTTTAATATAAAATCTCAAGGGCAATTCTGGTAATTTAAAGAAAGAAATTACTAAAAATAGATTAGGGCCTTTTACTTTATAAGGGAGTAGAGATTAGCAGTATTGAGCTTTTGATTAAATTAAAGATTAAATATGGGTTTAGCTGGGGACTGACGAACGCCCTTAATAAGAAGCCACATAAGCCACTGAGTAAATGATTCACATAATATCTGATTATTGTATCAGGTATTTCAAATCTCCAATTTTACTTTATATTAGGTTATAATTTTATAATCATTATAATGGTAAACTTATACTTATTAATTATTCCAAATCTTCAATTTTATTTGGTATTAGGTTATAACTTTATGAATCTTTGTTTTTTCGATTATGACTGTTTTTTGTAAAACATTTTATTTTATTACTAGTTATTTATTAGGAGAAATGAAAAAATACTTGAAAAGAAATTACTAAAAATAGATTAGGGCCTTTTACTTTATAAGGGAGTAGAGATTAGCAGTATTGAGCTTTTGATTAAATTAAAGATTAAATATGGGTTTAGCTGGGGACTGACGAACGCCCTTAATAAGAAGCCACATAAGCCACTGAGTAAATGATTCACATAATATCTGATTATTGTATCAGGTATTTCAAATCTCCAATTTTACTTTATATTAGGTTATAATTTTATAATCATTATAATGGTAAACTTATACTTATTAATTATTCCAAATCTTCAATTTTATTTGGTATTAGGTTATAACTTTATAATCATTATAATGGTAAACTTATACTTATTAATTATTTCAAATCTCCAATTTTACTTTATATTAGGTTATAATTTTATAATCATTATAATGGTAAACTTATACTTATTAATTATTCCAAATCTTCAATTTTACTTTATATTAGGTTATAATTTTATAATCATTATAATGGTAAACTTATACTTATTAATTATTCCAAATCTTCAATTTTATTTGGTATTAGGTTATAACTTTATGAATCTTTGTTTTTTCGATTATGACTGTCATAATATTATGAAATTTTTATTATTTAGCTCTTATTAGAAAGTTGTTAGTTTTTATTTTGTTTAACCTGTTTTTTGTAAAACATTTTATTTTATTACTAGTTATTTATTAGGAGAAATGAAAAAATACTTGAAAAGAAATTACTAAAAATAGATTAGGGCCTTTTACTTTATAAGGGAGTAGAGATTAGCAGTATTGAGCTTTTGATTAAATTAAAGATTAAATATGGGTTTAGCTGGGGACTGACGAACGCCCTTAATAAGAAGCCACATAAGCCACTGAGTAAATGATTCACATAATATCTGATTATTGTATCAGGTATTTCAAATCTCCAATTTTACTTTATATTAGGTTATAATTTTATAATCATTATGTTTTTTCGATTATGACTGTCATAATATTATGAATTTTTTATTATTATTATATAGATACTCGTGACCGACAGAGATTTGTTTTTGTTGATTAGATTTACACTATCACAGTGGCGGAGCCAGGGTTTCAGGTCAGGGGGTGCCAAAATTTTTTTTATCAAACACGAACAAATGCCAAAATACTTAATAATGGATCGATCTTTTTTTGCTTTGTCGTTATGGCTGTACAAATTTACAAACCACAAAATATTAGTAATCTAGTATGAGTTAGATGGTTTCAATGTTTCATAGTCTCATAAATATCAATCTATTTTAAATGTCAAACTATGTGTGTATATTAACCATAAAATGAACTAGTTATCTGGGAGTTATAAAGCACCAAACTTTGACGACAAGTAATAATTCACAATTCACAATGACATTTGTTACGATGATAGTATAAGATATGTGACAAAGATGATATTTGTTTAATCTTTTTCCTCACGATTTGTCTAAAACTAACAGCACCCACATAGAATCTTTTTCCTGACGACCATTTTCGATGTTTGTTTAAATAATTCCAAACATGACATTTGTTATGAAGATAGTATAAGATATGTGACAAAGATGATATTTGTTTAATCTTTTTCCTCACGATTTGTCTAAAACTAACAGCACCCACATAGAATCTTTTTCCTCACGATTTGTCTAAAACTAACAGCACCCACATAGAATCTTTTTCCTGACGACCATTTTCGATGTTTGTTTAAATAATTCCAAACATGACATTTGTTATGAAGATAGTATAAGATATGTGACAAAGATGATATTTGTTTAATCTTTTTCCTCACGATTTGTCTAAAACTAACAGCACCCACATAGAATCTTTTTCCTGACGACCATTTTCGATGTTTGTTTAAATAATTCCAAACATGACATTTGTTATGAAGATAGTATAAGATATGTGACAAAGATGATATTTGTTTAATCTTTTTCCTCACGATTTGTCTAAAACTAACAGCACCCACATAGAATCTTTTTCCTGACGACCATTTTCGATGTTTGTTTAAATAATTCCAAACATGACATTTGTTATGAAGATAGTATAAGATATGTGACAAAGATGATATTTGTTTAATCTTTTTCCTCACGATTTGTCTAAAACTAACAGCACCCACATAGAATCTTTTTCCTGACGACCATTTTCGATGTTTGTTTAAATAATTCCAAACATGACATTTGTTATGAAGATAGTATAAGATATGTGACAAAGATGATATTTGTTTAATCTTTTTCCTCACGATTTGTCTAAAACTAACAGCACCCACATAGAATCTTTTTCCTGACGACCATTTTCGATGTTTGTTTAAATAATTCCAAACATGACATTTGTTATGAAGATAGTATAAGATATGTGACAAAGAAAAAAGTTAAAATTTCTAGCTAGAAAGAAAAAACGATGGCGGTTAGCTGTAAGCCGGCTTTAATGGAGGACAAAGGTGTTTGTCGATTCCGTTGCCGGAAAAACGAGGCGGTGGTTGGCAAACCCAACTAAAGATACGACTAGCGATGGTCTCTAAGCTGGCTGTTTTTAGTTTGATCGATAGTAAACAAGCAGGTAACCATGGAGGTTGGTGATGTGGTTGGCGAGTTTTTGGTCGGAAAATTAAAGAACGGAGGATGGGATAAAAAGAAAAAAGGAGAGCAAACTTTGGGGAAGAAAAATGTTCCCTGATTAAATAGGAATTTGTTTTTAGCAAAAGGAAAACTTTATCTACTATATACATAAAGAAAGGGTAAATATGTAACTTTAGTGATTATAACAAAACATTCCTTTCATATTTTTGCAAACCAAACACATTGATTGAATTTAATTCCATTCCATCAAATTCCATTCTATTAAATTCCATTCCATCAAATTCTATTCCATCAAATTCCATTCATTTCAAAAAATTCTGCGAACCAAACGCGACCTCAATTTATTAACATGAGTGATTATGTGCTAGCGGGCTTTGAAGGTGAGCCAATAGTAAATTATGATGGGCCGATACTTAAGTACTTAACAAACCTATCATCCCATATATACCTCCGCCTCTGCACTATGAGAATTAATGTCTTTGAAGTATATGATTTCAGTTTGCGATAAGGCTGACTTATCTTTTGGTCAGGGCCGTCCCAATAGTTCTCAAAGGGCAGACAGCCGTTTTGGGCCCCCACTTTTCTAAGGCCCTCAAAATGTATAATGGGCTTAGTATTTTAGATATTAGGGTTATTATTATCATTTAGACAAAAAAGTAAACGGCTGTTGCTTATAGAAAAACCAACCTTTGCCTTCAGCCCTTTAGGAAAAAAAAGGAGACGACGATATAATTATTACTGCCGCTCGTGGATGATATAAACTTGAAATCAATTGAAATGATCCAAGATGATATGGCTATGAATGAGTTATTAGGTACACACCATTTTATCTAAAACTTATCATATTGTTTTTTATTACTCAAAATATAACATAATGGAGATATGGATGTAACATGTTCTTCACAGTAGCAAATATCATTTTCATAAGATAAAATTTTAATCACTAAATCACATCCTCACTCGATGAAAAGCAGCAGACAAGCAATGTCAGTGCCTTTCACAATACCTTTTTCTTGTTTTCTTTGTTTTGTATGCTAATGAACTAGGCCTCCAAAATTGATCTCGCTTAAGCCCCCCAAAAAGCTTAAGCCGACACTGCTTTTTGTCATGATAGTATAGTGATCAGAACCAAAGTGATCAACCCCCCAAAAAGCTTAAGCCGGCACTGCTTTTGGTCATGATAGTATAGTGATCAGAACCAAAGTGATCAACTCTTTTGGAACACCAGAAAGGCACATAATAATACGTAGGGTACATAGTTACATGCCATGTAAGTACGCTTCAATTTTAGTTGGATGGAATTTTGCTTTACTGGGTGTTTGGTTAATGGGTTTTGGGAGCAGTGGTATGCCTTTCATTCTCAATAAATATGTAGAAGATAAGTTTTACAATTTTTTTTACACATTTTCATACCACACGCCGTTCATTAAACATACAATATTTAGTTCCTAGTGTTTTGATAGATGTCTAGTTTATCAACTTAATTAACTGAATATGCTCAAGTAATCAAAATTTTTCTCTATTTGTCATCAACATTCCCCCAATATGTGCCTCCACTAAAGGTCATTTTTCACACGCAGAACACATGACAAGTCCTCGAACATATATAAATAACTACCATAAAGCCAAAATTCAGTCGTGATATAATAATGTCCTTGACATAATTTGTATTTTTAAATATTCGTCAATTTAACTAGTTAATAACTAGATTAAATGGGGATCCTCTAAGGAGCATACTCTCTTGTAATAAACTAGTATTATTACCCGCGCGTTGCGACGGGCGCCACAATATCATTTTTGTTCTTATATTATATCGTTTCATATCCTTTGTGCATGATGTGTGAAACTTTACGTAAAAATTAGTTAATAAATGCTTACGTGTAAAAGTTGTTTTATAGAAACTTGAGAACCGAAAACTTTGGTGTAAAAAAAATGAAAGTTAAATTTTTGATGGGGTGTAAAAGTTAAAAGATAAAAACTTTAAAAGGGTGAAAAAAGAAAAACTCAAAAGATGAGGACAAAAGTAAAAAATTAGAAACTTTAGAGGGTAAAACGAAAATAAAAAATTATTAGGGGTTAAAAGCTAACACAAAAATTTTAAGGGGTAAAAGTAAAAAATAGTAAAAGTAAGTAAGTGTTGTACTTTAAGCAAATGAACTTGTACAATGCATATTGCTTTTTAGTATGTTAATTTTTATAAATATATTAATTTATTAGCGGTTACAGGAAAAACTGCTTTTTAGGAGACGCGAGTATTTTGAACCCGAGCTTCGCGTCGGATCACCAAAGTCACATCTTCGTTTAAGGATTCCAAATACGAACTTATAATAAACATGGTGCAATACATATACTCTTTTCATGGGAGGAATGGTTAGAAAATCCTCTCTTGTTCATAAATAGGACGTGTTGAGGCGAACTTTATGAACAATTCTCCTAAATGGATAGGATCTAGATTGTGTAGCATTTTACTTTTATTTCTAGATTTGTAACTTTATACTTTGGTTTCTAGCATCTTGCTAGGGCCTACTTTTATTATATAATATATTCTGCCGTTCAAAAAAAAAAAATCTCAAGGTAAATCAAAGGTATAGTTTAATCATAGTTTCTTTTTAAAAATGCTTCAAGATAAACTCAAACGGTCATAGTTTAATCATAGTTTCTTTTTAAAAATGCTTCAAGATAAACTCAAACGGTCATAGTTTAATCATAGTTTCTTTTTAAAAATGCTTCAAGATAAACTCAAACGGTCATAGTTTAATCATAGTTTCTTTTTAAAAATGCTTCAAGATAAACTCAAACGGTCATAGTTTAATCATAGTTTCTTTTTAAAAATGCTTCAAGATAAACTCAAACGGTCATAGTTTAATCATAGTTTCTTTTTAAAAATGCTTCAAGATAAACTCAAACGGTCATAGTTTAATCATAGTTTCTTTTTAAAAATGCTTCAAGATAAACTCAAACGGTCATAGTTTAATCATAGTTTCTTTTTAAAAATGCTTCAAGATAAACTCAAACGGTCATAGTTTAATCATAGTTTCTTTTTAAAAATGCTCAAAGGTTAGTACTCAACTTGCTTGATTAAACAACAACGGTACCCAATCCCGGCATAAGCCGAGGTATGGGGGAGTTTGATGTAGACAGACCTTACCCCTACTCAAAGGTAGAGAGGCTGCTTCCAGATCTACCGAAGTAGAAGGGACCTCCGGCCCAGGGTGGAAAAAATATTCTCGACGGCTAGCCGGAGCAACGCCGGAGAAGACTGTTGAGATCTCAGATCTAGAGAGAAAACTCTCTAGAGAGATAAACTCAAACGGTCATAGTTTAATCATAGTTTCTTTTTAAAAATGCTTCAAGATAAACTCAAACTTGCTTTTTAATATATATAAATGTGGTCCATATATAGATGAAAGATCATTAAGCACATATTAGTGTGTAACATTTTTTTCACACTTTTAAATGTGAAATTTGTAACTTTTTTCGCACTTTTTAATTTCAAGTGTGAACAACTTAACAAAATTTACGCATTTTTAAAAAGTGCATAAAAGAAGTGCATACAAACAACAAATTTGTTGTAATTAATGTATAAAGTATAAAACAATATAAACTTGATTTTACAAAATTAGTTAATTAATTGGAAATAATATAAAGCTGAGTACAAAACCACTTAAGGCAAGTGCCTATAAAGCAAATTCATCACGCCATTTGGCTTCACAGAACATCATAAAATTACGTTATCGACAAATACATGTTGACCATTTTGGCAACATTAACTAATTAAGTTGAATAAAAAATCATAGTACATATTAGGCACTTACGTACATATGGGATTTTCGACTGAAGTGACCTTATATTTGTTGGAAATACTAGTCCATCGTGTGTACTTTTAAAATTTATAAACGCAGCGGAAGATTAAAAATACAAACATGTATTTTATAAAAACATGCACACGATTAATATTTCCACCAAGATTCAATTACACCATGATAGTTGTCATAATAAGATAGATTAAGAATAATACCTTTTGAGTAGATGAAATCACGTAGGATGAAACAATATTCAATGATATGAATATCTCTACAGTTGATCCACACGAACACTTCAAACAATACCCGAAGGCTGCTAGACCTTAATCACCTAGAGCCAAACTCCTAGTTTGACTCTCACTTGTTATAGCCGTAAGCAACAAATAGAGCTAGTATTTGTTTCTAGTTTTCATATAGATAATAGAGCAAGCGAATTTTTAGTGTTTCATGCACACCCTTTTTTTTATCTCACATAAAAATAAAGCATATCTATATTGGAACTTTTCCTATCACACACCCGACTTTAAGTAAGTCATAGGAGCTCATTTAAAAGACTTTTCTAATACAGCCAAAACATTTGATAAAGAAAAAGGAGACATGATACATGAGTGAAAGCATAGAATATTATATGAGAACTTTTCCAATATATATTCTCTGATCCACGCATACATTAACTAATAGTATAGTGTGGGGCTATCAATAATGTTATGCATGAATGTAAAAACAAACATTGCATCAACTCCAACGTATTATCAAATAATTAATTTTGGTGATCATATATAAATGTATACAATATACATATATCCGGGTATCTAAGTGTTCATTGTGTGTGACCCCGTAGGCTCATGTGTAAGCGGTAGTATAATTTTGTGTTATGCGTACACACTAATCCAACAAACTCCCACTTGTGTATGACATAACATTTAGAAAATTATACAGAGAAATATTTGCGTCTAGCAACACATCATTGCCCCCGAAAACACACGAGTGTTTGTTTCAGCTAAACGAACGATCATTATTAAAATAATGATTTAATGATTGAGTGTCAATTGTCCCTTTATTACCGATACCGTGTTGACATGAGACATGGATCGAGTCATTCTCATTGGTCAACAAATTCTGTTTCTCGATATAGAAAAGTCGAATACGATCACCAAGTTAAAATTGATCATCAATCAATATAGCTTGGGCACGGCCGTGTAAATATCCATTCATTTTCATCGAGGGGCCCAGTGGTATCATACTCTCGCATAGAGGAATAAATCTCATCTTGATTTTATGCGCACATCATGCATTTCACATCATACCCAATAATGGCCTTTATAACTACCTTGTTCAGGATAGCGTTTAACCATATCAAAGCATAACATGTCATATAATCAGTAACCTACATACAAATCTCAGGTCTAAGGACACAAAGAGATAATCACTTCAAGATTCACTATTGACACCGATCCATGCAGTGACATCTCGTGATTTGGGTCATTCCAATATTCATCAACAATGAATACATATGAATTTTGGCCTCAACAAGTTAACTATTCACCAACAGTGAATAAAACCAAAACTTTATATTAGTCTTAATTCATGTTACTTCCGTAACATGACCGACTATGGATATTTTGAATAATCAACAATTATTCATGGATTAAACATGCTAATATAGAACACAGTATTATATATGAAAACGATCATATCAAGTATATCAATTCATTAAGATAAAACTGCTTAATGTTCAAAAATATCCAAATACTAATTTACATATGAAATAGATCAGTAGCATAACGAAGTCCAATACTACTAGCATGATCATCATGCTTGTTGTGTGTCATGGGTTTAGTGAATGGATCAGCTACATTATCATCTGTGTGAACCTTAAGAATATTAATCTCGTTCCTCTCAATGACTTCACGAATGTAGTCAAACTTTCGAAGAATGTGTCGGCTACCTTTACGTACACGTGATTCTTTCGCAAGTATAATAGTACTCGAATTGTCACAGTACATTTCCATAGGAGATTCAATGCTGGGTACTACTCCTAGCTCAGCAACGAACTTCCTAATCCAGACAGCTTCCTGAGCAGCTTCTGAGGCAGCAATATATTCTGCTTCTGTTGTAGATTGTGCAACTGTGCTCTGCTTTGAGCTCTTCCAATCAACTGCCCCGCCATTCATGACAAAGACATAACCAGATTGGGATCGAGAATCATCTCGATCAGTTTGGAAACTGGCATCCGTATAACATTTAATACTCAACTCTTCTTCCAAACCACCGTAAACCAAGAACATCTCTTTAGTTCTCCGCAGATACTTAAGAATGCTCTTAACAGCAATCCAATGTTCTTCACCTGGATTCTGTTGATAACGACTCGTCAAACTCAAAGCTAACGAGACATCAGGTCTAGTACATAACATGGCATACATAATGGATCCTATAGCCGAAGCATACGGGATACCTTTCATTCGTCTTATCTCATCAGGTGTGATAGGACTTTGAGACTTGCTCAAGGTTATGCCCTTTTGTACTGGCAAAGCTCCACGCTTGGAGTCTTGCATGTTAAATCTTCGTAAGATTTTGTCAATGTATGTACTTTGACTTAAACCAATAAGCCGTTTGGATCTATTTCTATAGATTCTGATTCCAAGAATGTAAGTAGCTTCTCCAAGATCCTTCATGGAAAAACATTTTCCAAGCCAAGATTTAGCATCCTGCAAAGTTGGAATATCGTTTCCAATAAGTAATATGTCATCAACATACAAGATCAAGAAGACTACTTGTGAGGTCCCAAATACGATGGTTAACCCTGAAAGTGTAAAATACAACAAGTCTAATAATCACTAGAATGGACTAGTATTACTTTAAATATAAATGCAAGTATATAAATAAAGTAATACACGACTTAAAGCAATAAACAAGTAAAGTGGAACATTATGTATTTTTCAAGGTGTATTTTATTTATGATGTTAAATAAAATACAAGGTTGTGCGGAATCAAGATAATACAAATAAGTATGTATCATAACAACCTATGAATTACAAATGATCTATATTTGTCAAATAACTCTTTTGGATCGAGATACTTAAAGTTGTGAAGTATCCCTGTTTAAGATCGAGAGTATTTAGACAAATTCACTCTAATGCTAAATGTATGCTTTAAAGTAATTTTCTCAAAGAAATGACTTTGTATTTATAGGCAACAAAATTCACCAGTGAATTTTGTACCGTACAAATATGGTTGCATGCATTTAATGATCCGACAAGAACATTAAATGCATTGGTTAAGGTACAAGGATAAAGTCACATCAATATGACTTTATTCTTTTAACCAACCACCTTTACACACGTATAAACTTTGGTAAAGAACAAGTGGATTGTCCTTTGGAAAGTGTGTAAAGGCAAAAGTCAATTACTCGATATCAGTGTTCAGACTTGTAAGGTCTAGAACACTGATAATCTTCCAGTGTACAGATCTGGTAAGACTTCCAGTGGACTCCGCCATTTGTCAGTCTTCTTTATTCTGACTTTAGTCTTTGACTTCAGTGAGAACGTCTTCAGTAGAGTAGATCTGGACTGGGGTGAAGTCCAGTGAGCTAATCTGAAGAATACTCCAGATTTCCTATACAAGTGTTTGCTCACTGGTCTTCCATTATTTCTGAACAAATCTTCAGAGGGACTCCAGATTCCAAGTCTGGAGTAGGTTTAGTAGAACACGTTTCTGGACAGATCTTCAGTAAGGCTCCAGTAGTCGAGTCTGGAGCGAGTCCAGTAAATCTGGACCTAACAAATTCCCCCTATTTGTTTAGAAATAATGCAAGTGTTTTCAAGATTAAATCTATACAACTTTGTATGCTTGAAAAACACAAGTTTTGACTTAGTCTAAAAAATCTAAGTTACTGGAAAACACTTTATAGATCATGAGTGTTTTCAGTTTCATCTTTTAAGTTCTAACTTAGACTAAATCTGATCATTTACTTTTATGAATCAAAAATTGCAACTAATATTACATACATCAACTGATAAATAGTCACAATTTTCATCAAACAATAAATTACAATAAGTAAATGATAAGAGTCAGGCCCTTCTCTTCGATGTCTGTCCTGGAGCATCTTCAGAAGCCTTTCTCTTTGGTGATGGAGAAGATGGTACTGATTCTGGCGATTTCATGCCTATTGCAACTTTCATCTGTTGCTTTCTTCTCCATACCTTCTCAACCCTCTTCAGAAATGCTTTAACTTCAGTCGACAAATCTGTCTTCCCCCTGAACGTTAAGGCAATCTCCTTCAGTTCACTCCATCCAAACGCCTGGACTGAAGTACTCTTTCTTTCATCAGTAAAGTTACCTTCCCTGGTCAACTTTATTGCAAACTTTGACATACCTTCATGATTATCAGCAAGCTTAATCTCTGCACCAGTGATCCTTCTAGCATCAGCCCTGAAATTCAACATTTCATTATACTTGTCTTTCCATTTGGCTGTCTGGATCATTGCTTCAATTTCCTTTGACACTCTCTGTTGTTCTACAGCAGACTGGAGTTGTTGACGATTGATTTTCAGAGAAGTGTCCAGGGGAATGAATGTGCTTACATCAGCATCTTTAATTGCTTTGATCTGTTTGGCAGTCAGTTTTGGTAAGCCTGTCACTTTCTTTCTGTACTCTAACTCCAGAGCACCAGCATTTTCCCTTATCTTCTTCTGGAGGTTCACCAGTTCCTCTTCTCTGTCTGATAAGTTCTGGTACACTAACGCCATAAATTATTGAATCATAAATCTGTTCTTCTTCAGCGTAAAAGGAGCGTACATGAACATCATTCAATGCATTCATACATTGATGAACTCTGGGGTCTTCCTTCATCTTTTTGTACACATCAATGTTTATGCCCAACCTGTCAGCATTATAAGAGTCCAGAGTCCCCATAGTTGCCATCTCCCTTTGATGGGCCAGCAGTTCATCTCTTTGATTTCTCTTAAAGATCTCTATCATTATGCATTCTTGTTCCAACTTCTTAGAGGTTTCATCATCAGTAGTGGGAAACTCTGATCATTCTTCAGCAGTTTGCTCTTCTTCACCAGATACCATTTGTTCTTTTCCTTTAACAAACTTCAGAGTAGTTGGAATATCTGGGAAAGATTCAAACTGGGGCTCACTGGCTTCAGTACCAGCAGCTTCTTCAGTCAGCATAGTGGCTTCAGTGCCAAATGCTCTTTGTGCTAATCGTGCACTGGCATCAGTACCAGTCACTTGTTTTTGTTGCACAATGCTTTCAGTAGCAAAGGCCTTTTCAACAACACTGGCAACAACTTCCTTCTTCTTAATCAACCCTTCTTGGACACCAGACGACTTTTCCCCCTTGGAATGATCACCAGTTCTGGACTTGAGATCATTCCATAATTGTTCTAGCATGTGTCTGTCCAGTGCACCAAAGGTTCTTCCAGCCACTGGAGTTGTATCAGTCACAATTTTCTTAAGTGCCTGCACTTCCTTTTTAACAGTTTCAACTTCTTGAGGCAAGTGCTTTGGCAATTCTCTTTCAATCAACTTCTCCACTTGGGGTAACAGCCCATCTTGAATAGTTCGAAGAACAGACTCAGAAATTTCTTCAGATAATTCTTTCAACATACTAATTCTGAACTTCTTTGTACATTCATCACTAATTGTGCTAACAACAGCAGCCTGATCAAGTGTGGGCCTGCTTTCCAGAGAACTTATCCTGGTAACCAACTTCTGAACCTCTTCTTTCAGACCTGTCAGTGGTTGAACAAGTTCACCTTTCACTGCAGTCTGAACAGAGTTCACCAGCCTTGTCTCCAATCCCTGGACTGCCACTTTGATGTTTTCAGTGTTGTTATTAGTGGCCAGTACCAGTTCATCAAGCTTCTCATTTCCAGCAAATATATTCATCTCAGATGCAAGGTTATTTGATAATAAAGATTTAAAGTCTGAAATAACCTGCGATGAAGTCTGGAGTGATCTCTCCAGGTCCGCCACTTTACTTAAAAGGCCTTGGACCTCGGCAGAAGATGAAGTGGAGAGACCACTGGGAGGTTCAAGATGAGAAGTCAATCTGGTCATTAATGGTACTTGTGCCCAGACCTCTTCAGTTGCAGCTTCAGATGTTACAACTGTTGAGTCCAGCGCACGAGGTTCAGATAAGTTAACTGGAGTTTCAAGTGGAGGAGGTTGAGATTGTGAAGTTTGAATTGTGAATGGATTAAAGTAAGGAGTGGATTGTGGAATTGAAGGTGGTGGTGGTGGTGGCATGTTTGATTCTGGTGGAGGTGGTGGCATTTCTGATTCTGGTGGAGGAATATTTGTTTCTGGTGGAGGTGGTGGCATTTCTGGTAGACTTTCAACTTGTACAACATCCTCACCCAGAAAGTTCATATTGACATCAAAATTCTGATCTTCTGACATGGGAGAATCAGCCTCATCCCAAAACATTTCACCAACATTTGTATCACCAGCCTGAGCACCAACCAGTTCACCAGCCTGTTCACTTGCTTCAACATTCAAATCGATTTGAGCCTCTTGCTCACCAGATACTTGTTCATCAGCCTGAACAATTTGTTCTATTTGCTCAACAACCTGCTCAATAATCTGAGCCACATTTTCTTCTTGCACGACAGTCTGTACAATATCCTCTGTCTGCTCAACAACTTGTACATTTTGTTCAGTTTCAACATTCTCCTCTTCAAAAATAGGAGACCTATCAATGTTCATTACATCACCAGGATGTCTTTCTGGATTCACCTGAACTCCAGCTCTCATCAGACGCCTGTTTGATCTAGGTCGTCTGGAAGGCTCAACATTTGGTTGTTGACCTTCAGGAGCCACTTGTCTAATGGGTTGTACAACTTCTATAATCTGTACATCTTGGTCACCAGAGGGTCCTTCACCAACTTGACCTCTACCTGGAGCCACTTCTACTTCTTCCCTTTGAAAAGAGAGCATGGACTGAGGAATATCTACCTCATTCAGTGGAGATCTTAGGTTGGTCAGATCCCTCATATACTCACTCACAGAAAAGTGAGTAGTTTCATAATCGTACTGGTCTCCAAGAGCTCTTTTAAACATCAGTGAAAGAAAACGGATATACGGAACAAAGGCTTTTCTACCTTTCACTCTAAGACGCTCTACCAGATCATCAAATAGGATCTGAGTAAAATCCACTCTGAGTCCAAACCAGAGGCAGTAGGCAATCTGGAGATGAGTTTGATTTATCTGGTCCAACCCTCCAGAACTGCCTCCCAAACATTCAACGATATGTGTGAAGAAGAATCTCCATGAGTCTGTCAGTTTGCTCATGTAGACTGTTCCCTTCCTGGATAGCTGGTCATGCTCATCCACAATATCTGTGTGCCCCATCAGTCTGCACACTTCCCTTGTATTGATACCAGAGGGAAGTTCAATGGGCAACTCATTCTGTTCAAAATAATTCAACTGTAGAACAGACCTGAGTAAACTAACAGTGAAACCCAAGGGTCTGGTACCTTGCTTCAGAGAATAAGTAATTGATGAAGTTGCATCATCATATTGTGCAGTGTACCAGAATTCACAAAGATAGTCATGGTACATCCTCCCTGGATTTAAGGTCAAAGCACCATATAAAGGACATGAGAGAAAAAATGTATTTAATCTCCCAATAACGGATTGGGCATTATGAACACTGGAAAGTGAAAGTCTGGCCATCCAGTTATTCATGTTTATTCTTATAGCTTTTGCCTCTAATGTGATATGGGGAGCCTTTTCAACATTTTCAGTTGGAGCATATTCAGCGGCGAGCAGATTTTTAGGCGATTTGGATTGTCTTGGTGCCATTTGAATATGAATAGATGAAGATGAAATTGAAAATTTAGGGTTTTGATGAAGATTTGATGAAGAATTGAATGGAAATGGAGTAAATATGAGAGATGATTATGATTGGAAATTGAATGAAGAAATAAATGAAGGAATTTGAAAGATTTGAGAGTAAATATGTTCGAAGTAAATGCAAATGAAATTGAAAGTGGGTATATATAGGAGAGAGAATGTGGAACTCAAACGGTTTATTTGAAATTATCAAATATAATTTTGATCGAGGTTCTGAGATCCGCATTAATTACATCACATCACACATAAATGTGTGACGGTTTACAGCCCACAAACATCAAGTTGCACTTTTTGTGTTCCCAAGGTAAAAATACCATCATTTCTTTGAAAAATTTACATGCCACGTAGGATTATAAGATAAATATCTTTAAAATTTTGCTTACGTGGCACGCACAATGACCAAGTATTTAAAAAATATTATGACTCATTTCAGTGCATCTGGAGGTTGACTGGACACTCCAGTATCACTGGTAGATTAGTCCAGTGACGCATGTACTGATGGTACACTGGAGGGACACTCCAGTAAAGTACCAGTGAAAACCATTTGAAAGAGACTGGTGACTTCAAACATGCATGTCAACTAATACAGACAAATAAGAGGGACACATTTACAAGGAGACAAAAGTCACCTCAAACACGCACTTCAACCTGTCCAATTACCAGTGAGAGGGACACATTTACAAAGTACCAGTAATATTTTCTGAAGCATTTTGTCCAGTGAGAGAATAAATTAATAAATTCCCCCTGAACTTAAAATATTTTTAAGAACAAAAATATCTTTCAAGTCTTTCCCCCTGGAATGTTGATCCAGAAATCTATTAATGCAAAGATAGTACACAACGGAGTTCAATATCTGAGCAGTTATAAATTTATAAATCTTTAAATCAAAGATCCTCAGTAGTACACAATGGCGTTCAATACCAAGGTTCCAGATTTAAGGGTTTAACATTCCCAACTCACCAACAAGATATTCAAAAGTTTTGACATCCAGAGGTTTAGTAAAAATGTCAGCGAGTTGTTTGTCAGTGGGAATAAAATGGAGTTCAATGTTGTTTTTCATAATATGATCACGGATAAAATGATACCTGAGATCAATGTGCTTCGTTTTGGAGTGCATGACTGGATTGTTTGAGATAGCAATGGCACTGGTATTATCACAAAATATTGGGGTCTTTGAATACTTAATACCATAATCAAGCAACTGGTTCTTCATCCAGAGTATCTGAGCACAACAACCGGCTGCAGACACGTATTCAGCTTCAGCAGTGGACAATGAAACTGAAGTTTGCTTCTTACTGGTCCAGCTGACCAGTTTGCCACCAAGGAAATGACATCCACCAGTAGTGGATTTCCTGTCTATCTTACAACCTGCATGATCTGAATCTGAATAACCCATTAGATCCATGCCTGAACCTTTGGGATACCAAAGACCCAAACTGGGACACCCTTAAGGTACTTCAGTATGCGCTTTACAACAAGCATATGAGATTCCTTTGGATTAGACTGATATCTGGCACATAAACATGTTGAAAACATAATATCTGGTCTACTGGCAGTTAAATACATCAGTGAACCAACCATGCCTCTGTAGACAGTGTGTTCACTGGTTTACCATCTGGATCGGAGTCCAGTGTCAGTGGTGCAGAAATTAGAGTTGGTTTAGATGGTGAAGAGTTCATATCATATTTCTTTAAAAGATCTCTAACATATTTTTCCTGATTAATAAAAATTCCATCTTTGTTTTGTTTAATCTGGAGTCCAAGAAAATACGTTAATTCACCCATCAAACTCATTTCATATTCAGTTGACATTATTTTCGAAAATTTCTTGCACATGTTTTCATCAGTAGACCCAAAAATAATATCATCAAGATAAATTTGTACCATTAACAGATTACCTTTTTCATGAAGAATAAATAAGGTATTGTCAATTGCACCTCTTTTGAAACCATTTTTCAATAAATGTTTAGTCAGAGTGTCATACCAGGCACGTGGGGCTTGTCTGAGGCCATAAAGAGCTTTGTCCAGATGATATACCCAATGTAGATGCTTTTCATCAACGAAACCTGGTGGTTGTCTGACATAAACTTCTTCTTCAAGCTTTCCATTCAAGAAAGCACTCTTTACATCCATCTGGTAGACCTTGAACTGATGATAAGCAGCGAATGCTAAGAATATTCTGATCGCTTCAAGTCTAGCCACTGGAGCAAATGATTCATCAAAATCGACATCTGACTGGAAGTAGCCTTGTGCTACCAGTCTGGCCTTGTTTCTGATTACGTGGCCATCTTCATCTACCTTGTTCCTGAAGACCCATCTTGTTCCAATTGGTTCTTTCTTTCCAACTGGGAAAGGAACCAGATACCAGACCTTGTTCCTTTCAAACTGGTGAAGCTCTTCTTGCATAGCAGTCACCCAGCTTGGATCTTCCATAGCCTCGTCAATCTTCTTTGGTTCCATTAATGATAGAAAACTAACATATAAGCATTGATTACTGGAGGCTCTTCTGGTCTGAACTCCTCTACTGGAGTCACCTATGATCTGATCAATAGGATGAGCTTTTGTCCATCTGGAGTACTGACCAGGATTGTTACTAACAACAATATCAGTGCAAGAATTCAGTTGAGTCTCCTCTGGAGTTGCTTCAGGAGGAGGATCTTGCGAGACTACTTCAGCATCTTCATCTGAGTCATTTAAATCACGATTTGCATAATGAAATTCTTCATTTGAAGGCATTTCTTGAAGTACTGGTTCAGTTTGGAATTCTTCATAAGAAGACATTTCTGGTATATTCTCAACTGACACTGATACTGGGGGAGTAGTACGAACATCTGATCCAATATTAAATTCAGAGGGTAGTTTGAAAATAATAGAAGGATAGAATGGAGTACCACTGGAGCGTTTCTTTTTCTGAACAGGTTCCAGATCAGGATGACTGGAAACTGTGTCTTCTGAATCTTCTTTATTGTAGTTAATAGGATCAGATTCACAAAAGACAATTAGAGTTACTGGGGGAGTGTCAAGGGCTGGCTTCTTGTTGATTGCAACATTTGATTCATCAAATGTGACATGAATTGACTCATGGACCTTCTCCAGTCTCTTGTTGTAGACTCTGAAGGCCTTGCGAATGGCTGAATAGCCTAAGAAATACCCTTCATCAGCTTTGGCATCAAATTTGCCTAACTGACTGGAGTCGTTCAGGATGTAAACTGGACATCCAAAAACGTGAAAATAACCAATATTTGGTTTTCTATTTCTTAAGACTTCATAGGCTGTCTTTTTGTGTCGCTTCACATACACTGACCGGTTCTGGGTGTGGCAAGCAGTAGCAATTGCTTCAGCCCAGAAACTGGTAGACAGACCAGATTCAGCAAGCATACTCCTGGCAGCTTCTATCAGCGTTCGATTCTTCCTTTCCACCACTCCATTCTGTTCTGGAGAGCGGGCTGATGAGAAATTCTGGGAGATGCCAGTGTCAGTACAGAATGACTCCAGAGTTGCATTCTGGAATTCTGTTCCATTGTCACTTCTTAACTGACACACCTTTCGACTGTAATTGAGCTCAATTTGCTTGATAAGACTGATGATTTCAGCAGCAGCTTCACTTTTAGACCTGAGAAAGATAACCCAACAATATCTGGAAAATTCATCTACTATTTCCAGGGTGTATCTTTTACCAGCACGAGTCTGAACATTCACTGGACCAAAGAGGTCCATATGAAGCATATGAAGAGGTTCAGATATGCTGAAATTTTGTCTGGTCTTGAAACTGGTATGCTTCTGCTTACCCATCTCACATCCTGGACATGGCCTTTCCTTTTTGAAGGAAACTGAAGGTATCCCATCTACAAGTTGTTTTCTGGACAACTTATTAATATTCTTGAAATTTAAATGGGATAACCTTTTGTGCCATAACCAGTTTGTGTCTTCATCAGCTTGAGTATAGAAACATTGCTCTGAAGGAGAGCTTTCCATATCCATCACGTACACATTCCCTTTTCTGGGAGAAATCAACACTACCTTCCAGTCCTTGTTGAATACGATACCCTGAGCAATATTGAATAAAACTTGATAGCCATCATCACACAGTTGGCTTACACTGATCAGGTTATATTTCAAACCATTCACAAATGCAACACGTCTGAACTTGACTTGTCCATTGTTCAGAACACCGTATCCCTCAGTCTTTCCACAACCATCATTTCCAAAAGTAATGGAGGGTCCATCAGAAATGGTGAACTCCTCCAGCAGGGTCTTACATCCGGTCATCGTCCTGCCAGCAGCACTGTCAAGATACCAGATATATTTCTTTCGATCACCCTGCACATCCACCAGATATTATCAGTTAGATTTGGGAACCCATCGACTGATGGGTTTACTGGACCCTCCCTTATAGGTCCCTGGGGCAATCTGGTTTAGTTCACTTTCTTCAACAGTGGTCTTAGTTGAAAAGACCACTGGGGTTGATAGTTTTGAAACCTTTTTCTTTTTCTCAACTGGAGAAATAGATTTATCTTTCTTTGCAAAAGGTTTTGTATTTTGTCTAGGGCCAGATGAAGTACCCTCAATAAAGTTTAATCTTGCATTAAAACTTTGAAATTGATGAGTCAGATTTGAATCTGGCTCTCTAACCTGGACAAAACATTTTCATCAGATGATACCTTAGCCTTTCCAGTTCTAGGCTTAGGTAGGGGATTAGTCTGAGGCAAAGGTATATTCCGATAAACCTCTTTAACTGGAGCAGTCATCTGGAATGCTCCAGTCTTAACCTCTGGGGATTGAACTGGGAAAATATTGGCCTTGGGAGTTACAGGCTTATCATAAACAGTGGTGGGCCTGAACCCCTCTGGTAATCGATCGATTACTGGTATTAATGATGCTACATGAGTATTTCCATCTAAATATGCACGTTTTTGAGCAGGAAATTGATTTACTCCAGCATCATATGGCTTTCTGGTTTGTAGCCATGATTTAATCACCAGTTTTTCTTTCTCTAAAATGACTTCAAGATCTTGTTTTTCTTGAATCAATTGTTCAGTTACCAGAACCTGGCTTGAAATGCCAGTTCAATGTCTTGAAGTTCTTTCAATTTTGATTTTAAACAGTTATTTCAGAAAAATCTGTTTCTAGACCATTTACACAATCAGATCTAACAGTTTCTACAAATATCAAATCAGAATTAAGAGCTTCAGCTATGTCCAGTTTTAATTCTTGGTCAGTTGCAGTATCATAATCACTAACCTTTTTAATAACAATGTCCACCCATCGTCCAGATGTGACATCTTCCTTCACCAGGTGCTCTTTGTCTGCCAGAGCCATGTAACAGCAATCTCTTTCTTCTTCTTCATCAGCAGATGATTCATCAGAAGGAACCCACTTCTCTTCAGTTGTTGCGATCATGCACTTATTATTGTTTTCCATTTGTTGTGCCATGAGAGCAATCTGGGCCTTAAGCTTTTTATATTTCAATTTATAGCTATCATCAGGCTTATTATTTGAAGAAAATGGACCAGGCTTGGATACAAACTGGCTGGACCTGCAATCTTTTATGAAATGACCCTTTTTGCCACACTTAAAGCATGTCAAATTGGTCTTATCAGTTGAAGAACTGGATGCAAATTGTCCAGATGGCCTATTTGCTCTTGCTTTGAAACGGTTAACGTTTTAGCAATCATTGCAATAAGGTCATCATCATCAGTTTCATCACAACAGTCTGGAGAGATTTGACTGGACTCTCCAGAATCCATGAGTTCAGACACCATCTTCTTCAAAGAAAATACATTCTCAGAAGATATCAGTGCTGTACTTTGTGGTTCAGTATGACTAATCACATTAGGACTACTGGAGGCATGGTTATAAGCATATTGTTCTGCCACCATTCTCTGAGCTTGATTTTCTTCAGTGTACCTGAAAGCTCCATATAAAGTTGAGAGAGTGTGTGTGTGCAGAGTTTTACCTTGTCGTAAGACCAGGATCATGTGAGACCATTTGGTGGGCAGAATATCACAAAAATTCTCCAGAAGTATATCCTTGTCCTTCTCAACCCCAAGACCTCTCAACTGGTTTATGATACTTATAAATCTGGTGTAAGTACCAGTGAGAGACTCATTAGGCTGAGCGAAAAATGACTCATACCTCTTGTTTAAGGAGACCTTTCTGGTGACAATGGTGTCATCTCCTCCTTCATGCTGGTTTAGAAGTTCATCCCACATGGTTTTAGCACTAGGAAAAAGAACTAGTGTGGGAATTAGGGTTTCTGGAACGGCCCCGAGGATCATGTTTTTGAGAAGGGTGTCTAGATTCACCAATCTCCTCTCCTCTTCAGACCAATGTTCCTCCCTCTTTTCCCTTCCTCTTCTAGATCCAGAAGGATCAAGAAGGGGATTGAGAGGTGATGTAGGGACATAAGGACCTTCATTTAAGATTTTCATCATGTTCCTCTCAATACCAGTGATATGCAATATCATCCTAGCCTTCCACGTACCAAATTCATCACTGTTCCCACTGAATTTAGGAACAGGATTATTTGAATAGTGCACATGCACGTGTGGAGAAGCAGGAGTAGGAGGAGGAGGAGGTGGATTAGTGTTATTAACAATAGGTGGTTCATTATTTTGATCATTAACATTAACATTAGGATCGGGACCAAAATTAAAACTTCCTTGTGTATTTTCAGGGGTGGCCATCAAAGAAGCAGATCTAGGAAATGTTTAGCCTTCTGCTCTGATACCAAATGTGAGGTCCCAAATACGATGGTTAACCCGAAAGTGTAAAATACAACAAGTCTAATAATCACTAGAATGGACTAGTATTACTTAAATATAAATGCAAGTATATAAATAAAGTAATACACGACTTAAAGCAATAAACAAGTAAAGTGGAACATTATGTATTTTTCAAGGTGTATTTTATTTATGATGTTAAATAAAATACAAGGTTGTGCGGAATCAAGATAATACAAATAAGTATGTATCATAACAACCTATGAATTACAAATGATCTATATTTGTCAAATAACTCTTTTGGATCGAGATACTTAAAGTTGTGAAGTATCCCTGTTTAAGATCGAGAGTATTTAGACAAATTCACTCTAATGCTAAATGTATGCTTTAAAGTAATTTTCTCAAAGAAATGACTTTGTATTTATAGGCAACAAAATTCACCAGTGAATTTTGTGCCATACAAATATGGTTGCATGCATTTAATGATTCGACAAGAACATTAAATGCATTGGTTAAGGTACAAGGATAAAGTCACATCAATATGACTTTATTCTTTTAACCAACCACCTTTACACACGTATAAACTTTGGTAAAGAACAAGTGGATTGTCCTTTGGAAAGTGTGTAAAGGCAAAAGTCAATTACTCGATATCAGTGTTCAGACTTGTAAGGTCTAGAACACTGACAATCCTCCAGTGTACAGATCTGGTAAGAATTCCAGTGGACTCCGCCATTTGTCAGTCTTCTTTATTCTGACTTCAGTCTTTGACTTCAGTGAGAACGTCTTCAGTAGAGTAGATCTGGACTGGGGTGAAGTCCAGTGAGCTAATCTGGAGAATACTCCAGATTTCCTATACAAGTGTTTGCTCACTGGTCTTCCATTATTTCTGAACAAATCTTCAGAGGGAATCCAGATTCCAAGTCTGGAGTAGGTCCAGTAGAACACGTTTCTGGACAGATATTCAGTAAGGCTCCAGTAGTCGAGTCTGGAGCGAGTCCAGTAAATCTGGACTTAACACTACTTTACTCCCACTAGCTTTAATGTAAACACAGGGCTCATCTTGATTTTGAGAAAAACCAAACTCTTTGATTTTCTCATCAAACTTAAGATTCCAGCTCCTGGATGCTTGCTTCAATCCATAAATGGATTTTTGAAGCTTGCATACTTTATTAGGATGCTTTGGATTGACAAACCCTTCCGGCTGAACCATATATACGTCCTCGCTAAGGTCGCCATTTAGGAAAGCGGTTTTGACATCCATTTGCCATATTTCATAATCATTAAAAGCAGCTATGGCAATAAGTATCCTAATTGATTTAATGCTCGCGACTGGTGAAAAGGTTTCTTCATAATCAATTCCTTGAGTCTGAGTATAGCCTTTTGCTACCAACCGAGCTTTAAATGTGTTTACATTACCGTCCATGTCAGTCTTCTTCTTGAAGACCCATTTACACCCTACTGTTTTACAATTGGATGGAAGATCAATCAAGTCCCATACTTGATTATCCTTCATGGACTGAATCTCTGCATTCATAGCATCTCGCCATTTATCGGATTCAGGATTCGATATGGCTTCACGGTAATTAGAGGGTTCATCATAATCCCCTAGATAAGGCTCATCTGAATTAATTGCATAATTATACCTTGCAGGTATACGATGAGTTCTATCAGATCTACGAAGTGCAGGTGCAACATGTTCTGGTTCACCAACAGTGTGCTCAGATTCAATATGTGGACTACTAGTGCTTTCAAAAGGCATGTTACCTCGTGGTTCTTGAATTTCTTCAAGATCAACTTTACTCCCACTGACCTTTTGCAAGAGAAGATCTCTTTCCAAGAACTCAGCAAATCGAGCAGGAAACACTTTGTTTTCAGCTTGGTAGTAAAAGTAGTAACCCATTGTTTCCTTTGGGTATCCCACAAAGTTACACTTGATACTTCTGGGTTCTAATTTGTTTGAAGTGTCACGTTTCACATACGCTTTACAACCCCAGTCTTTCAAGTAAGACAACTTGGGATTTTCCCATGCCACAGCTCATGTGGTGTCTTTTCAACCTTCTTGGTTGGAACCATATTGAGTATGCGTGCAGCAGACTCTAATGCATATCCCCAAAAAGACGGTGGTAGAGTAGTCAGACTCATCATAGATCGAACCATATCAAGTAAAGTTCGATTCCTCCGCTCAGACACACCATTGTGCTGTGGTGTATAAGGTGGAGTGAATTGTGAGACAATCCCACGATTCTTTAAGTGGTCCAAAAACTCTTGACTCATATACTCACCACCTCGATCAGAACGAAGGGCTTTAATGGTCTTTCCAAGCTGATTCTCTACTTCATTTTGGAAGACTTTGAACGTTTCAAAAACTTCATGTTTATGTTTCAACAAGTAAACATAACCATATCTACTATAATCATCAGTAAATGTAATGAAGTATGATTCACCATTTCTAGACATAGTTCTAAAAGGGCCACATACATCAGTATGTATTAGTCCTAAAAGATCTTTAGCTCTTTCACCTAAACCGGAGAAAGGTGCCTTTGTCATCTTTCCACATAAACAAGACTCGCATACATCAAATGATTCAGAGCCAGTTGATTCCAAAAGTCCATCAGATTGGAGTTTTGAAATGCGTTGTTTGTTTATATGACCAAGACGACAATGCCATAGATAGGTCTTATTCAAGTCTTGCTTGACACGTTTGGCAGTACAAGTATATACACAACTATTATTTGAAGTCACACCATGCATATCAATTTCAAAAATACCATCACGCGGATAGGCATTAAAATAGAATACATTATTCATAGAAACAGAAATACCAAAGTGCATAAATGCAAGTTCATAACCAACATCTTTCAAACGTGAAACTGAAACTACGTTGCTCGTAATAGTAGGAGCATAATGACATTGTTCCAACAAAACAATAAGGCCACTTGGAAGAGTAAGCTCATAGGTGCCAATAGCTTCAACAGCTGCTCGACCCCCGTTGCCCACTCGCAGGTCCAGTGTCCCTTTCTTCAGTTTCTTACTTCTTCTCATTCCCTGAACATTGTTACAGATGTGAGTACCACAACCAGTATCAAAGATCCAAGAATCACTAGAAAAAGTATATAGTTGTATATGAAATATACCTGATTTGCTAGTCTCACCAGCTTTGCCCTTTTTCAGCTCAGATAGGTAGATAGGACAGTTCCTTCTCCAATGGCCAACTTTTCCACAACGGAAACATTCGGCGTCTTTTGCTGGGTTTTCCTTCTTAGGGGGTGGTGGAATCTTATTCCCAGCAACTCTTTTGCCTTTTCCTTTCTTAGAAGTATTCGGCTTATTCTTTCTAACCCTTCCATTTTTGATCGTCAGGACGCTCAGAGTTGGAGCCTTGGATGGAACATTCTGTTCAGCAGCTTTGAGCATCGCGTGCAGCTCTGACAGAGACTTCTCCCAACCTTGCATGTTGTAGTTCATGACAAAGTTATCATACGACTTTGGTAGTGAAGCCAAAATCGTATTGACAGCCAAGAGAGTTGGCATAGGAGTTCCAAGCTTTTCCAACCTGTCAATGTAGCTCTTCATTTTTAAAACATGAGAGCTCACTGACTGACCTTCTTCCATTTTACAAGTGTGAAGAAGCTTGTGAGTTTCATACAACTCTTGATTTGCCTGTTTCTGAAACATATTTTTCAGCTCAGTAATCATATCATATGCTGTACGATCTTCCATTTCCTTTTGGATTTCAGGAGTCATACTCACAAGCATAATTAAAGCTATCTTCTCTTGCTCATCAAACAATTTTTGATAAGCATCTTGCTGAGCAGCAGCAGCTGTCTCGGCAGGAGGATCTGGTAAGGGTTCTTCAATTTTGTTCAACTTCCCTTCATATTTGAGGACAATCCTCAAATTGCGGTGCCAGTCCAGGAAGTTAGTACCATTGAGTTTCTCCTTCTCCAACAAAGAACGGAGTGTATTTTGGTTTACGTTTTGATTGTTTGCCATCTACAATAGAAGTAAGGTTTATTTTAGTATTTTCGATACAAAAACTTTAATAAATTAACTACCCAAGTTTTAATATTATAAAACAATTAATTTACGAAAGCCTAAGATCCACATAGAGATTCCATAACTACATCTGTTGATCAGCTAGCAGTTAAGGAGTCTATTGGTAGGTAACGGGTACCAATTGCATTACAAGTGCAACTCTTAGATCTTTATGGGACCTTGAGATATGTGTAGTTCAGCAAACCACTATTATCTACTGGCATGTTTGTCCCATCCTTGCCTCAAACTCAGGTCTTACCTTGAGCACGATTAAGTCGTCCAATTTGGAAACAGTGGAAATTTAGCCTAGTCTCACTCGTAACTAAAAATCCACCTCGTGGCTATAATTCGATTAGGTCTCACCGTAACCAAAAAATAACGAGGAGTGTTCGCAAGCTGATTGGATGGCATGACTTAAATTTGACGGGTATTTAAAAAATTTGTGTTAACGAATATTGCATGCATACAAAATTCGCTACAATTTTGTTAAAACTCATTTTAACCAATTATATATATGTCGAATATGTTTGTGTCTCCAATTTGTTATTTTATTTATAGAATATAAAATCACATATTTTAATTTTAGACAAAAATAACAAATACACAAACGTGTATCATTTTAAAACAATTTTAAAAGATGTCGACCATATATATAATTTGAGTTTCAAAACAATATATTTTAAACTCATTTGAATTTAACTTTTAAAATCACCAATTTTAATCTTTAAACTCATTTTGTGTTTTTATTTAATGTTTTTATCAAAAACATTTTAGCATATTTTATAATCAACAATTATAAATAAGTGCAAAAATAAAAACATAACCATGCATCACACACACATAGCCTAGCCCAAAATTCTTATGCTTGATTTCATCAGCCAATATGAAATCAAGAGGTCAATCTAAGGACAATCCTATACTCCCACTTAATCCAAGAACCAAGTGAGATTTTGTGCCAAACGCCCATGTTGTTGACTTGATAAAGAAAACACCATCTTCGAAGCTAAACTCCATGTTGCATCTTTTATCTTCAATCTTCATCTTGTTACATTTATTTAAATTGAAAAGTACAACTAGTCTAATACTTACAATAAAAATAAATATAAATACAACAACTATGAAAATTAAAAATAAATATTATACAACTTTTGCTTCTATGACCCCAAATAAATTAATCAACCAACATTTATAATGTTGTAATAATCAACAATCATCACAACAAAACAATTCCATAGGCTAAGGGCATCATGGGCTATGCATGCAACAATAAATTTTAATAACAACATTATTAAAAACTACATATGGCTTGTCCATGGTTGCAATGCATGGGTACAACCATGGATTATATAGAAACTATAAAATAACTAATCAAGCCATAATAATTAAATTCGAAATTTAAAGTGGTGATTTATTTTTCTATCAAAAATGATCAAAAAAATAAAATCACCTGACAACTAAAAGGTGTAAAAGTGGCTCTGATACCACTGTTGGAAATACTAGTCCATCGTGTGTACTTTTAAAATTTATAAACGCAGCGGAAGATTAAAAATACAAACATGTATTTTATAAAAACATGCACACGATTAATATTTCCACCAAGATCCAATTACACCATGATAGTTGTCATAATAAGATAGATTAAGAATAATACCTTTTGAGTAGATGAAATCACGTAGGATGAAACAATATTCAATGATATGAATATCTCTACAGTTGATCCACACGAACACTTCAAACAATACCCGAAGGCTGCTAGACCTTAATCACCTAGAGCCAAACTCCTAGTTTGACTCTCACTTGTTATAGCCGTAAGCAACAAATAGAGCTAGTATTTGTTTCTAGTTTTCATATAGATAATAGAGCAAGCGAATTTTTAGTGTTTCATGCACACCCTTTTTTTTATCTCACATAAAAATAAAGCATATCTATATTGGAACTTTTCCTATCACACACCCGACTTTAAGTAAGTCATAGGAGCTCATTTAAAAGACTTTTCTAATACAGCCAAAACATTTGATAAAGAAAAAGGAGACATGATACATGAGTGAAAGCATAGAATATTATATGAGAACTTTTCCAATATATATTCTCTGATCCACGCATACATTAACTAATAGTATAGTGTGGGGCTATCAATAATGTTATGCATGAATGTAAAAACAAACATTGCATCAACTCCAACGTATTATCAAATAATTAATTTTGGTGATCATATATAAATGTATACAATATACATATATCCGGGTATCTAAGTGTTCATTGTGTGTAACCCCGTAAGCTCATGTGTAAGCGGTAGTATAATTTTGTGTTATGCGTAAACACCAATCCAACAATATCTTTATCTAGGACATCATGATACCAAGATTTATAAAACATAAGCAGTAAAAGTTTCGATAAATTCAAACATTGAATATAATACACGAGGATACGTACGTGGAAGCCTAATGCAAACAAAATGAAAGCGATTTAAAAACTACATATGGCTTGTCCATGGTTGCAATGCATGGTACAACCATGGATTATATAGAAACTATAAAATAACTAATCAAGCCATAATAATTAAATTCGAAATTTAAAGTGGTGATTTATTTTTCTATCAAAAATGATCAAAAAAATAAAATCACCTGACAACTAAAAGGTGTAAAAGTGGCTCTGATACCACTGTTGGAAATACTAGTCCATCGTGTGTACTTTTAAAATTTATAAACGCAGCGGAAGATTAAAAATACAAACATGTATTTTATAAAAACATGCACACGATTAATATTTCCACCAAGATCCAATTACACCATGATAGTTGTCATAATAAGATAGATTAAGAATAATACCTTTTGAGTAGATGAAATCACGTAGGATGAAACAATATTCAATGATATGAATATCTCTACAGTTGATCCACACGAACACTTCAAACAATACCCGAAGGCTGCTAGACCTTAATCACCTAGAGCCAAACTCCTAGTTTGACTCTCACTTGTTATAGCCGTAAGCAACAAATAGAGCTAGTATTTGTTTCTAGTTTTCATATAGATAATAGAGCAAGCGAATTTTTAGTGTTTCATGCACACCCTTTTTTTTATCTCACATAAAAATAAAGCATATCTATATTGGAACTTTTCCTATCACACACCCGACTTTAAGTAAGTCATAGGAGCTCATTTAAAAGACTTTTCTAATACAGCCAAAACATTTGATAAAGAAAAAGGAGACATGATACATGAGTGAAAGCATAGAATATTATATGAGAACTTTTCCAATATATATTCTCTGATCCACGCATACATTAACTAATAGTATAGTGTGGGGCTATCAATAATGTTATGCATGAATGTAAAAACAAACATTGCATCAACTCCAACGTATTATCAAATAATTAATTTTGGTGATCATATATAAATGTATACAATATACATATATCCGGGTATCTAAGTGTTCATTGTGTGTAACCCCGTAAGCTCATGTGTAAGCGGTAGTATAATTTTGTGTTATGCGTAAACACCAATCCAACAATATCTTTATCTAGGACATCATGATACCAAGATTTATAAAACATAAGCAGTAAAAGTTTCGATAAATTCAAACATTGAATATAATACACGAGGATACGTACGTGGAAGCCTAATGCAAACAAAATGAAAGCGATTTAAAAACTACATCACTTATGTATACATAGCTCTAGCTCTTTCTCACATCCCTGCATCATATTAAATGATATTAGCCATAGCTTGATATATATAAGAAGGCCGATAGCTATCGACACACTTCCTTTTGAAACTCAAAGTAAGTAACCTACAACATAATTGACCAAAAAGTATCATATAGGTAATTCAATAACAAAACAAAAATAAATACTTATAACAACACATAACTAGTAAATTTCGGCCCCGTGTTGCGGGACTTCAATTGTTGTGTTGAAAAAATTACTTTATTTTAGTGTACTTGCGTTGAACATTCAACTGCTTAATTAAAAATCATTATGTCATTAATAGGTTTGTTAAAAATATATTTATTTAAGTGCAAAATCATATTAGCTTCTTTCAGCGCGTTGCGAGGTTTCAATTATTGTGATTACGCTTTGTTATTGATGATATGTCACTATATATGTTAGCTAAAAACTCTGGCATATGAAATAGATATTTATCTAAAGTCAATACCACAAATGCTTCTAAAAGTTTATAGTAACGAATACATATATTTTATATGTGAAATAAACCAAAAATAAAAATGAAAGAAAAAAAATGTTGAATGAAAGTTTCAATATATAAGTTGAAAACATCAAAGGAGAAAAGTGTGGAAAAAACCGAATAGTGGTACATAATACTATACGGGATGCAATATATTGGTTGCCAAAAGAAAAATATTGTACAAAAAACTAATAAGTAACCCGTAGTTGAAAACCCGAACGGGATGCGATGTGGCAAAAATCTAGTGGTATGGGGTGTAACGTGGAGTCGTGGACGAATCGTAACTCTTATTCATAAGGTACATAATGGTACGATACATGGACACGAAAAATTTGAAATATATTGGTTGGAAACCCAAAGGAAAAAAATGTGCAAAAAACCAATAACTAACCTGTAATTGAAAATTCAAACGGAATACGATACAGCAAAATCTGAATAATATTGAGATGTACAGTGGACGAATAGTAATTCGCCACGCAGGCGAGTTACTATTCATCACTCCATTTACATTAATATTATATATAATTGTTAGACTGTGGGATCAGAGAAGTTTCATCTTATCCCTAATTTATAGGATCTAGACTTAGGCAGCAAGAAAAAGACTTGTTTTTGTTTCCATAATTATCATATAATTTCATGTATAAATAGGGCCATATGTATCGACCTTATGATAATAACATCAATAAAAACAATTATTCGGTTCTCTACTAATTATCATGGTATCAGAGCCACGAAATCAGGCTACATCATCTACCCAATAATCTCATACGACTGTATCACCCAAATTGAACACCAAGAGCCACCATGGCAGACGCCGGCAGCTCGGGTTCAGATTTGGCATTACAGTTAGCAACTTTTTTACAAAACAATACCAATCAACAATCTCAAAATCCAAAGCTTTCCGATAATCTACAAATTAATCTGAAACTAAATAGCCAAAACTACGCCCTATGGACCCGAATGATCCGGGTAGCCATCGACGGCCGATCAAAAAACCTTCTATCACATTTAACCCAAAAGCCACCCGAAAAAACATCAGTTGAAAAATATGAGATATGGGAACAAGAAGACCTGATTGTGTTTTCTTGGCTCATTCAAAACATCGAACCAATATTAGCCGGCAATCTTACCGAGTTTTCCACTGCTAAAGAATTGTGGGACGCCTTAGTTATCACTTACAACAGTGGGAAAGACAAGCTGCAAACATTCAATCTACATGTCAAAGCCAACGAGATCAAGCAAAGTGACAAGTCACTTGAAGATATCTGGATAGCATTGCAAGGAATATGGGGCGAAATCGATCGGGTAGATCCGAACCCAATGACATGTCCAGAAGACATCAAAACATATGCCAAGATCAGATCGGAACAGAAATTGTTTCAATTTCTTAATGGTTTAGATCGAAAATTCGATTCAATCAAACGGGAGATCCTTCGAACAGATCCACTTCCAAGTTCTGAGGCTGCTTATGCAATCATTCGCAAAGAGGCCGCTCACCAGAATATTCTAGGAACAACAATCAACGAACCACAAGGTATAGCCTCTGGCCTCGTCACCGGAGATTTTTCCGGCGGTGGCGACAGTTTTGTGTCAAGAGGGTTTCGCCGGAACGACGACAAAAAGAAGGGGATCCAAGATGATAAATCTCATCTCAAGTGTGATGAGTGTGGGATGTCAAGACACACACGAGATCAATGTTTTGAACTCGTGGGTTACCCGGAGTGGTGGACCGGTCTAAAGAAGATTACCCGATCTGCAAAAACCAAGAAGAACATCACCCCTACCACCACTGCAAAGCCCAATAAAGATGGTGGTGGTGACCGGCGTGTGACCGGATTTGGTGGGGTAGCAGTAGCGGCCGGAGATCGAGATAAGGAAGAGGAGTTTTCGGTGGTCAAAGGTAAAAGGGAAAGGAAACCAATTTTGGAATGGAAACCAATTTTGGAATCCTCTTTCCAAAATAATCTGACTCTTTCCCAAAACAAGTATATAAATCCTTACAAAACTTTTTTATTTAAACCTAATGGGCTTAAATCTTTATATGGGTCTGGTCAAGTTATTAATAATAGTTTCAGCCCACCTCATGTACGTGGGCAGACCCTTAGTGTGGATGGAAAATGTAGCGAGTCCCATGGGTCGTAGATTTTCGATTGTGGGGAAACGGATACAATGACGTATGCGTTATCTGATTTTTCAGAAGTTTCCAAACCAAAAAAAGCATACATTAAAGCAGCTAATAAGGGAAGAATGGATGTAAAGTCTGGAGGAACAATTAAAATTTCACCGGACGTTAAATTGTCTAATTGTCTTTATGTTCCTTCTTTGTCACACAAATTATTATCAATAAGTCATGTGACAAAAGAACTTAATTGCTCCGTTCTCATGCATCCAAATTTTTGTCTTTTACATGATATCAGGACGGGACGGATTATTGGGCGTGGCACTGAAAGAGAGGGACTGTACTATGTTGATGAAGTGAATTCAAGTGGGAATGTTATGCTAGCTCATGGAACAAGTGAAAGAGAAGCATGGTTATGGCATTGAAGACTGGGACACCCTTCACTCAGTTATCTACATACTTTGTTTCCTAAACTCTTTCCATTAAATAAACCAATTTCTTGTGAAACATGCATTTTAGCCAAAAGTCATAGACAAACCTATAAACCCAACAATACTAGAGTTAAAAAACCGTTTTCTTTGATTCATTCGGATGTGTGGGGCCCTGCTCCAGTTTTTGGAGGTCAAAATTTTCGATATTATGTGATATTTGTTGATGATTGCACCCGAATGACTTGGATTTATTTCTTAAAAAATAAATCTGAAGTTTATGATAGATTTACTGTTTTTTATGCCATGATCCAAACCCAGTTCCAACAGTCCATTAAAATTGTGAGGTCAGACAATGGGGGAGAATATGTAAACTCACAAATGAATCTGTTTTTTCAATCCAAAGGAATAGTCCATCAATCCACTTTTCCACACCCCAGAACAAAATGGTGTTGCTGAAAGGAAAAACAGGCTTTTATTAGAAATGGCTAGAGCCATAATCATTGAGTCTTGTGTTCCAAAATATTTTTGGCCAGAAGCCATATCCACTGCCATTTACTTAATTAACCGACTCCCAACAAAAATCCTAAAAATGAAAACTCCACTCAAAACCCTCACTGAGTACCATACCTTACCACCTGTTCTTACACTCCCACCTAAAGTTTTTGGTTGTACCATCTTTGTTCATGTTCCAAAGTCGTATCGTGATAAACTTGACCCATGTGCTGAGAAGTGTGTTTTTGTTGGATATGGAGTAACTCAAAAGGGGTATAGGTGTTATAATCCGAAAACTCGTCATATGTTCACCACTATGAACTGTGACTTTCTTGAAACTAAGTATTTCTACTCCTCGCCACACAGTGGTCGGTGACACTGGGGTTTTGAAGCTGAGGAGACTGTACTGCTGGAGACTGCTCTTCTGTACTTTGTTCTAAATCAACTGATGTACTAGAACTTTCTCCTAAAGTATATCCCAGCCAACTCAGTATGTCATCCTTTTAGAAGAAAGGGGGAGGAAAAGGATGACACACTGAGTTGGCTGGGATATACTTTAGGAGAAAGTTCTAGTACATCAGTTGATTTAGAACAAAGTACAGAAGAGCAGTCTCCAGCAGTACAGTCTCCTCAGCTTCAAAACCCCAATGTCACCGAAAATATGAGTCCGAACCTGATATCCGAGGTACGTCATTCTTCACCTAATGTTACACTAGAAACTGCCATACCAGATTCCTCGAATGAAAGTGTGCAGGAAAGTGAAGAACAGATCAGTACTGAGGTTCCACAGGTTCCGGAACGATATGTGCTCCCGGCAAAATCTACCAGAGGAATTCCTGCAAAGATATTTTATCCAGAAAAGTTTTCAAGAAGTTCTAAATATCCGATGGCTAATATAGTGAAAGGAAGTTTGTCTGAAGAAGCAAGAGCTTTCATAGCCAAGTTATATTCAGAAGAGATTCCGTCGAATGTAGAGCAAGCCTTACAGATAAAAAGATGGAAGGATGCTATGGAAGTTGAAATGGATGCACTGGAAAAAAGTGAAACATGGGACAAGTGTACTTTTACCACAGGGAAAGACACCAGTAGGGTGTCGGTGGATCTATACAGTTAAATTTAAGCCAAATGGTGAGATTGAACGATATAAAGCTCGATTGGTTGCAAAAAGATACACTCAGACATATGGTATTGACTATTCTGAAACGTTCTCTCCGGTTGCGAAACTAGATACAATAAGGGTCTTATTCTCTGCAGCAGCAAATCAAGGTTGGCCTCTTCATCAGTTTGATGTTAAAAATGATTTTTTACATGGAGAATTAAAAGAAGAAGTGTATATGGATCCTCCACGTGGGTTCTCCCAGAATTTCAAGCCTGGAGAATTCTGCAAGTTAAAGAAGTCTTTATATGGACTAAAACAGTCACCCAGAGCATGGTTTGGCAGATTCACATTAGCCATGAAGAAATATGGGTATAAGCAAAGCAATTCTGATCATACCTTGTTTCTTAATCATAACGGAGATCGGATAACATGTTTGATAATCTATGTTGATGATATGATTATCACTGGATATGATGAAAGTGAAATCAAAAAGTTAAAAGAAGGTTTGTGTGCAGAATTTGAAATGAAGGATTTGGGAAATTTAAGATACTTCCTTGGGATTGAGGTGTTGAGATCACAACAAGGAATTTTTATTTGTCAGAAGAAGTATATACTGGATTTCTTGGCAGAAGCAGGGATGATTGATTGTAAACCAGCAGATACACCCATGGTTACAAATCAAAAGTTGTTTATGAAATTAGATGGCAAACCTGCTGATAAAAACAGGTATCAACGAATGGTGGGAAAGCTAATCTACCTTGCTCATACTCGTCCAGATATAGCATATGCTGTTGGAGTAGTGAGCCAGTTCATGCATCAACCTCAAGAAGAACACATGGATGCAGTTTTAAGAATTATCAGATACCTCAAAGGAACTACTGATCATGGAGTATTGTTTAAAGCAAGTGGTCACCTGAATATTCAAATATATACAGATGCTGATTGGGCTGGAGATAAGGGGAACAGAAGATCAACTTCAGGATACTTCTCTCTGGTTGGAGGTAATCTTGTCACATGGAAAAGTAAAAAGCAGAAAGTTGTCTCTCTCTCGAGTGCAGAAGCTGAGTTTCGAGGTATAGCTAGAGGCTTAGCAGAAGCATTATGGCTGAAAAAACTCGTGACTGAATTAGGATTTGCTCCAAAAAAAGTATCCAGATTTTGAGTGATAATGAAGCAGCAATCCAAATATCAGAAAACCCGGTACAACATGACAGGACAAAGCATGTGGAAGTTGACCGACATTTCATAAAAGAAAAACTAGAAGACGGGATTATCAAATTGCCTTTTGTTAAATCTGAAGATCAGCTTGCAGATATTCTAACTAAAGCGGTGGGAACGGTTGCGTTCCAGAAGTGTTTAAGCAAGTTAAATTTTGGCAATCCCACTATTCAACTTGAGGGGGAGTGTTAGACTGTGGGATAAGAGAAGCTTCATCATATCCCTAATTTATAGGATCTCGACTTAGGCAACAAGAAAAAGACTTGTTTCTGTTTCCATAATTATCATATAATTTCATGTATAAATAGGGCCATATGTATCGACCTTTATGATAATAACATCACTAAAAACAATTATTCGGTTCTCTACTAATTATCAATAATAACCTTCCAATTGTTGTCGCTTTATGCATGATCCATTACTTGGTCATGGTAATCTTGACGGAAGATGATTTTGTGTGCCATATTTATGAGTATTAATTAATCTTATTTTTGTTGTTATATAATTACCTACCTCCCACTTTTTTGTCCATATGTTTTAGGTTACTTGCCTTCGGAATTAATTAAAAAGGCTATTAATGTGCTGGGCATTCTTTATATGAAGCACTCGCTAATATCATTTACCATGATACAAAGATGTCTTGAAAGAGTGAGATAAACCGTATATATACATGCGAATATCTTGGGTGGGTGTGAAGATATCTGGTTTTAAATCATTTTTAATTGGTATGCATTAGGGTTAGCTCGTATCTACGGGTCCTAAAACCAATGTTTGAAATTGCCTGAATATTTTGCATCTAATATTTCACTACTCATGGTGCGTTAGATTTAAGATGGTCGTTTCAGTCGAAAATCTCATATGTAATTGCTTAATATGCATGTCGTTATTTATTTTAACTTTGTTAATCTTGCATAATGGTTAGTGAGTATTAATCTATAATGTAATTAGATTATTACCCGCGTAATACGCGAGAAACATATATAATTAATGACATGTTAAATTTTTATAATATCATAAGTTGACAAATATTTAACCATGTAAGAATTAAACCACTAAAAAACATGAAGTTACATTAGTGGTCGTTTAGATTCCGGTTAACAGTGACCAGACAGTTGAAAAATGGATACATCATCTATTAGAGGTCTCGTTAAGTAAGATTTTCGTTTTTTTAGATGTCTTTCATTCATCCGGAGGTGTCTGCATTGTCATTGTACTTGTTCTTTAACGTTTTGCTCAAATAATTTAGTTATACACTAAATCTACTAAGCAATTTAATTATCAATCTATATATCGCATGTTGTGTTAATCTAACTTAAAATTATGCATAATATCATTGCAATTTTCATACAATTATTTTTCTGGTATATAATTGTGATAACTTACGGTAGACTCTATATTTGTTTTTTAGTTCTTTAATAAGAAGGCGGTTTGACATCCGGTCCGGTTTTCAAAACATTGATTTAATAAAAACGTTATATGATAATAATCCTATACAAAAATCCTTATAACCAAACTTTATTCGTTATATGATAAAAATCCTATACAATAATATAATTTAATAAAAACGTTATATGATAAAAATCCTATACAAAAATAATTTAATAAAAACGTTATATGATAAAAATCCTATACAAAAATAATTTAATAAAAACGTTATATGATAAAAATCCTATACAAAATATAATTTAATAAAAATTCGTTATATGATAAAAATCCTATACAAAAATAATTTAATAAAAACGTTATATGATAAAAATCCTATACAAAAATATTTATAACCAAACGTTATATGATAAAAATCCTATACAAAATATAATTTAATAAAAACGTATTACATTAAAAAAAAAATTTATTGTAAAAAAATTAAAAATTAATTTTAAATATATAAAATGATGTAAAATATAAAAATATTAGTTTCCATAATTACATCATTAAATAAATAAATTATTAATGTCTACAAACTTAAATAAGGAAGAGTTAAATGCAAGAACGGTCCCCGTGGTATGTCGATTTTTGCAACGGCAGTCCCTCTCTAACGGAGCCGTTAATTAGTGTCGTTAAGTTTTCCATGTGAATAGCACGTCAGGGGTATTAATGTTCTTTCACCTACACAAACATGGGGTGTTCAAAAGTATCCGTATCCGAACCTATAATGTGAAAATCCGATCTGATTTTATATGAAAAGTCGGATATTCAAACTTCGGATATCCTAAATGTCGGATACGAATAATTATTTTTGAAAATATCGGGCATTCGGAAATATCCAAGAATATCCGAATAGTTTGGATATTGAAATTCACTGTGCGAAAGTTCGAATATCCAAAAATCGGATAGCTGAAACTTGGATATCCCCTCAAAATTTCGGATATTCAAAATTTCGGACAAAGGATTTCAATATCCGAACATATTCAAAATTTTGGATATTCGAAGTTTTCGGATATCCAAAGTATCTGAATTTTAGAAAAAAAATATGTTAGGTCGAAAATAGACCAAGTATAATTTGTTCAGAAATAGTTGAAGTTTTGAGAACAACACTTGTACAGAATTCTGAAGTCCTTCAGAATTGGTTCTCAGAAGCTTCACTTCAGTTCAGATCAACGCCTCAGAATATCGTTCAGAATGAAGTCAAAGACTGAAGACTGAAGAAGGGGATTCTGCTCAGACGCGGAGCTCAGAATCAGAAACCATCTGATCAATGAACTGAAGCATCTCAGTGGAAAGTGCTTACACCACTTTGCACTGATTACGAGGAAGCCTTTTGTCTTATGTACTATTCATCGGACAACAACATGGGTCCATGTATAAAGTACAAAAGTGCATAAAGTTGTGATGTGTGAAATCGAGTTTAAAAATTTAAAACAAGAAATACCTCGAAACTCACTACTACACACTATCGGGCAGTGGACCCGATCGTATGCAATATAGTTACAAAGTAAGTCCAGGTTCGTTCACGGGGATTGGTTTGAATCAATTGACTAATAAAGTAGTTTGGAAAACAGGGTGGAACACTTTGAATCTCACTTTGACAATTAAATTAAAGTAAATTTAAAAGACAAAACACCTAAAAGTAAAGAAAAGCTTCAAACAATAATAGTAAAGATCATCCACCTTGAATTCGCTAGACTTCAAACATGATTGCATTCAATTAAGACCAAATTCATTTAGAGTTGACAAGATAATCGTGAAAGGATAAAATGCTCGCGTGGTACCACCAACCGCTCACAAATCACCCAAACACCTAAGTTGCTAGTTTAATTACCCAAGCCGGTACCACCAATGCCTAGACAACCTTACCAACAATTAGTTTACTTGATTATCCAATTAACAATTGTGCCTATGTGAATTAAAACGTGGTACCACCAACCGTTTCTAAACACGTTGACAAAATGATTCCTATTATTAAAATGACATTCACTATCATACCATGAACTAGTGATAATTGCTCATAGACAAGCAACCGTTTGAAAATCACATATGTATCCAACTAGTACCACTAACGAAGAATACACATGCCACCAATATCATAATAATATATATAAAGGAATTAAATCATCAAGATCTCGACACAACGATAATTGAAATCAACTCTTTGAATTAAAACATATAGCAATCACATCATTCGTCTAGTTTCATCAAGGTGGATGATTAAAAGATTAGCCACTCATGATTAAATTGAAATAACAATCAAAATAAAGGAAGAACATGATGTACCAATCGTTTGAGAAATAGAAATTGCAAGACAATAAAATAGATACAATCTAAGTGGGTGCACGTGAATCTTCAATGAATCGGAAGATGATGAAATCTTGATTCGATCCTTGAAGGTGTTCCCTGAAGTGCAGCTCTTAGAAAGAAAACTTGATACTTTGGGAATTAGGTTTTGTTTTCTATTTATACCCCCCCAAATCTGATGCAAAAGCTGCCCAAAACCTATCAGCCCGTCACCCCACTGCGGCGCAGTGGGCGAGTGATGCCCCCACTGCGGCGCAGTGGTTATCCCCTGGTCACTGGGTCGTTTGTCTTCAGTTTGACTGCGGCGCAGTGGGCACATGCACTCCCCACTGCGGCGCAGTCATATTCCACTGGACAGGTCGTTCACTTTCAACATAACTGACTGCGGCGCAGTGGGCCTTGGTCACCTCCACTGCGGCGCAGTCCAAAAGCTCTGGTCCGGCCAACACTTCTTCAACTTGAAAACTTGCCAAAATATTCTATCTCCTCCAATTAAACAACTCTCGATCTCACGAATCAACTTCTTGGCCAAAAATCAACCGAAAATTCAACAAATGAGCGCGTAACCTGCTAAGAGCCTGAAAACACTAACAAACACCATAAACGTGCCAAATGCATACAAAATCAACATAAAACACTTAATAAAAAGGCCAATAATGATGTGGGCGATAGGTCTAAATTGGTCACATCAAATCCCCCCACACTTGAGCATTGCTTGTCCTCAAGCAAATCCGGAATTAAAGCAAAAGTAATCCTTGGCAATGAAGCTAAATAAACAATTACGAGTATCAAAAGAAGCAACACCAAGTATGTCAATGACAAAAAGTTGGGTGAAGCAGTTTTAATCTTAAATGAAAACTCGAAATGTTTGACAATATCTGAACAATCCACAAGCCTCAATAACACGACTAAGCACAAGTGAAACAAATGAACCTATCAATATCATTCTACTCCAACAAACTTACTTTTGGGGTTGAATATATCAAGAATCACTCATAGCACGGTCGTGATGCATATCTTACCATAGGCTTGAACAAGGATCATAGCTCCACCGACATGGCGTAAGCACCGAGTACATCATCAAAATAGGCATATAGGACGGTTGTATAGTTAAGCTAAGGTATATATAGTGGATATTTACAAAGGAGAATGGGAGTGTAGGTTAGAAATGAAAGGAAACAATCAAAAGTATAAGGTATGTATGAAATATGTACAAAATAGTCTAATCAAAACCCGTACCATTGATTGCCAACAAACCATCAATCCATAAGATGTTATCCCGCTAAGACACCACAAAAGTAACCAAGCAACCCCGACACCATTGTGGTGTATCAACTTCAAACAACTTATAACCAACCAAGTCTTCCATTCTTAATGATACAACAAAACTTCTAGACATATAAAAATGAGAAGTACCCACTAGTAGCCCAAGTTCTTTTTTCTTCTCTTTTTTTTTTTCACTTTTTCATTTTTTTTTTTTTTGAACCACTTTTACTCTACTAGTAGGCACCCTCTTGCAATGATGATCATGTCTAAAACACTTACTTCCCTTTGAACAATCCAACACATTCCCATAGACCAAAAATATTCCACCGACACCCCATTGAAGCTCTCCCAAACCGTCCAAACAAACCAATGACAATCAATGGCCCCCCAGATTAGACTATCGGTATAGTAAGGTATAATTAGGTAAAGTTTACATAAATGAGTGGATATATACAATGGAAAAGGCTAAGTTAAAAGGATGTATAAGAAAGGTTTACAAAGAAAGGAAGGATGTATATGTAAGTGAGTATAAGTATAGTAAGGGTATGAATATACAAAAGGAAAAGTGAAAAGAAAGAAAGAAAGAAAAGTATGGGTCAAACCTATATGCCAATTCGTCATCCGATGTACTTTTATCACAAAAGTGATCTCACTGCGGTCTCGTCACGATCACAAGGCCAAGTTCTAGCTCAACACATCACCGGCACACTCAAATCAAAGAAAAGAACCCGGAAATGGAATAAATTAACCTCAAATTCGCACATCTTAGTGCAAAGTTCGAAATGGAACCCTTACTCTTGGATAAAAACCCAAAAGCCTAAGAGAGGGACAAATTACAAGGCAATCAAACCAAAACCGTAAACACCTAGCACATCTATAAATGAACAATGAATCTCACAACTTTAGGTGTTTGGGAAATTTTGAGTATGCAAGTGATGTTATTAATCCACAAGGATAAGCCCAATAACCGTTCAGAACACATTTCGCCGATTTAAAATTTTACCAAGGAAAAATTTGTAGTAAAATTGCTCATTAAATTATTATGAATTAAGTGACAAAAGCAATTTACCACAAGGACAAGCTCAACACAAGTTTCAAAACCATATCAACTTCTATCATCCCGCCAAATTGAAACAACCAATTCTCAAACATGTACATCATAGTTCAAAGTTCAAAATAGAACCCTTACTCTTGGATAAAAACCCAAAAGCCTACGAGAGGGACACATCCACAAGAACGGCTAAAATCACAATGGCAAAACAACAAAAGAGATAGACCCGGTAGCTTAAACCTATTTGCCACCCCCCCACACTTAAGATGGACAATGCCCTCAATGTCCATATTCGGTCAAACAACGGTAAATAGGGGTAAGCAACATAGAATAATCAGAACACATACCGGAGTAAGGACACATCCCGTTTTGAAACAAGTCAGTCGACCCCGTGTCACAAATGGCGCTTCCGAAAAAGGAAGAACACTTTGCTTGGCGGGGGAAACAAGTTGTACCAAAACGGAAAGTGCGAGAGTAAAGATGAGACAGAGTAAAGATGAGATAGAGTAAAGATGAGAAGAGAATCCAATGGGTTATCCCCCCACACTTGTGTTGTACAATAGCCATCAAATTGAGAAATCCTGCTTCACTTGCACCACAAATAAACCACATATCCAAACATATCAAAGTACTACTGTTTTTATGCAGAAAAATAAGAAACGAAAACAAAACAAAAGAAAAGAAAGTACAATGTCTCATCACCCCGTAGGGTGGATACCAGAAAATAAAGACAGAAAATAAGAAATAATGTATAAAGTACAGTCATCCAAATACCAATCATATCAATCACCAAATGATTCCATCTCACGGAAACGGATGGGAATCATAATCATCATCACTGCGACTGTCCATGATAACCATAGGGAAGACCAGATGTATCAAAAAGATCGGTGATCCAATTTCGCTCCCCTTCTTGACCTGAACCAGAGGCGCCAACATCTCCTCCAGACGGTCCACCACCAAAGCCTGAACCAGAACCTGCAACAAAATCAGGAACAAAAGAAGATGAACCACCTGCATCATAACCACCCTGAAAACCTCCGGATCCACTAGCATCATGTCCACCCTGAAAAGTACCAAACTGCACTGGCCTAAACTCAGGAACCGGATTAGGTCTTACAAACTCCCGACCATGATACTGTGCATCCCACATCGGCTGGTAATAATCAAGTGTGTAATTAGTGTGGGCCTGCTGCGATCCAATCCAAGTCATATCCTGATCCATCCTCCTCTGGTACTCATCGAATGCTCGGCGGCTAGCTTGCTGATCATCATAAATATTTTGCACCGTCTGTCCCAGAAGTGTAAGATCAAAAGAACTCGGGACAGGAATGGTGCGAGCACGCGGCCTGGTTTGCTCCTGGGGAACATCACCCATCTCAACATCAGCATCCTCCAAGTCTGGAGGTGGTCCCTCAATAACACCGGTATCATCCAGTAATCTAGCCGGCTGGCTCCCCTGCTTCTTCTTGACAATCTTACCCCGAATCAATTCTTTAACATTGAAATCCTCTTGATTGACTTGTGGAGACAAATGGGTCTGGCACTCCTCTGAATCAAAAACACCCATCCTCTTGTAAATACGGGTGATAAAGTGCCCCAAAACCAACTCTGCATCATAAATGATTACACATCCTATCAAGTACAACCATCGGGGCCAATGCAAACTTCCTAGGAGCCCCTTCAGAAAACAACTTAATCAACCATAAATCTAGCTGGTACGCCTTGTCCCAATGTGTGGATCTCTGAACCAAGAACGTAACGATCATCCTATGCAACAACCTCAACCTAACACTCTGAATTTTTGACACACTAACTGACCCACCAGTCGGCCAAGCTTCTCCTCCAGAAATCCGAGTCCAATATTGTGAAACGGACTCACCATCCCCCAAATCACCCTTGACATAAAAACCCTGCTTTAAAAGTTGCCTGAATTCCTGGTTATCCAACTCCTGCCTAGAATACATACCGGTATAAAACCCAAACTCAGCTATAGACAGCTTTCTCTGCTGTCCCCCACACAAAAACCAAACAACTCTTTCTCCAAAAATATCCTTGATTTTATTCAATTCCTTAGTCAGTTTCAAAGTAGAATAAAATTCAAGGCACAACTCACGGTAAACGGGTTCCCTGTTCAGAAAAATTTGTTGCCACATATCACTGCGAACTACCCTATCACCAACCCTTGCTTCTATACTGAACCATCTGCCAATATCACCCTGAACCCCAAAAAACTGAGCATCAGAATGAGCGAGATACCTGGGTGGGCACACAACATGCTTGTGAAGCGTGTTCAGATAATTGTTCTTGTGGGGTTGCCTAACCCCGTCAAACTCTAGCCATGCATGCCTCTCGTTCATTGCACCCGGCCAATGATTTAGAGGAGGTACCTCCGGTTCTTTCCTAGCCGACTTAGCTGGGACATCGGCAGTCCCGCTAGATTGTCCCACCTCTCCTTGCTTCCTCTTATCAGTAGCGGACTGCATTCACAGACATTAAAGCAAGCAAACATGAGCTATAAAGAATGCACAACGGAAACCTCATTAAACTTCAAACACAATTGCTGGACAGAATATTCCTACTGCGGCGCAGTGGGACTGGGTGGTCCTCACTGCGGCGCAGTGAGGCAATTATCATGTGCGAGACAGAAGCCAGCCACTGCGGCGCAGTGGCTAACACACAATACCACTGCGGCGCAGTGGCTAACACACAATACCACTGCGGCGCAGTGTCCTAAAAATTCTGGGCAAGAAGTATGGTGTTCTTCACAACTTTCAGCAAAAGGGGTAGATTCATACCATCAATCAACTTTATTTCAACAATGTAACAACACCTAGGCTATCATTAACCTCCCCCCACACTTGTTCATCAAAAAGCCCCAATTTTTTCAAAACCTTAGCTTTAATTTTATCTCAAAATCGGATGAACAAATGTTAGAATCAAAAAATTAAACACCACATTAGCATCAATAGCCCATAACTAACATAACCCACTAATTAATTTGAAAATTAAAACCCTAAAAATTAAAAGAACCAAAAATATAGAAATAAATAAATAAAAGAGTCAAGAAAACTTACTCCTCTTCCCATGATGGTGAAAGATAAGTGATGATCTAAGAGAAAAGAAGAAGAAAAATGCAAGATTTGGTGAATTAGTGGGTGAATTTGGGAGCTTTGGGAGGTGTTTGGAAGCTTGAGTTCGGTTTTGAGAGAAAAGGGAGGAAACAAAACTGATAAAAATATTTGATTGGTAAAAAGTAACTCCCATTGACTCACATATTACACCACTCCCATGTTGACTGGTCACAAGTCCCACTGCGGCGCAGTGGGCATCAGCCTCACCCACTGCGGCGCAGTGGCTAACACACATACCACTCGGCGCAGTGGTAACACACAATTCACTGCGGCGCAGTGGCCAAAACACACCCCCACTGCGGCGCAGTGGGGATTCTCTGTCCGAATTTCCCATTTTTTCCTTAGAAAAATTTTTGCATGACAAATCAAATACAACATACCTCAATCCACTTCACACCAAATTTGCATCTGCACTTTCTTGACAATACAACATCAAATCTAACTAACAAAATGCAATAAAATAACACGGGTTGCCTCCCGAGAAGCGCTTAATTTATTTACGAGTCATTAGCTAGACTCGACTACCTTTCAAGCTTCAAATTCAAAAATGGGGATCTCCTCGATTATCCCCTCCACTTGTTCTTCTTCCAAGTACAACTTAAGTCTATGACCATTTACAATGAAAGAACCGTCTCCATATTTCTCTTAAACAATTCAACATATCCCGACGGATAAACATGCTTGATAACAAAAGGGCCAATCCACCTAGAAGTTAGCTTAGGTTGCTTGATCTTAAACTTAGACAAAAACAACAAAACCTTAGCTCCAACCTTAAATTCCTTTCTACGGATCCTTTTGTCATGCCATACCTTGGTTCGCTCCTTGTAAAGCCTAGAATTCTCATATGCACCCAACCTAAGCTCATCGAGCTCATGAAGTTGCAACATTCTAAGTTCACTAGCTTCCATCATATCCAAGTTCAAGTTCCTCAATGCCCAATATGCCTTATGCTCTATCTCAATAGGGAGATGACAAGTCTTACCATAGAGCAACCGGTATGGCGTGGTGCCAATCGGCGTCTTAAAAGCCGTCCTAAACGCCCACAAGGCGTCATCTAACTTCTTTGACCAAACCTTGGGATTATCACCAACAGTCTTCTCTAAGATTCTTTTCAGGGCCCTATTGGTGTTTTCTACTTGTCCACTAGTTTGTGGATGACAGGAAGTAGAAAAGTAATGCACAACACCATATCTTTTCATGACCTTGGCTAATTGATGATTTGCAAAATGGGTTCCTCGGTCACTAATCAAAGCTCTAGGGCAACCAAATCGACAAAATAACTGTTTAAGGAAATCAATGACTACCCTCGCGTCATTCATGGGCAAAGCCTTGGCTTCAGCCCATTTAGACACGTAGTCAACGGCAACAAGAATATATTGAAACTTGTTAGACGGTGGGAATGGTTCCATGAAGTCTATGCCCCAAATATCAAATACCTCACATACCTGAATGCTTTGTTGAGGCATCTCATCCCGCTTGGTAATGCTCCCTTGTCTTTGACAAATGTCACAAGTCTCTACCAAAGTTTGAGCCTCTTTGAAAATGGTAGGCCAATAGAAACCTGCATCAAACACTTTTTACCTGTAACCGAAGGACCGTAATGACCTCCAGTTGGACCATAATGACAAGCATCAAGAATCTCCCTCGTCTCAGCCCCAGCTACACATCTCCTTACCATACCATCTGCACAAACACGAAACAAGTATGGGCTATCCCAAAAATAGTACTTAGCATCCGATATGAGCTTCTTCTTTTGCTGGGACGTGAAATCATTCGGTATCTCACCTGCAACCAAATAATTAGCAATATCTGCAAACCAAGGAGCATCATCAGAATTAGATATAAACATTAAAGATTTATCAGGGAAGTGATCATTGATCTCCCCTTCACGAAGTTCCTCCCGGTGAGGATCTTCCAAACGACTCAAATGGTCGGCAGCCAAATTTTTAGCCCCTTTCTTATCCTTGATTTCTATATCAAATTCTTGCAACAAAAGAATCCAACGGATAAGCCTGGGTTTAGCATCCTGTTTCGAGAACAGGTATTTCAGGGCTGAATGGTCAGTAAAAACTATGGTCTTACTCAAAACTAGATATGATCTAAACTTATCAAATGCAAAGACCATCTAAGAAACAAAAATACTCATTACCTGCAAGTCTTTCTAACATCTGATCAATGAAAGGCAGGGGAAAGTGATCCTTACGGGTGGCATCATTAAGCTTACGGTAATCAATACAACCCGCCAACCCGTTATAGTCCTAGTGGCCAAAAGCTCTTTATTATCATTTTCAATGACTGTCATGCCCCCCTTTTTGGGCACACAGTGGACAGGACTTACCCATGGACTATCAGCAATAGGAAAAATGATCCCTGCATCTAACAACTTAATAACCTCTTTCTTAACAACTTCTTTCATGTTCGGATTAAGCCTCCTTTGTCTCTGGACAACGGGCTTAACGTCATCAAGAAAATCAATCTTATGCTGGCAGAAGTTAGGACTAATACCTGGAATATCGGTGGTCTTCCAAGCAAAAGCCCGCTTATGGGCTCGAAGCACAGATAAAAGACAATCTTTCTCGTCACTCGAGAGTGAGGACGAGATAACCACGGGTAAAGAAGATTCACCTGACAAATAAGCATACTCCAAGTGGGAAGGTAATGGCTTAAGCTCCAAATCAGTTGGTGGTACATCAACCGAATTCGGTACCCTCGAACTTCCATCAGCAACAACCTCCTCAAAACTCTCAACCTCGGGAGGTGTCTCATCCAAGCTAAGCGCCATAACCTCTGCAAACAAATCATCATCAGATATATCTCCCGACCCTAAATCAGCAGTCTCCTCATCTCCAATATCGGTCTCCATCAATTCCTGAAACTCTCGGTCTAAAACATCATCAATGACGTCAATCCTGAAACAAGACTCATCATTAGAATATGAATGCTTGATAGACTTCTCAACATTAAAAACAATTCTATCCGTACCCACACCCAAAGAAATTTCCTTATCCTTCACAAGGATGATAGCATCCGCGGTATTAAGGAATGGGCGTCCAAGAATAAGGGGTACCTGTGCATCCTCCTCCATCTCGAGGATAACGAAGTCAACAAGAAAAACAATATGGCCCACGTTGACTCTAATGTTTTCAGCAATCCCCATGGGATACTGAAATGAATGGTCAGCTAGTCTAATACTCATGCGAGTCGGGCGAAGGATTCCTAAAGCCAACTTACTCCAAACCGAGTAAGGCATCAAATTAATGCTAGTACCTAAATCAGCCAAAGCCTTACAAATTATGGTTCTAATAGAGCAAGTAATAAGGAAACTCCCTGGGTCTTCAAGCTTAGGGGGAATGCGGTTCTGCAAGATAGCAGAACACTCGGCATTGAGAAAAGTAGCTTTTGCCTCCTCCATCTTTCCTTTATCCGTCACAAGCTCCTTAATGAACTTGGCATAATGAAGCATCCCCTGTATCAAATCAACTAAAGGCACATTAATATGAACATTTGAAATCATTTGAACAAACTTGTTATATTGTTCCTTTAACTTTGCCTTCCTGAACCGCTGTGGAAATGGAACCTTTGGCTTATATGGCTTAACCTCTGGAACCACATCCGGTTTTGGTGGAGTGACCGGAGTCTTCACGGTCGGATTCTCCTCCATCTCAATCTCTTCATCAACTTCATCATCATCACTCCCTTTTTCCTGCACATCTGAAACAACAACATCAGGTATAGTAGGAGGGTCATAGGATTTACCTGTACGAGTGGTGATGGCCTTGGCTTCCTCATTACGGGCTTGAGGTGGAGTGTACTTCTGCCCCTGAATTGGCCCCATGCTAAACTGAGGCTTAGGATTCTGTTGAGTATTGCTAGGTAAAGTACCTGGAGGCCTAGAAAGGGCAGCCATCCTACTCTCAAGATCCTTAAAGTTAACACATTGATTCTTCATATTTATCTCTACCTTGCCATCTATCCTATCCAACCTCTCATTCAATGCCTTAGTATCATCCCGAATCATCTGAATGCTAGTGTTTGTCTCAGCCTGATTAGTCACCAACTGTTTCATCATCTCCCTCAACTCGGCATTTGGATCGGCATTAGAAGAAGAACCTGATCCTTTTCCTTGTTGAGTTTGTTGTTGTGGCTGACTCTGAAAGTTATCCCTTTGCCACCTATTTCCTGAAAAACGAGAATTATTAGTAGGAAAAGAAGAGTTATAAGAAGGATTTCCTGAAGAACGGTTCTGGAAACCGGTATTGCGCGGGTAGCTCCCTTGTTGTTGATTCTGGATGTAACTCACATCTTCGGGTCCCCGATTGGGACACTCATCAGAATAATGCATATCACCACAATGATCACATCCATCGGCTACTACCTTAACATCCCTCTCAATTGCTCCAAACCGATTCTCTTGCATAGCAAATCCTTTTCCATGCGCTCAGATAGCGCTCTAATCTCTCCAATCATCCCAGAATCATGACTAGCTTCAACCTTTGCAACCCTACCTTGGCTAGTACCTTTATTTAACCTTCTCTCATTCTTCAAGAATCTATCATCATCCATATTCGCATTGTCCTTTGCCATGGACTCCAAAATTTCAAAACCTTCATTTGGTGTGATCTTGTTGAAACCACCCCCAAAAGCATATCCTAACTCCCGCTTAGACTTCTTATCTAGGCCATCAAAGAAAAGCTCAACATATTGCTCCTTAGTCATGTTATGGCCCGGACAATTCCTCAACATTTCCTTAAACCGAATCCATGCATCTACCACATCTTCATCTTCATCTTCATCTTGGTCAAAGGACCTAATCAAATTCTCCAACTTCCTTTGAGTTCTAAGTGAATAAAACTCACCAATGAAAGCTTGCTTGAGTTGGTTCCAAGTTGTGATCGAATTTTCCGGAAGATCATTAAACCAATCTAGAGCATCCCCGGTAATGGACATGGGAAATGTTTCAAGCTTAACGGCATCCATTTGGTTTTGCCCATATTGGTATAACCGTGCCAACTTTTCAAACCTTTCCAAGTGTTGGTATGGATCCCATTTCCTTTTGCCATCAAACTGTTGCTCCTCAATACTTTTAAGATGATTACCTTTCAGATTGAAATCATGAGCAATGGCCGGAGGTCTTATAGGACTACCACGGTTGGCAGGAATAGTACGGACCCTCTCACCATAACGTATATCATTCGGATCCCTTTCTTCGTCTCCCATTTCCTCTTCTAACTTAACTTCTAAATTGAAAAACTCGTCCAAATAGAACCTTGACAACTCGTAATTTATTAACAACGAGTTAGTCTTAATCTCGATCATTATTATAATTTCGTCTAAATTAGAGATTATGACGTGGAAATTATTAGATAATTGAACATTTGATATAGTTCAATTAGACGTATCTTGATGACGTAGACTATTAGCTATTTAGACGAATGCCGAGTCGTAAAATAACCTTAAATAAAGATTTAAATGTTATGTACTGAACACAGTAAATAGACTGTTTAAACTTAATATTTTTAAAGTTTAGTTTGACTAAGTTTTATTGACTTGTCTTAATTTAAATAACACGAAGGAAAATACCTTTACTTCAAATTATAACCTTTTGGTCGTACGGTATTTAATCGTAAGCATTGTACCAAATTAAGGGTACTAAAATTTATCAAGTTTTAGGCCACATGGGGCTGGCCTCTTATTGTGAGGAGGGAAAATAAACAACAAAACACCCCTGCCTCCCTTTTCTTTGCCTATGTCGACGCAAACACACACACATAAAAACACACCACATCACCACCCTTTTTACCACAAGCTCAAGTTTACACCTAGAACTCTCATTTCTTCATTTCAATCGGTTTGGACAAGGAAAGATCAAAAGGGAATTTGCTAGTTAGGATCATAATAATCAAAGCATCTTCATCATCATCTCCATCTTCCTCCATTTACTTTCAAGAACACCAAATTGGTAAGTAAACCCTTTTCTTTAGACTTGGACTTTTATAAATTTAATCTTATGATTTAAATTTCATTTATGTTGGTTGAATTAGTAGGCCTTGAATATGAAAAGAGTTTTAGTATTTGTGGTTAGATGAAATTTTATTAGAATTTAGTCTTTGAAATCAAAAAGTGTTGTAATTGGTGAAATGGTTGGCGAAAAGAGTTGTTTCCAGACCTATTGATCATGTTTATACTTGTTATAATGAAAGGATTTGAGTTGAAAACGATTTGGTTTATTCTGCATATTGAACTGCTGGAGCTGACTGCAGAAAGAGGCCACTGCGGCGCAGTGGCATGGCCTTAGCCCACTGCGGCGCAGTGCCTAGGCTCTGGTCTGGGTTCGACTTAGCCACTGCGGCGCAGTGAGCATGATTCTGGCTCACTGCGGCGCAGTGTATAGGTTCTGTGAAATTACGCGTGTCGATTTTTAAACATTAATAACTTTTAATCCGAAAGTCCAAATAAGTTTATTTACTTTTGGTTGGTAAAATGAAAGTTTGAAACACATTCTCGGGTGTGACAAAAATTGGTATCAGAGACAAGGTTATAGTGAATACGGAGTTATTCCTCGTGAATAACTCAATCTATAGCCATGGTCGCTTCAAATAAGAAATCTAAGTCTTTAAGGTTTAGGATAGTTATCTCGAGAGTTATACTATTTGTCAATAATTAGACCTAACCCGATCAACTACGTCCCGATTATGTAAAATAGTATAAGGCTCGAAATAAATATCTTAAATTGTGTATATACGTGTTAGTTGAATTATATTACAACATACTGTAAATGTGGTGGGAAGGCTGCGGGTGACCCTATACATAAGCATTGAAGGTATGTTAGGAATAGAAACTCAACTCGTATGTGTATACATAAGGTTTATATACGTGATAGTTTGGATTATATTAACAACATATTGAAAATGTGGTGGGAAGGCTGCGGGTGACCCTATACATAAGCATTGAAGGTATGTTAGGAATAGAAACTCAACTCGTATGTGTATACATAAGGTTTATATACGTGATAGTTTGGATTATATTAACAACATATTGAAAATGTGGTGGGAAGGCTGCGGGTGACCCTATATATAAGCATTGGAGATATGTTGCTAATAGAAACCCAAATCGAATGTGTAGAATCTAGACAAAGATCTCTTTGAAACTCTTGTTGCGTACTGTCTCATTCAATTGATTCGAATTGTCTTATCCATCAGACTTATATGGATTCTTTGACTATCCTTTCAGAATAGTCATGTCGGACGGAGTTAGCTCTAATGCTGTTGTACCTAGTACACCTCCAGTTCCAGTTGTGGCAAACTCCATTCCTTGTGTTCCTGACTCATATGAAGAGGAACCTATGGAGGAATCGGGTAATGAATCTCGCCCTATCAATTTGATATCATCATCCAGCGAATCTGGAGGAGAACATGTGTCTATCCATGTTCAATCATCTGTAACACCGGTATCTCCATATCAGAGGAGGACTACCGAGGGAGTTTGTATACCTTATGCTCCTAGAGACCCTTATGCTCCTGGTCCTTCTGCACCAGTTCAGGGCAACTGTGGACTTGGTCTTTCATTCTTTCAGGGAGATCCGTATGCTGCAGGTCCCTCCAGAGTGCCTGTCTACAATCCAAGTGCCGTTATGCCAGTTGCATCTGCAGCTGATAGGTCGGAATATTATCGCCGACAATTGTCAAGGATGAACAATTCCCTCATCTGCACTAGAGAGAAAATAGAGAATCAAGCTCAGGCGTTGACTGAAGCTTATCATCAGGCGGCTGAGGCTATGACTGTTGCTAGGGAAGGGAAAGAAGCTATTGGGAGGATGATCTGGATACTGTCAGTCGTGGTGGTCTTGGTGGTGGCGTTGCTTGTGGTAGTTCTTTTCAGGATGTAATCAGTAGTTGTAGTGGTAACGTATTGTAAGCCTTAGAACATTTGACAACTCATACTTCTGTATTTGAGTTGTAATCTTTTTGGTGGATGTATTTCCCACGTATTTCGGATAGTATTGTTCTGACTGTGTAATGTATCATCGTGGATGTTGTTCCCACATGATTTGGGTTGTGGATGTAGTTTTCCCACAAGATTTTGGAAATGTACAAGTCAGACTATGTAAAAAGTTTTAAGTATAAATGAAATATGATCGTTCTTTGGCTTACCTACTTGTTCAGGCTACATTACTTGCTCATTTCAATTCTAGAAATGTAGTGAACTATATTTCTTGTCTTGTTTAGTTAATGAGTTCAAGTAAGTCGATAATTTGCGACATGTGTTTAATGCCCTCTTATATCTTGAAAAGCTACATTCTGTGTTATTCTTATGAGAAAACCTCTAAATTACATCTTGTTCATATCAAGGATAGATGGCTCCCAAGACGAAAAGTAAGATCCCGAAAAAGGCTCCAGTTAAGAAAGCTGCTCCAAGGAGAGTTACTCGATCAACTCCTTTGAATACTGAAGCTGAACAGGAAGGACCTGTGATTCAGCAAAGACAGGAAGCTGCTACTGTCCAGGTGAATACTGGCCCTGGACCTACCCCAAATACTGGTGGAGAAAATAACATGGCAGCATTTGTGACACAACAACTGTTGGCCGCCATGCCTACTTTAGTTGCTCAGATCACGGCAAGCATGAACGCCAATAATAATCATCATACTGATAATAGTAACAACGTTGAACCTAATGCCGAACGAGTTATTCCTCGAGTTCATCTGCACGGGAGTGACTTTAAGACCTTCACTTATTGTAAGCCAAAGGAGTTTCATGGCACCGAGGGTCCAGTTGGACTAATAAATTGGCTAGAAAGCATAGAGGCGGTGCTTCACATCAGCCGTTGTGCCGAAGAGAACAAGGTGGAATATGCTGCCTCTCAATTTCAGAAACACGCCTTGTCATGGTGGAACGAGCAGATAAGGACTCGTGGTCGAGAGCCAGCTAATAGCATACCTTGGTTGAACTTTAAAAGAATGCTGACGGAAAAGTACTATCCTCGAGAGGAAGTACAGAAAATGGAAGGTGAATTCTGGAATCATACTATGGTTGGATTGGACAACGAGAAATACACTACTCGTTTTCATGAGCTGACAAGACTTGTCCCTCGTATGGTGGATACGGAGGAGAAGTTAGTTGAAAGATACTGTTATGGCTTGTCACCTGACATCCGAAGGTTGGTAGCCGCTTTTAACCCTTTGACTCTTCAAGCGGCAGTTAGTGCGACCAATCGGATGGTGATAGATTTAAAAAGAACCGCTGGTTCTTCTGTTGGAACTGAGGTGGTCAAGCGAAGAAATGATCAAGCCTCTGGTAGTGGTTTTGGAAATGGTGGGAACAGCAAGAGGTTTAAAGCTGCCAGAAACTTTGCAGTAGTCCCACAAGATATCAAGAGGTACCCCGGCGCAGACACAAGATGCAACAAGTGTGGTCTCCATCACTTGGGAAATTGTCCTACTTGCCACCGTTGTAAAAGAACGGGACATCAGGCAAAGTTCTGTAGGGAAAAGATACCAAATCAGTGCTACGAGTGTGGAAGCGAGAATCATATGCGACCCGCGTGTCCACGACTTAATCAAGCCCCGAACAATAATGCTATAGTTCCAGTGAGGAACAATGCGGGGAACAATCAAGCCAGGAATCAAGGAGGCCAAGGTAGAGGCCGAGTTTTTGCTTTGGATGCTGCTGATGCACGACGAGATCCCAACGTTGTGATAGGTACATTCATACTCAATAATCATTATGTTTTTGTATTATTCGACTCTGGTGCTGATAAAAGTTTCATATCCTTAGAATTTAAGTCTCGATTTGGTATAGTAGCTATCCCTATGAAAGACACTTATATTGTCGAATATGCAAACGGTCAAAAGTATATTGCTAGAGATCATTTAGTAGATTGCAGTTTGGTATTAGCCGGTAAGACTTTTAAAATTGACCTAATTCCTATAGAACTAAGTAGTTTTGATGTAATCATTGGTATGGACTGGTTATCTAAAGTTAGAGCTGATATAAGTTGTTATGAAAAGATTGTTAGAATACCCCTACCGAAAGGCGAAACCCTAGTAGTGCAAGGAGACAAATCGGGAAAGAAATTGATCTTAGTATCGGCGATAAAAGCAAATAAGTATTTACAAAAAGAACACCCTGCTTTCTTAGCATTAGTAGTAGAAAGAAAACCAAAGGATAAAGACATGAAAGATATTCCAGTAGTTAGGGATTTTCCAGAGGTGTTTCCTGAAGATTTGATGGGACTTCCACCTCACAGGCCAGTTGAGTTTGGAATAGATTTGGTCCCTGGAACTGCACCCGTGGCCAAGGCACCCTATCGTCTTGCGCCATCAGAAATGCAAGAATTGTCCGAACAACTTTAAGAGTTGTTAGCTAAAGGACTAATTCGTCCAAGTTCATCACCTTGGGGAGCTCCGATCCTATTTGTGAAGAAGAAGGACGGCTCTATGCGTATGTGTATTGATTACAGAGAACTGAACAAGTTGACTGTCAAGAACAGGTACCCTTTACCTCGTATTGACGACTTGTTTGACCAATTGGAAGGTGCATCACACTTTTCCAAGATTGATCTCAGATCTGGGTATCATCAACTCAGAGTCAGAGAGACGGACATTCCTAAAACAGCCTTCAGAACTCGTTACGGACATTATGAGTTTTTGGTTATGCCGTTTGGCTTAACCAATGCACCTGCTGTGTTTATGGACTTAATGAATCGAGTGTGTCGGCCGTATCTTGACAAGTTTGTCATTGTATTCATTGATGACATACTGATATACTCAAGGAATAAAGACGAACATGAAGGTCATCTGAGAACCATTCTGCAACTGCTCAAGGATCAAAAGTTGTACGCAAAATTCTCAAAATGTGAATTCTGGATTAGGGAAGTACACTTCTTGGGTCATGTAGTGAATGCGGATGGGATCCACGTAGATCCATCTAAGATTGAAGCAATAAAGAAGTGGGAAGCCCCTAAGACTCCGACAGAAATACGCCAGTTTCTTGGATTGGCTGGATATTATAGGAGATTTATTGAGAACTTCTCAAAGGTTGCTCAACCTTTGACGTTGTTAACTCAAAAGGCCAAGGAATTTATTTGGCAGGATGCCCAGGAAGAAGCATTTCAAACGTTGAAAGACAAGCTATGTAATGCTCCTATTTTAGCGTTACCGAATGGAATTGAAAATTTCGTGGTATACTGTGACGCATCACATCAGGGAATGGGATGTGTACTTATGCAGGAGAGTAAGGTCATTGCTTACGCTTCCAGACAACTCAAAATCCACGAAAGGAATTACACAACCCACGATCTTGAACTCGGAGCGGTTGTTTTTGCCTTAAAGATTTGGAGGCACTATTTGTACGGTACAAAGTGTACGGTATTCACAGATCACAAAAGTCTTCAGCATATCTTCGATCAGAAAATGCTGAATATGAGACAAAGGCGATGGGTAGAATTACTCAGTGACTATGATTGTGAACTCAAATATCATCCCGGTAAAGCAAATGTTGTTGCTGACGCGCTGAGTAGAAAAGATAGAATTTCACTATCTGTCATAACAAGAGCAAGTTCTTACCTTGGCTCATCATTAAGGGATAGAGTTTTAGATGATCAGAATGAGGCCTTACAACCAGGGCGTATCGAGAAGGAAGCATTGTGGAATGCCGAACGGTTATTTGAATTGGATGGCGATGGGATCAGACATGTCAAGGGCAGAGTGTGGATTCCCAAGTATAATGGACTTAGAGAACTCTTGATGAACGAGAGTCATCGATCTAAGTATTCAATCCATCCTGGTGTTGACAAAATGTACCATGGGTTAAAGGATTTTTATTGGTGGCCTGGTATGAAAAGAGATATCGCCACGTATGTTTCAAAGTGTTTAAATTGTTCAATGGTTAAGGCAGAGCACCAAAAGCCTTCTGGGCTGCTCCAGCAACCCCAAATTCCTGACTGGAAATGGGAACAGATTACTATGGACTTCATTACGAAGTTACCTCGAACCTTGAAGGGTTACGATACTATTTGGGTCATTGTTGACCGATTGACGAAGTCTGCACACTTCATTCCCATACGGGAGAATTGGAAAATAAAGAAATTGTCTCAATTATATATTGAGAAGATCGTGTCACTTCATGGTGTTCCTGTGTCTATTATCTCGGATCGTGATGGTCGTTTTACTTCTCAATCATGGAGATATTTTCAAGACGCTTTGGGCACTCAGTTGAAATTGAGTACGGCTTACCATCCACAGACGGACGGGCAAAGTGAGCGTACCATTCAGACGTTAGAAGACATGCTTCGGGCATGTGTTATCGATTTCAAAGGTAGCTGGGATACCTTTTTGCCGTTAGCTGAATTTTCATATAATAACAGCTACCACACAAGCATAAAGTGTGCGCCTTTTGAAGCTTTGTATGGGCGTAAATGTAGATCGCCTGTTTGTTGGCTTGATGCTGGTGAGCGTCGTTTGTACAAGTATGGACTGGTTCAGAGGACTACTGACCAGATTGTCGAAATTAGGGCACGGCTAAAGGCGGCTCAGGATCGCCAAAAGAGCTATGCAGATCGTAGGAGGAAACCACTTGAGTTTCAAGTGGGAGATAAAGTTATGTTGAAAGTGTCACCTTGGAAAGGCACTGCACGCTTTGGCGTGAGAGGAAAACTTAGTCCCCGTTATATCGGACCGTTCGAAATTGTTCGAAGGATTGGTTCCGTGGCTTATAAGCTCGATTTACCCCAGGAGCTTGAACATGTTCATCCCACATTTCATATATCGAATCTAAAGAAATGTTTAACTGATGAAACGTTGGTTGTACCTGTGGAAGAGTTGCAAGTGAATGACTCTCTTCAATTTGTAGAGGAGCCTGTTGAAATTTTAGACCAACAGCTCAAACAGCTTAGACGAAGTCGTATCAAGTTGGTCAAAGTTCGATGGAACTCAAAACACGGACCAGACTTGACTTGGGAACGTGAGGACTATATGAGGGGTAAGTATCCTCATCTTTTTACTAAGCAAGACTTGATTTCGGGACGAAATCCTTAGAAGTCGGGGATGCTGTGACAACTCGTAATTTATTAACAACGGGTTAGTCTTAATCTCGATCATTATTATAATTTCGTCTAAATTAGAGATTATGACGTGGAAATTATTAGATAATTGAACATTTGATATAGTTCAATTAGACGTATCTTGATGACGTAGACTATTAGCTATTTAGACGAATGCCGAGTCGTAAAATAACCTTAAATAAAGATTTAAATGTTATGTACTGAACACAGTAAATAGACTGTTTAAACTTAATATTTTTAAAGTTTAGTTTGACTAAGTTTTATTGACTTGTCTTAATTTAAATAACACGAAGGAAAATACCTTTACTTCAAATTATAACCTTTTGGTCGTACGGTATTTAATCGTAAGCATTGTACCAAATTAAGGGTACTAAAATTTATCAAGTTTTAGGCCACATGGGGCTGGCCTCTTATTGTGAGGAGGGAAAATAAACAACAAAACACCCCTGCCTCCCTTTTCTTTGCCTATGTCGACGCAAACACACACACATAAAAACACACCACATCACCACCCTTTTTACCACAAGCTCAAGTTTACACCTAGAACTCTCATTTCTTCATTTCAATCGGTTTGGACAAGGAAAGATCAAAAGGGAATTTGCTAGTTAGGATCATAATAATCAAAGCATCTTCATCATCATCTCCATCTTCCTCCATTTACTTTCAAGAACACCAAATTGGTAAGTAAACCCTTTTCTTTAGACTTGGACTTTTATAAATTTAATCTTATGATTTAAATTTCATTTATGTTGGTTGAATTAGTAGGCCTTGAATATGAAAAGAGTTTTAGTATTTGTGGTTAGATGAAATTTTATTAGAATTTAGTCTTTGAAATCAAAAAGTGTTGTAATTGGTGAAATGGTTGGCGAAAAGAGTTGTTTCCAGACCTATTGATCATGTTTATACTTGTTATAATGAAAGGATTTGAGTTGAAAACGATTTGGTTTATTCTGCATATTGAACTGCTGGAGCTGACTGCAGAAAGAGGCCACTGCAGCGCAGTGGCATGGCCTTAGCCCACTGCGGCGCAGTGCCTAGGCTCTGGTCTGGGTTCGACTTAGCCACTGCGGCGCAATGAGCATGATTCTGGCTCACTGCGGCGCAGTGTATAGGTTCTGTGAAATTACGCGTGTCGATTTTTAAACATTAATAACTTTTAATCCGAAAGTCCAAATAAGTTTATTTACTTTTGGTTGGTAAAATGAAAGTTTGAAACACATTCTCGGTTATGGCATTCTAGGGTCTATAGCTAAGTAGTTGTACGTAGGATACCCGTCGTCAAGGGATTTGATCCTCATTTTGGTAATGATATCATAGGTTTTGGATAACCAGGAGAATTGACTGTGGATCTTCTCGAGCTACATTATACCTTTTAGCACTTAGATCGCTAAGGTGAGTTTATGGCGCCTTTTCCTTTTACTTTGGGCCTGAAAAGCATGTACTGTTGTATACACTATTTGTTAAATAAATGATTGTTTTGTGAGTATGCCATGTGATTTGGATACTTAGATCATTTGACTTAAATTTGCCAGGTTGACGGCTGTCGAAAATGTGTATACGTGTCATTTATTAAATGTTGGGTAAAATGACGTTGAATTGCCGTGTGATGGCTGATTAAGATGTTTCTTTGTGTTTGACAAACTAAAATGTTTCCCCCTATTGGTTAAATTGTCGGATGTTGTATTCTGACTGTCTTGGTTAAATTGTCGGATGTTGTATTCTGACTGTCTTGGCTAAGGTCCGCACCCATTTAGAACGAAAACCTGTGCGAGGCATATTGGCTGATACTGTCGGATGTTGTATTCTGACTGTCATATGCTGTCAGATGTGGTATTCTGACTATCTTGTAATAAAAGTATTGTTAGATGTAGTATTCTAACTGTCTGGTCATTTATAACTACAGGTCATTGTGTTGTATCAATGACGACTAAACATTTGGTCAAACACACTGTAAGCTCACCAACTATTTCGATAGTTGATCCTCTCAAATTTCATGCTTTTCAGGGAACCAACAGTAAGTATTGGAAGCGTGTATGGCATTTTAGAAGCCATCTTTTGAACTTTGGACGTACAATTAGCGTCAGACTTCTGAGGACTATCGTATTATTAGTCCTAATTGTACTAGACTGTCCAAATGTTATGTTTGTATTTAGTGGGCCCATTTCCATTTGAGGATAGTTTGTATCCGTGTATTGGGGCCCACATCCGAACGATTATACTTGTAATAAACTTGTATTTGGATTAATGGATGTAATCTCTATTTACCTTCTGATTAGTACGCAATTACTTGTTAACCCTGTATTTCCGCTACAACGGGGTGTGACAGAACCCTTTCCTCGTCCGAATCAGGAGTGGGTCTAGCAATAGGTGAGAATGGTGTAGGTGTTGTGAAGTTAAACCTACGTCTTGTTGGTGTTCTCAAAGGACTATTTAGAGGTAAACCCGAAGACCGAAAGTTCATCAACTAAGAAGTAGACCTGCAAAACACAACTAACCAAACACGTCAACTGCACCTGTGATAAGACAAGAAAAGAAAAGCTAAACTATTAAAGCAAATAACTTCCTCACGCGTGAGGAAGGATCAAACCACTAAATTAACAACTAAAACGGCACACAATCCCCGGACAGCGGCGCCAAAAACTTGATGTGTGAAATCGAGTTTAAAAATTTAAAACAAGAAATACCTCGAAACTCACTACTACACACTATCGGGCAGTGGACCCGATCGTATGCAATATAGTTACAAAGTAAGTCCAGGTTCGTTCACGGGGATTGGTTTGAATCAATTGACTAATAAAGTAGTTTGGAAAACAGGGTGGAACACTTTGAATCTCACTTTGACAATTAAATTAAAGTAAATTTAAAAGACAAAACACCTAAAAGTAAAGAAAAGCTTCAAACAATAATAGTAAAGATCATCCACCTTGAATTCGCTAGACTTCAAACATGATTGCATTCAATTAAGACCAAATTCATTTAGAGTTGACAAGATAATCGTGAAAGGATAAAATGCTCGCGTGGTACCACCAACCGCTCACAAATCACCCAAACACCTAAGTTGCTAGTTTAATTACCCAAGTCGGTACCACCAATGCCTAGACAACCTTACCAACAATTAGTTTACTTGATTATCCAATTAACAATTGTGCCTATGTGAATTAAAACGTGGTACCACCAACCGTTTCTAAACACGTTGACAAAATGATTCCTATTATTAAAATGACATTCACTATCATACCATGAACTAGTGATAATTGCTCATAGACAAGCAACCGTTTGAAAATCACATATGTATCCAACTAGTACCACTAACGAAGAATACACATGCCACCAATATCATAATAATATATATAAAGGAATTAAATCATCAAGATCTCGACACAACGATAATTGAAATCAACTCTTTGAATTAAAACATATAGCAATCACATCATTCGTCTAGTTTCATCAAGGTGGATGATTAAAAGATTAGCCACTCATGATTAAATTGAAATAACAATCAAAATAAAGGAAGAACATGATGTACCAATCGTTTGAGAAATAGAAATTGCAAGACAATAAAATAGATACGATCTAAGTGGGTGCACGTGAATCTTCAATGAATCGGAAGATGATGAAATCTTGATTCGATCCTTGAAGGTGTTCCCTGAAGTGCAGCTCTTAGAAAGAAAACTTGATACTTTGGGAATTAGGTTTTGTTTTCTATTTATACCCCCCTAAATCTGATGCAAAAGCTGCCCAAAACCTATCAGCCCGTCACCCCACTGCGGCGCAGTGGGCGAGTGATGCCCCCACTGCGGCGCAGTGGGCGAGTGATGCCCCCACTGCGGCGCAGTGGTTATCCCCTGGTCACTGGGTCGTTTGTCTTCAGTTTGACTGCGGCGCAGTGGGCACATGCACTCCCCACTGCGGCGCAGTCATATTCCACTGGACAGGTCGTTCACTTTCAACATAACTGACTGCGGCGCAGTGGGCCTTGGTCACCTCCACTGCGGCGCAGTCCAAAAGCTCTGGTCCGGCCAACACTTCTTCAACTTGAAAACTTGCCAAAATATTCTATCTCCTCCAATTAAACAACTCTCGATCTCACGAATCAACTTCTTGGCCAAAAATCAATCGAAAATTCAACAAATGAGCGCGTAACCTGCTAAGAGCCTGAAAACACTAACAAACACCATAAACGTGCCAAATGCATACAAAATCAACATAAAACACTTAATAAAAAGGCCAATAATGATGTGGGCGATAGGTCTAAATTGGTCACATCAAGCTGATTGGGTAAAGTAATATTATCCAATGCTTTATCGAGTATTTCAAGAAGTCAAATATACTTCTTTAAATACTCCCAAAACATATTTATACATTCTAAAGTCCACATCAGCATGGTCTTTAGCCTATAAATATAAGGCTTCTCACAAATTGCAAAGTGTGCTAGAAACTAGACATTGCAACTTGTGAGTTATACTCTAAGTAATTCTTACGAGTATTTCCAAGTTATTAGATCACTTGTATTTCTAGGTTGTTTAGATATTTACACACTTGTGTTTATCTTTGTTCCGCAACAACCTTTGTATTTATTTATATCAATAAATCAAATACATTAGAAAAGTACATAGTGTCTCAATGTCGAATGCTTGATTATACATATATCTTTATATAGTTTCTGCACTTTACTTTCCTTGCAATTTACTTTAAGTCATTTACTTTACTTGTTCAAACCTTAACTGGATCGTATTCATAACTGGTCATTTTCCAGTTTGAATTACTTGCCAGTCGGGTTCTAACTATCTAACCATCTTAGTATTCGGGACTCATAAAATAAATATCCTAGATATTTTCGTAATGAGACTAAGTTTCGGATATTTTCGTAAAGTTTCGAATATTTCCGGATATTATCTTATTCAATATTTTTTTGACATTTTAGGATATTTTCGGATTTAAGAAAAAAATATTGAAATTCTTAAATTTTTTCAAAAGTCACTATCCGAATTTAAGTCCTTAATACAGGATATCCGACTTTTCAAAGAAACTCGGATCAGATTTGAGGATAGGTTCACATATGGATAGTTTTGAACATCCCTAGGTTTGTGTAGGTGGAAAGACATTAATACCCCTCACGTGCTACTCTCATGGGAAACTTAACGACATTAATTAACGGATCCGTTAGAGAGGGACTGCCGTTGCAACTGAATCATGTCTTCAGGGACCATCGTTGCTAAAAATTCAAGAGAGGGACTGCATTTGCAAAAACGGACAAACCACAGGGACCATTCTTGCATTTAACTCAATAAGGAAATAATAATAATTTAAATTTATTAAAATAAAATTAAATCTAAAAAAGTTAAATAAGGTATATGACATCATCATTTGATCTAATGACTCTAATTAAAAGTTGAACTTCATCTAAGGGTCCATACTTCTCCAATTATGAATTAAGGTTTCTCTTTTATATATATTTAGAGATTCTATAAATATTCAGTGAAGTCGAATGAGGTGACGAATCTACTTTACAAACACTTGCAATAAGTGGTTATGTACTAAGCTTTATACTCATTCTATTTTCAATTTAACTCCTTTTGTAAATTAAAGTTTATTTTGTTTTAAAGTGATATCTAGTAATTAATCTTTCATCCATATATGGCCAATCCCTTGTTGGTTTGTCATGTAATTTGAAAATTTGGGTTTATAAAAATCATTGCCCGAAGTAAAGGCGAGTTGACTTTGGTTTGGGTTGGGTTGTGTTTAGTTTCCACGTTTTGGATTCGGCTATGGTTGCCACAACTGAGGTTGGGTTAAATGAAGACAAACCACAAGTTTTAATTTGGTTTAGGTTACGACTTAACTTTTTTTATTCCATATTTTACTTGTTCAAATTTTACTTATTACATAGACTATATTGTTATACTAAGAATTAACAGTGGTTGGTATGAGGTAAATGATATTTATAAATATTAGTTGGTTTAGTCATTAAATATTGGTAGTTGGTTGGTATAGTTGATTTTTTTTGAACAATTAGTCAGTATTCGACATTAGGAAACACCTCACCGTATAATGGTGAAGCCTTGCACGTACTCTAGACTACGAGATGTAGAACGTAAGCCGTTACAGGTGATTGAGGGAAAAAACCCACAGACTTGTCACTCTTAAGAGTCGAACCCAAGACCTGTAAGAAAAACCATGGATGCATATCCCAGTTGAGCTAGCTTCATTTGCTGGTTGGTATAGTTGATGGTCTTCTAGATATTGGTTGATATATATAGTTATTAAATAGAATATTGGTAGTAGTTGACTGATATAGTCATTAATATTAATAGAAGGTCTTCATAAATATTGGCTGGTAAAGTCATTAAATATTGGTAGTTAGCTGGTATAGTCATTAAATGTTAGTAGATGATCTTTAGAAAAATTATATTAGATTGTAATTAACGAGATTAGTTATTTAATACATTAAAATAAGGATGATGATCTTCTAAAGTTGGTTTCAAACTTTACAGTAAGTTGACACCATCTTGACCTTTAGATTAAAATCAAGGGTCAAGATTAAAAAATTATCTTTGAATCATGATCCTAGTTTTTTATTTAATGGTCAAAATCATCAAAAAAAAAAAAAGTTTATAATAACTTGTGATTCTCAATCCTTAAAATGAATAGTAGTCATCTACATATTGTTATCAGCATACTCTCTAGTAAATGCTTAACTACATTTTACGTATGACAAATAAATGATCAACCACATCCTACTTACAATAAATAAATGTCCAATGACATTTTAGTTACAACAAATAAATCCCCAACCAGATTTTACTTACAACAAATTAATGCCCAACCACATTTTACTTACAACAAATAAATGCACAAACTTATATTAAAAAAAAATATCAAACAAATCCCAACTAAATTTCACAAAATCTTTCAAATAAATGGATCCACAAAATACCAAACTGAGTGTCGAAAAGTACTCGTGGCGGAACACGACTCTTTTCTCAATATCGTCCTCAACTTCAATCTCAACCATCCACAAATGTTTACCGCCCGCAAATGGTTATCAATCTCAACCAGTTTTCTACACTTAAAAGCAGTACCCTCCATAACATACATTTTGCTGGTACTCCGAAACGCAATCTGCATCCTTTTGATTATTTTTCCTAAGACAAAATCTGATATGAGTTCTCAGAGGTCTTCAACAAAACCCTTGTTTTTAAAATATCTTTTCTTTCGCAACCAACTAACAAAATCACCACAATCACAACTACAACCACCACAACACCTCCATTACTCCTCCACCATAGCACGACCATCAATTCTCCTCTACAACATTACCATTAAAAAAATTTAATATAAAAGAGAAGGAACAAAGCGCGAATTTGAATGCTATACTATCGTAAGTATTAATATTTTATACTCAATTTGAGTTTATTATATTATTTTATTTTATATTTAATTTATCTATGTAGGTAGAAGTGCAAGATATAAAAAAATGATTTAGAAGAAATCATACTTGTGGGAAGTCCTGATACAGAATCTCTGGAGGAACAAGAGGTTAAAAGGACAAAAGTAGAAAGAATTTTCAGTCACGAGGTTTCATCTAGAGGTAATCTCGATCGATTCAGTTAACAATAATAATTTTAATCACCATGTTATATTCGTAGTATATAGTCCAAGAAGGAAAATTGATAGTATAAATGTAGAAGTTTGAATAGATATACAATGCATAGAATAAAAATTTGGGTAAAAATTCTTAATATTGTATCACGTCGCTTTAAAGAAACAACAATATGCAAAACTAATATCTTAAACGCAAATTTGTTTTTTTATATATCATATTAGAATTTGTATACTTTTTTTTTAGTGTGATTAAAGTTATGTTATATAGAAATTCTATATAAAATTTGTATACTGTTGTATACAGATTCTAAATAATAGAAAAAATGACTCAGATGAGCATTATGCAAACGATACTCCGTAGTTGATAAGATAAAGAAACATTGCAACATACAATAAAAAAAAATGTTAATGCTTAGAGTCAATATCCTGCTTAAGTTCAAAGAAGGTAGTTCAGACTTAGTTATGAGATATTAGGATTTCTAGCGGGAAATAGAGAATTGAAGGCACTGAAAAAACTGGTTTAATAGAAAATGATTTAATGAAGACATGGAAAACAAATTTCTAAGAAGGGAAATCACTTAAAAATGTTGGAATTTTATTAACTAAAAAGACGTTTATTCTATATATAAACATTGTTCCTTAATCCAGGGTTACATTTTTAATTTGTAAATAATTAAAAACGTTTAATTATTTAAAACAAATTAATTTTATCTAAATAACAATTAACGAATAAATAATTAACCTAGTTAATTACTAGAGCGGAAGCATGTAATAAAACAATTAAAACTATTTAATTCTCAGCCAAGATTTATTGCGCATGCATATAATAACTAAACAAATAAAATAAAAGAAGAACAACTAACCTCTTAGAAGGCCTCCGAAGACGTTATTGAGCAAGAATAACATGAGCTACTTGCCACGAGATAGAGCCCGAAATCGCGCCCCTTAATAGTTTCGTACACGCGAACGGATTTTCGGCACTTAACTAAGTGCTAGCTATAACCTTACGTTATAACAATAAACCCACCGAAAAATAACTAGTTGGTTTGCTCTCCACCTAGAGGCTAGGTGTCGAACTCCCACAAGAAAAAGAAGAGAGAAAAAGGTTTTGGTGCAAGGATTAAAGAAAGAATAAGGGTTCTTTATATAGGCTAGGTATCAATTTCTTCTAATCAATGTGGGACAAGGAACAATTTCACAAAGTTTCTTTTTCCTCCCTCCCTCCCTCCCTCCTTTTCGGCGCCGACCTATGTGGGACCCCATGGGTCGACTTTGTCGACCCATGGGTTGACTCATGGTGCTTGATGTCCGATCCCGTTTTTGACCTGATTTGCGGTTCCAACCCGCTCGTCATTTCCAAATCTATTTTTAGAAACTTTTAGTTATTTTCATTTCTATGGATTTCTTGTTATTTATATAAAGTTTAATTAAGCTTTCTCGTTCAATGTGTGCGACCCTAAAGGTTCATAGATAAATGACCGTATAAATATATTGAAATATTCTCACTATTACTAAAAAAAACTTACAAATGTAAAGAAAAAGATCACCGATGAACAAGATGGGGAACAAAATTTCAAAATAGATATACTAACATCTATTATCATAGTAATAAGTAAGGGTATTACAAGTGGTACCATCAATTAAAAAGTTGAATGATTGATCTATAATGAAAATGATATAGAGGACATGTATTGATGTGACTATGTCATTGATTGTCTTAAGGAATCAAAGGATAAATGGTTTAAGGATAACTAATATACAGGACCATTAACATTATTTGTATGTATTATTCGATTATCACATTTTTACGTCTATTTTTAATAATTTACACTGATAAAATCACTGATTTGTTAATACTGGTATAGTATGCACAACACATATTTAAAAATCACAAAATGGGACTCTTGAATTTTTGCATTGGACTTCTGAAGAACTTGAATCAATTGTGCTAATGGAACATTATGGAGCTAAATCGGATGAAGAAATACAATACCTCTTTTGTGTTTTAGATATGTGTTGTGCATTCCTTACCTGTATTCACATATCAATGGTTTTATAAGTATAAATTGTTAAAATAGATGTAATAATGTGATAGTTAAATAATACGAGTATATACTTTTTAGAATGTATAATTATAATTATACTCTTGTATACAAACTATCCTATATATTCTTTGATCTCTTCAAACAGCCAATGAAATAGCCATACCAATCCATGTCCGTTATATCATTTTCGTCATGGATTGATCGTAGGACCTTTTCGATTGATGGTAGCACATGTTATACATTCAGCCATTACTTTGACAATCGAGAACAATATATCTATTTTGAAAGTTGACCGCCCATCCTGTTCGGTGTTGATCTGTTCCTTTACACCTGTAACCTTTATTATCCGACTTCCCTTCTTAGAAATTTTTTTTTTTCACTAAATTATTTTCCACTACACTAGCTATTTTCAATGCCTTCAATTCATTTCTCTATTTCCCTTTGAAAATCCTACTATTCCATAAACATATTTCTTTGTTATTTCCATCAATTTTTATCTAATCATCATCTCACGCTTATCAGCATCTAACTAATCTACCAAGAGAAATGCAAACTCATTGGTGAAGACTTTATACTAAAGTCGACCATACATCCGAAATCTATTTATCTTAAAACTGCATTTTGTGTTCGTTAGATTTTTAAAAATTCACACTATCTGAAACAGAGTTTGTCTTGAAATTAAGTTGCCATAAATGTTTTTCGTCTTATTAATCTTTCTTTTTTCTATTTTAGCCCTATCATTGGTTTTCCTGTCATTTGTTATAGCCGGTTAAATGATTTTTTTCTTTTAATAAAATTGTTACTTATAAAAAATTATCAGGGTTTAATTATTAGATCACCTACATCATTTTCGTATTGTACATGATTGTCAACAAATAGGTAAAATGTGTACATGGTTCATTAATCTTTGATTGTAAAATTTTCATATGCAACACCCTTCACCATATTTTGTTACCAATAAAATAATTCCATGTAAAAGAAGAAAATTATATTTATATTTGAATACTAAAATGGATGGTCTCATCTCCTTTAGAGATGAATAATGTTAAGTTAGAAGTTCTGTTTTCAAGTTCAACATTGACCATATACTCACCCAGGAACCCATTATAGCTAAAAGTCCCATCTTCATCACTTTGACCATTGACTATCCCTGTTGACCATTCTTTCAATAATAATCTATCCACAACATCCCCAGCAGGTAGGTTCTCAAAATTAGAATCTGTAAGACACATTTGGTAGCAGCCATTTGGATCCATTGCAGTCCATAGCATTATTCCATTTACTGATGGGTGTGAATATACTTCTCTTAACACCACCTCTAAATACTTCCCCTGCCAACAAAATATAAATAAATAAAGGTAACTTTGTAAGTTAGTCCCTATTTTTTTTATATGTTTTTGTTAAGAGCACTCGTAAGTACGTATTCGAGAAATATTTTATTTCGACAAGAGTTGTGATATAAATAAAAATTATGTGGTTCGTTACCTGAGTAACTAGATCAATGGTGTTAGAGATATCAACTTCAGTAAGCCAAATAGGAAGTTGCAATGTAGCAAGCTGGTCCAATGCACCTCTAATATATGGAGGGTTTGGGGTTGAAAAATGGCCTTCTAACCCGATTCCATCCATTGTAACCCCGCCCTCCTCGATCTCCTTCATCCTAGAAACATATGCCGCGACACTAGAGTTGAGATCAGCACATGTCTCCACCACATTAAAATCATTCATAAACAACATAGCCAACGGGTCAGTTTGATGTGCCATTTCAAACATTTCCAATGAGGCGTTTTGACCTAGGCGTTGCTCGTAAAAGTCAAAGTGTAACATCTCATTAGAAACATCCCAATGGACAAATTGGTTCTTGTAATGAGTCATTAGGCTTTGTATGCGTGACTTGACAGCTGAATCTAGTGCAGCCCCGGTTAGGTTCTGGACCCACAAAGGGATATACATCGGATCTTCCCAAAATATGTCATGCCCTCTAACGGTGTTCTGGTTAGCTCTCACGAAATCTAGCATCAAATCAGGTATGGTATAGTTGACCCTCCCCTGTTCAGGCTCAGTTTCAGCCCATTTTAGCTCATTCTCAAATACAGCGGCATTGAATCTTGCTAAGAACCATTTCTACAAGAAAAAGGTTGTAAAACAGGGTTGTAGAATAAGGAGTTAGACAATTGCAAATGAGGTTTAACCTGTAATTTAATTTTGAATAAAAATACGCTACAAAAGATATATATACCAATTGCATACGATTTTTGGGCACACCCACATGCTTAATGTGTGAAGAAGAGGAAATGTTCATGGAAAACTAGATTTTTTTGAACCTGATATGGTAAGCTTCCTAGAATTGTCTTGGATATGGCCGAACCAAAGAGAAAATCTCGTGAAGATTGCTGAACAACGACTCTAGCTCCTTTGATCATTGTTCCATTCACATCGGATACATGGATTGTTACTTCACGCTTTCTTTCCTATAAAATAAATGGGATTTAGTATAGGCTTAAAATACACTTCCAGACATTATCAAGATTTTTTTAGCTAAATTGTTACTTTGTCAATAGAGTTCTCTTGATCCTTTTGCCATTGTTGATGCGTAAAAGGTTGCAATGAAGTGCTTGCAAGCGTAACGTTGATTCTATCACCATGGGAATCCTGCAAGTAACACACAAACAAGTAAGCATGTGTGCATCATTGATAGTTAACAATTATAGCAACAACAAAATCACATAATCCATGAAATGGCTAAATCTTTCATTTTTCTAAATAAATTCAACTATGAGAAATGGAGGGTGAGCAAAGCTGTAAAGCTGGTTCTTCCCTTGTTTTGTCAATGTGCAATCATACAAACTTATTAAGGTTACTACTACGACTCCTGTCATCTAGATAAGCGGTTACCAGAAAATAAACGGTAGCATTAGTCAATGGTGAATCAAGCACAAATCCGCCTTTTAAAAATGACCAACAATCACTTTTCGCAACCACATTTCCAACACACATCTCGTTATCATTCTCTAGTGTTAGGCTCGCCTTTATTGCAGTCGCATTAGAGCTATAAATCTTCACCCAACCTATCAGAAAAAGCAATAGTTAACCACAAGTTTTTTAGATCATAACACCTGTTGATAACTTATGAACTATCAAATAAACGGTAAAAGGAAACTAAACTGGAGAATGAGTAGATTGTGTTGCCTGCTAGATTTGGCAACACATATGTTGATGAAATCGACTGAGGTTGATTATTGATGATCCCACCGTCGTAAAGTGGAGCTTCTGGCTCACTTTTGCACTAGTTAAAATTAAAAAAAGATCGGTTAAAACATTTGAATGTTAACAAACATTTGGTGATCAAAACTTACCTCGGTATAGCCTGAATAATCATAAGACGGCCCGTCTACATGTTCAATGAGAACCATCAGTAGTTTAAATTAATTAATGATATGCTAAGGAAAACTCAAAACATTGAAACAATATATTTGTTGGCTATAAACCTTTTGTTGATACTGATGATGGTACGACGAGAAACATAGTGAACACTTCTAAGAAAACGAGTAGATGGTTCTTCATATTTTATGAAAATCGAAATCCTTATGGTTTCAGTGGGATATAAGTTGAAAGCATAACTATATAGTCCGTGAACGATTATGTACCCCATAAACAAACAGTTTAAAATTCATACAATTTAGTTTAAGAAAATGATGCCAAGGTTTTGCTGATACTTTGTACTTCTTTTGATGTTTATAATAGAAAAATGTTGGAATTAGTTCCAAAGCTCATGTTTTGGACGGCATACTTGCACGTTAATTTAACTCTTCCTGTAAGTTATTTTTACCAGTAACGTTAAATTAATATCTAAACATCACCGGTTTTGTTTTCTTTATTTTTGTCTCCTTCTAGGCTTCTATATTGATAGGTAAAAGTTGAAGTAAGGTCCAAGCCTGTATATATATATACAGCAACTATACCCAATGATGACCAATTATATCATCAGAGGCGAGGTATGAAAAAAGTGAGGATGTAAACAGTGATCATAGCTCTACCCGAAGGTAAATATACGACTTCAAGAAATTCCTCCAAAGTGTGTAAACTGCTTCCAGGTGAGATGTAGACTACTTCCAACAATAATACCCAGCCCTGTATGTATATGTTGATGCTTGTTAGGGTATACATCAAAACGTTAAATTTGGTATTTAAGTGTAAGAAATGTATCTTTAATCATGACAACAATTTTGGTGGAACACAAAAATTTTGACCAAACTTATACCTGATTTTCATGGGTCAGGTAGAGTTAGAGATTTTCAACCCACCGACCCGTTAACCCAAACCTTCTCAACTTGGGCCCGGCCTGATATACAGCCCTCATGGTTAAGTTAGATGAGCACTATTGATGACATAGATTAGTTTATGGTTCCTAACACTGTATCTTGTTACTATAAATGCCTGACCAATACCAAAATGATATGTAACACAAAACTTTTGACCAATTTATAGCTAATAAACTTTACACTAGTTTCAATATCTTTTATTTAAAATATTACACAATGTTTTATCTCCGAGTTATATATAGAATAATAATTTATATAACTTCGTAAATGTTAAACCATTGCAGTTTCAATTGGAGATGAAGAACATCAGAGCTTTGATGATCTAAGGCTTACAAATTAGTAAGTTCTCTTACTCCCATTGTAAAACCAATTAGAACTAAGGTTATCCCTAGCACCGAAAACCTTCAATGATTAACGCAAAGAATCGCCATATAGATCAATCAGATATAGCAAAGTTTGTTTGTTTAAAGTTTCGACAATTGTTTATTTGTTTAAATTTACTATTGGATCCCTTTGAACATTTTGATGATAAGCTATCTATTTTGATCATAATAAAGTCGAACAAAGGGTACCATCTTCTGTAAACAAACGGATGAAGTTTTTTTTTAATTTGGCTATCTTTACTATTGTCACAAATTTTAAAGTAGTGTTTAAGATACTTATCTGTTTGCAAGTATAATCTATTATAAGAGACATCCTGTTTTTATATAAAATTTCTCATTTGATGGTGATTCTGTCTGTCAGTGGTTAAATGGAAAGGTCAGCTGGAGCGAAAACCAATCAAACACTAGATTCGTTAATATTTTCATTTAACATCTGTTTTTTAGAAGTATTTTGTTTTATTATCTATAAATGGTAATTTACTTGGTACATTATTTCATATTGATGTTCAAACGGAAGAACGACCAGTTGAATAGCCGATATCATGAATAACTTGATGAATTACTCATCTATGATCATACATGTTTCCTTAGATGAACCTAATTTGTAATGTAAATTGTGCTTTAGTTTGACCCCTTGGGCTATATATGACATCTCATGTCACAAAGGGCTTCATCAGATACAAAGACCAAAGTGGTTCATTATACTTATACTATTTGAAGATTTGATATGAGATAATTGTTTTCTGTGAGAATGTGGTGCCGGAGATTGAAATTTGGATGGAATCCATAGCAATAAGCATTGAGAATCCACGAAATGATTCATGTAATTATCCCCCAATAGCTACTCTGATTGTAACGACTCCACACACTGCTTTGTAAGCTCTTAATCCTCTATTTTCAATTTCTAGATTTTTTTTAAGGTTTTATTTATGCTTAGGTTCATAGATAAGTCTTATAGTTTCTATGAGTGTTTTTAGTGTGTGGATATTTCTTTACCTTCACCTAATAAAGCTTTCTTATTGAGTTTATAGCAGTTTTATGTGGGTAGGTGTAGGTCCATTCCTTATAATCTGCTAATTTGAAAATTTAAAGTTAATGTTATTGTACATTAACCGTCTGGGAGTTTGAAGCTATATAACTTGGTGACTATATATATCAAACGATCATTTACCTTTTTAACATAAATCTAACACGGAAAAGTTATATTGCAGCATGGCTTTTAAAAATCATGTAATGATAAGCCAACTTCACACGAATCACAATCCCTGTACAATAACTGTTAGGATTATCAGGTTATGGAAGCAACATGTGTACGGTAATGTGAACAATATAGAAAGCATTAAGATGATCTTAATGGACGAAAAGGTTTGTTTTTGTCTTCCGTAATAATTATATGTATGGAGTTTATCTTTATATATGTTTTTGCATAATATTTCAATAATTGTTTCTGAATGAACTTATAAAATGATCTAATTATGTTTCTTTAAACGACCTGTTTTACATAAAACTCTCCATTTAAAGAACCCTTTGAATCAGGTATAAACCTGTAAAAATCAGTAGAGATTGCCAGGTATGTGGTTTTGACCTTCAGCTGCTTTCTAATAGATAGGTAATCGGTTAGTAGTTGGCTGATTCAGAATACTTTCAAAGATATATACTCATATACATGTAAAATGACCCTATATTTGTCAGATAATCAGAATAAGTTTTGTTTGCAGCTATTACTCAACCGATGATCCAAATTTGATTGTTTCACCCTTAAATAATCCGAATCAGGTTTGCTATACCAAATATTAGAAATTGATCATCTGACATTTGAAAACAAACTAACTATATAAAAAAACTTATAAGCGATTATGCCAAACGTCCCGTAACAGTTCATTTTGTTCAATTGCTGGCCTTCGTCTTCAACTCTGAGTATCTGGAATAGAGGTGGCAGTTTTTTACCCATTTATATGCAAATAGGCCACAATTCGGGTTATGTCTTTTCTTGGATAGGTCAAGCGGATTAATCTAAAATGGAAACAAGGCAAATGGGTGAAGCAGAATGACGGTCATCCAAATTGGGTATAATTATACGGAGTATTATACAGGTCAAATGGGTTAAGCTAATAGATTAAACTAGAATGGAGACGGGTCAAATGAGTCAAGCGGATCAAAAGCCATTCGAATTGCTAGATGTTTGCCTTTATTGACCTTGCCAAACAAGCACCCATTTAGTCATAACCTGCGGGTCTGTGAGACTCTAACCCGCTCATGCCAAAACCGGATGATCTTTTTTTTAAGGACATGGTTGCTTAAATATTTGGAAACTATTTGAACAGGACCAAAAGGTCTTAGGTATTCTATGCTTGTGTAGTTGACTTTCTTAAGTTGCATGACATGTATCTGCCCTGCTCTTAAGTTATTATTGTTCAATCCAGCCCTTTTTTTACGGCTGTTAGTGTTGGTGTATATGTTTATTGCCTTATCATTGTGACAGATCTTGGAAGCTTTGACTGCAGCTTCATGTCAGGAAACTGTTTGCTATGAAAGAGCAGAGTTGTTAGGAGATGGGTACTTGAAATGGGTTGTTAGTCGTTATCTCTTTCTTAGATATCCACAGAAGCATGAAGGTCAGCTCACAAGGACGAGGCAGCAGATGGTTAGCAACATGGTATTGTACCAGTAAGCACTTACCATGTAACTTTGAACCTTATTTCCAAGTGGATCGAGTTGCTCCATGTAGATGGGTTGCTCCTTTTGCTACCTGTTTTTGATGTGGACATTAAGGATGGTGAATTTTTAATATGATCAAGACAATAGGGCTCTTAATGGGACTAGAATAGAAGACGAAAATAATGATCTAGAGGATGGTGAGATTGACGCGGGTGATTCAAGTTCTTAGCGTGTTGTTGAAGCATTAATTGGGGTTTATAATGTTGAAGGTGGGATACAAGGTGCTAATCATTTCATGAAATGAGTTGGGATCGAGGTGGATTTGGATTTCACGGAGATGGGAGGGTGGGCAACAATTCCTAGCAATGTTCCAGATAGCATACTAAGGAGTGTGAACTTTGATTCCATAGTGGGTGCTTTGAATATCAAATTAGTCATTTCAAATGCACATATATGTATCATTAATAAAGCCCAAGGTATATCTAGCATTCTTCTTCATTAAATTGATCAACTCATAAGAAAATTTTTATCATTCAGTTATATTTATTCATTGATACAATTTTAAAATAAAGCTTAAGAAAAATTATTTAGGGTTGTCCGTGCATCGCACGAGATCTAAGCACTAGTAAGATACATATACATTGATGTAAGAATTTGATGTAAAAAGATTCTTATTTTACTCCAACTTTAACACAGACATTGAAGACGCCCTTAGGATTTAGCCTATTTAGATAATACTAGAATAGTTTCCATGAACGTTAAGCCCTAATGGTTCGTAGTCCCGGCTCAGTTGTACAACGATGTTCAGACATACCGGCCAGTCTAACACACATGCACTCCGATATTATGATTTATGATGTATAATTAGGGGTAAGTTAGATGAGCCCTACTGATTGTATAGATCAATTTATGGTTCCTACCACTCTATCTTGTTATAAATACCTGACCAATATCAAACATGATATCTACTACATTTAGAAAAAGAATGCAAAACAACCACTTAAATCAACAAATGCAAGAAGGATGATGTGAAGTGCCAGATTTGAGCCTGTTCAAAGTGCTTAACTGCACAAGGCCCAAATTATAGAAGGGCCCATATTTTATACATACCTGTTTGTTATGGTGTGTTCTTCTTGGCTCTTGCCTTTATTGTTTTATTTATATTTTATTATTTCATATTATTTGTGTAAATACTTTTATTTCATTTCTTTGCTGGATTGGAAGTTAAGATACATTTTAAGAAGGGATAATGACATACGAATCTAACCACCTATGACAAAATGGTTATGTAATGTAGTGACCTACTCGGGTGGATATGTAATGTATGCACTTAAGTTTTTTGGGCTATGTGATGTATGTTACCTGGTATTGCAAGTTGTAACAGGTAATTTGGTAATAGTTTAAGGAATAATGGCATACGAATGTAACCACTGATGACAAAATGGATATGTAATGTATTCGGAAAATTTACACTCCGGTCATCTTCTCCGATGAGTTTTCCGCAACACCATTCTTGAATACGTGTCAACCAATACATTTCCATATAAACTCAAAATCGGGGAGTTAACAGCAGCCCAAGAATATATAAACTCAATTCCATATCCGAAATCAAAATCCAATTGCAATTCAACGAAACAAATCAACCCAAAATCCAATTAAAGCTCTTCATATAAACTCAATTCAATATATAAAAATTTTATATATCAATAGAAATTATAGAAGATGAACATGAAAGGAAAAAACTCAGCAACCAACAGTCGCAACCACCATAATACCATTTTCCCGGTGACACAATCTCTGGCAACACCATTTCCGGGGAGTTGCCATATTTTCCGGCGAAGTGTTTGACGGTTAATTTTTGGCTAGGGGTTGTGCGGAAGTCATTTCTGAGTCGGTTGGCATCGGTTTCAAGTTAATTCAAAGGAATGTGTGAGAAATCGCGACTTTTATTTTTCCGACGAAGTTTTCCGGCCATTGTGTACTGTTGAAACCGTCTTTTCTGCATATATATGTATATTTAAGCTTTTTAGGGTTTTATATAGATAAAATTACATATATATGTATATTTAAGCTTTTTAGGGTTTTTAGGGTTTTTTATATATAATCAAACAGTCAGCCTCCACATGTACAAGTTAACGCGGGTCAACGAGTGTGGTGACCAGTAACCTTTACATTATACATATATAGATTTATATGATTATATTTATGGGATAATGACATACGAATATAACCACCTATGACAAAATGGTTATGTAATGTAGTGTGGTAACTGGTAACCTTTACAACAGGTAACACGATACATCACATAACCAGAAAAATAAAGGATCTTACATCACATAGCCACCCGAGTAGGTCACTACATTACATAACCATTTTGTCATAGGTAGTTACATTCGTATGCCGTTATCCCTTTTAAGAAGGCTGAAGAAGATCAAGAAAAACAATGGTCAGATGCTTCATATCAGTTTGGTAATATACAGTTTGTCCCATTACATGGTTTTTTGTATGTCATACATACACATACACATAAACATACACATTTGATAAAAGTTGTGATAAAAATTCAAAAACAATAAAGATTAGTACCATAGATACATGTATAGAACATAGAGTGCAAGTAATTCATATCTGAATACTAAAATGCCTTGTTTCATCACTTCTACTAACTGAAAACGTGGAGTTCGTGGTTTTCCCCCCAAAACTAGCCATAACCTTGTACTCACCTAGGAACCCATAAAAGCTAAATGCACCATGTTTGTCGGTTTGGCTTTCGACAACTCCAGTTTGCCATTCTTTCAAAAGCTTGTCAACTGTATCACCAGCTGGAAGATTTTGGAAATTAGTATCCGTTAGGCACATTTGATAACACTTTCCGTTCTGTTTCAAGGCAGACCACAACATTATTCCATCCACCGAAGGGTGTGAGAAGCCTTCTCTCAAAACGTCTTCCAAATAAGTTGCCTATAAGAAATTAGACAGAAATGGTGAATTCACATAATAATAATTACAGTGATTAACAAGTTATTCTATGCCGAAATGAGAAGATCTTGATCTCATTAGATACTACAAAGAGATGCACTTCGATATTTATTGACACTTGTTGGCTGTTGCAATAGTCTAGTTTTTCATATATACAGATCTTGTATAAAAATTGCTACTAACCTGTTGATCTTGTTCGAAATTACTTGAGATGTCAACCTCAGTAAGCCAAATTGGAAGGTTTAAAGTTGCAAATTTGTCAAGGATTGCTCGCATTAGTGGAAGATTAGGCACTTCAAAGTGACTCTCTAATCCAATTCCATCCATCCACACTCCATATCTCCTTAAATCCCTCATTTTCGAAATGTAAGTATCCACAGTAGACTTTACATCTTTACAGCTCTCCACAACATTAAAATCATTCATGAAAAGCGTCGCTAAAGGGTCAGCCTCATGTGCAGCTTTAAAGAAATCATAAGTGGCATTTTCCCCTAACTTCTCCTCGTAGAAACTAAAGTGAAGAAACTCGTTGCTAACATCCCAATGGACAAATTCGTCTTTGTACTTAGTCATTAGGCTTGTGATTCTCCGTTTCACAGCTAACTCTAGCTCAGAACTAGTAAGGTTAAGTACCCATGATGGGATATACTTTGGGTCTTCCCAGAATATATTATGACCTCTAGCGACAATTTGATTAGCTCGAACAAAATCTAGCATTTTATCAGCTAGTGTGTAGTTAAGCGTCCCTTGCTTAGGCTCAGTTGCAGCCCACTTGAGCTCGTTTTCAAATACAGCTGCATTGAACCGCTCCACAAACCATTTCTAAACAAAAACAGAACACATATTTGTGGAATCTATAAATCTATAATGCTGTGTCATGTATGGATACTGGTATCCGAAATTGTACCTGGTAAGGTAAGTTCCCTATAATATAATTGTTGATAGCGGATCCAAAAGGGAAATCTTTTGAAACTTGCTCCACACGAACCGTTGCCCCTTGTAACCTAGCACCTTGTTTATCCGACACGTGTATAGTCACAGCACGTTTTCGTTCCTTAAACAATGATTTATTCAGCAATGTATTAATTAAGTCATTATCAAGTGATGGATAGGAGTCATACATATTGGGACTATTAAGCTTACATGAGTTGAATTTGTACTTACTGTGTTGATCTTGTATTGTTGTTGTAATGACCATTGCTCTTTTGTAAATGGTTGTAAGGATGCACTTGAGATGGTGATGGTAATTTCCTTGTCATCAGAATTCTATACGAAATATTTTATGAGTAGAGTGATATGAAATCTGGACCCTGTTTTGACTTTTTTAAGTGTTTCTTTTTAAGTTGACTTTTAACTATTTTTGTTTGTGTTAGATAATACTTAGATGTAAAATATATGAATGAGTTTGATTTTAATTGTAATGTCATTGTTATAGTTTTCATAAAGTATTATAACAGAAACAAAAATATTAAAAGTCAAAGTTGGAAAAGAAAGACTTAAGTCAAACCGGACAGTTAAATTGGGACGGGGGAGTATATGTATAGTATAATACAATTTGATCTCCAGTATATGTAGTGAATTACAAGAAATTCTAACCTGAAAATAGAGTAATGATGGATTTGAATCTGAACTCATGTAAAATCCACCTTTGATGAATGACCAACAATCGTGACGAGCCACAACTGTTCCAACGCAATAGTGTGGTGAATGTCCCGACATTAGCCTAGCACTAATCAAGGATGAACTTGAACCATAGATTTTGACCCAACCTACAACGAGCCATCAGAAAATGATATTAATAATCAAGTACATATGTTATGTATAACATACAACAAATGTATGTGATCGCCCGCACACTAATAATTTAATACAGACACTTAACTAGAGAAAGTGTAGAACGTGCACGAAGTGAGATTGGGCAACACAAAAGCAGGCCATGAAGCCGTAGTTCCATTATTCTCGACAATGGATTCCATCGTCGTGACTTCATTTTGGAGCATCCCTCCATTGTATAGTGGATCCTCCGGTTCCAGTTTACACTGTGTTAAACATTGGTTGATAATCAAACGATGTCATATACAGTAACCAAATGAGCAAAAAAACATCAACTATTGTAACGGTTCTAACTTTAGTGTTCTATTATTTTTTGTTTGTCGTTGTTGTAGTTACCAAATAAAGACTGAAATAACTGATACATCTGAATTGGAGTTAATTACCTGAGTGTAGGCAGTATAATCATATATGGGGCCATCTGCAAGAACAAAAGTAAAAGGAAATAAGAAAGAACTAATGAGATAGACCCATTTAGCCCCAGTATTTAAGTTATTATGCAAATGCAAAATACTGAAAATAAAGGCCTTATGTTAAATGATTAATAGAGGTTTTAACAAAGTGTTTTTTATATATTATCGAACCATAGTTTGACCCATTTTACCCCTACCCCAAAGGTAAAAAGACTGTTTTCGACGGACCATGGCCATTTTCCAAAGGTTTTTCAATTTATCCAAGGCTGCTTGTTTCTAATACTAAATCGGTACATTATAGCATTGACAAAAATAAGAGAAAGAGAACCTGGGAGGACTGAAGATGAGAAGAAGCAGAGGATCATCACAGCAGCAGCAAAGAAAGAAAATACCATTATATAATTGTTATGATGTCGTTGATCAACTCTTTATCAAATGTATATAGGATATGATTTGTTGCTTTCCAACGCAATGTTACTAGTTAAACAATTCAAAAACATTCGCAAATGCTTGCTCGGGTTTAGCTGTTATTCCCATGCCAATGAATACAACAAATATATACATACAACACAACATAGAATCACACTAAACAGTGTGCAAAATGATTAAAGTATAAAACGTATTTTTAAAGCATACTCACTCGAATGATATCATTTTGAAAATTAATTAAATAATTATTTAATGGTTTACGTTTTCCTTTACTGAATTATGATATGTGATGATTAAAAATACAAAGCGAATGAAGAAAACTTAATGTATTTATTTTAGCTCACATGATACACATTATTTTTAGAGTTTATAAGTGTACTTTGAGGTGGACAATCGAGTGGTTGTAACAAACAAAAGTTACCTATATATTGCCGGACTGACGGGCTCGCAGGTACAACTAGCTACTCCGGGCAAAGTTAGTGCGCCATTTCGTATGGTTTGGGGAATTGGGGGGCACTGTGTAAACCACCGATGCCCGACACCATCTTGACCTGTTTTGGGCCTATTATTCGTCGTTGCTGTTTCTTCCGGTCGATAGATAAAAAGAGAAATCTATTATATCGTGTGTTCTTTGTATTTTTTGGCTACTAATATTTGCAATGCACAATAAAGCTGATGTTTTTGTACTTATTAGTTAGTTAATTAAGAACAATAAATAGGCAATCCAAGTTTTCCCAATTTAAAACATTCTAATCGATTCTCCAATTCATAACAACAGATTAAAAATAAACCAAGGATAAAAGAACCAACAATAATTGCTTTATACTTATACCATAAAGATCATAAGAAGATAATATAGTAAATGAATATCTTTGACATTTCAAATTCAAGTCAATCGATTTTTATTTTATTTTTTACTTCTAAAATGTAGTTTACTAAAGCTTAAAGAATATATATGGGAGATGCTTTAAATTCATCTCATCAATGTTTTTGGAAAGTAAAGTAATAGCCTAATAGGTAAAACTTCCTTACTTTTAAGTCAATTTTCAAACCCTTAAATATTTGCATATAACTCACAATTAAAAAATAAATTTGATAAAAATGATTAAAGCTGGAACTAAATTCATAGACCTTTTGGCTTTTGCAGCTTCATAGACTTATTGGCAGTTTGGCACAAACCCTACCAAGCATAAAACTGCCCATGGGCCAATTGTGGGTAATTTGGAAATTCAGATGACTGTATCTTTTCGAATAAGTAGCCATCAATCCGGTTCGCCGTTATAAATCTAAAAGGAACTAGTTTTTCATAGTTATCCAGTAGAGCCTCTCATTTAGGATTTACCTGACCCAATGGAATAGTTTTAATTTATAGTTTTTTTATAACTTCGTGAAATTTGTTGTGTAATATCTTGATTTTCTAACCACTTAATAGAGTTTCATATTAATAATATCTTGATTTTAATGTTTTAAAAAAAAAAAAGAAGTTGGAACCACGTATTGGAATTGGTGTTAAGGCTACAATCTAGATTTGTTTTTAAACTAGTCAGCATTCTTTATAAAAACTTTTATTTTAAAGTATTTTAAGTGTAAGTTCTTTAATCTAATATATTTTCTTCAATAACATATCCAAACAATCTTATATTTTATAATGAACTTATTCTTCAAACTTGGATTTTATAGTCTTAAATGCTTATTGGCAAACAAACTTTAAGTAAAAATTCATTAACTTTATCAAAAAATAAAGCTAAGTATTATTATCAACTAAAAATTTAATTTAAAAATGATTTTAGGATGGAGATAAAAGCTAATAGACAAAAGAGACCATCTTTTGTTGATGCCAGCATCATGTGACTAAAAGACCATCCGTGAGTTGTTTTCTTTCCGTGATACTCATTTCGTACCCATTAGTTAATTTATTTTTCATTTTCATAATTCACTGTGCAATATCTTTGTTGATTTACTTATATTATTTTATGAATATTTAGAATTAGTTATTTGGAGAATATTTTTTTTTTCCCCCTGTCAAGTAGCTTTGCATACTCGTGTTGGAAGTGAGATAATGATTAACAGTTACTAGAATTCGTCTGGAAATTAATTAGAAAGGGAAAAAGGCAAAAAAATTCATTGTATATTAACAACTTTATGATTATTCTTGGTGATTGCATGCGCGGCATGGTCATGGTGTCATCCATACATATAATCCATCTTTACTATACGCCTCCTCCATATTTACATGATCTCGTCTCCACTCAGTGTCGTATAGTGACTCATATCATGATTAACTTGGAAGAATAATACTATGGTTAATAAAATATAATTGAGTTTGATTAATTCATTATGAAACTCTTAGTGCATTAGTAATGGTTCACACCACGAGACACATAAGCAAATTCCAAATACTTTTACTGACTTATCTCAAAATTCACATGAATGATGATTAAACAAATTCACATGAATGATGATTAAACTGGTCTCAAAATGTTAATATGGTTTTTAAAAGCTCTATTGAACTTATTGTGATCTCATTCCACTTTTGGATATAAATACAATGGATTTATATTGATGACATCTTAAAACATATCATCGTTTGGTTATTTATCGCTTAAGGCATAATTATTTATCGCTTAAGACATAATTAGTGATGGTGTATCATCAAGCCCCCAGCTTGACGTGTTGTATGCCATTATGCTAAGCTATCAAAGTGCGACTTGGACTGTTTCTTTTCGTTACCCATGCTTTTCGCATAGTCAGATATGCGTCATTCTACCCCCCCCCCCCCCCCCCCCCTTTTTTTTGTCTTTTTCTCCCGTAAATGCCACATTATAAGCACCTACAGTGTTGTTTTAGTTTCAGGAACACATGGCCACCTTTAAGGTTGTGTCCGATGAAACGTCCCTTCAGTGTACATGCCCCCGGGAACATCCGTCTCCCTTTCACAGACTTCTATCCGAGTGTCTTGCATTACTTTAAAGTCCACATTTCTCAACTAAACCCGTTTGCGAACTGTCGGATAGCTCTTTTCGAAGCTTCCTGTCGTGCTCACGATGGACTAGGGCTGTAAACGGTTCGCTTCGGTTCGGTTAGCTAGAAATTTTGAACCGTTTTTTGGGTTTCGGTTCGGTTCGGTTAGCTAGAAATTTTGAACCGTTTTTTGGGTTTCGGTTCGGTTCGGTTAGCTAGAAATTTTGAACCATTTTTTTCGGTTACCCGAAAAAATCGGTTAATTTCGGTTCGATTTTCGGTTAACCATTTATTAAAGTCATACTAATATAAAGTTCAAGTTTTCAATTATAATAATCAATTTACATTGTAATTAATTAATTTTTCTATGTATAATAGTCATTTAACTACATTAGTATTTTGTTTTATATAAAATATACATTACATCTAATTTTGAAATACTTTTTTCTAATGTTATATTTATGCAATGCAAGTTTCTATCTAAGAATATCATTACTTACAATGTTCTCTATATGATATTACTAATATTTTTGATAAATATCTTAAACAAAGTTAACAACTATTATTAAAAAGATGTTGTATGTATAAGAAAATTACTTAGAATACCCAAAGCTAATCATAAATTGCGAAAGAAAGTTTGTAAAATTGTTAGAATTTTAGGCAACAAATATAAAAAGTTAGCTGAATAGTATGTAAATGATGTATTCATGTAATACATATGTGTAATATGCATATATATGATTATATGTAGACATATATCAAAATTTGGTTCGGTTCGGTTAACCGCGGGTAATGAATATTAAAAACCGTAACCGAACCGTTATACATCGGTTTTTTGGTTTTCAATTTTTTCGGTTTCGGATCACGCGATTCGGACCGGTTTTTCGGTTTGCCGGTTCATTTTGTTCACCCTTACGATGGAAAGCCTACTGTGACGTTGTTCCGGCGTTTCTTCCAGCTAGGCAAAGCTGGCTCTTTGTATACTTTCGAGAAAAGGTCCGATGCCGGAGCTGGTTAGTGTTTAACCAAGGTTCTGGACTCCTTAAAGGGTGGAAGAGTAAATTCTTCTTTGTTTCCAACTCAGTTATCTGTCTGGCTTTTTTCCAGGCCGGTATTATGAAAAAGCAAGCTAGAGGGACCATGGTCAATCTGTTTCCCCGTTTCCCCATGGGGGTTTTAACATTGGATTGTGGAATAGGATGTTGGAGGCTGTTTTACTTAGTCAGACTTTCTTTTGTTTAGATTATTTCACCCGGTGACCCCGGTTATTCGAGTGAATGGGGAAGTGTGAGTCCCAAACAATAGATGGTTAATTAAACCCGACTGGCAAGTACAACTGATCTTGATGGCCAAGTTCAGTTTACGATCCAGATATGGATAACAAGAAACAATTGACAATATATATAATGCAAGAACAAATGGCAGAAACTATATAAAGATATATATAAATATAATCAAGTATGTAGCATTGAGACACGTTGTTTTCTTTCTAATGTATTTGATTTATTGATATATAAACAAATACAAGGATTGTTGCGGAACAAAGATAAACACCCAAGTGTAAGTATCTAAACAATCCTGAAAAACAAGTGATCTAAATAACTTGGAAATACTCGTAAGTTTACTTAGAGTATATCTCACAAGTTGCAATGCTAAAGTTTCAAGCTTCTTGCAAGTTGTGAGAAGACTTTGTATTTATAGACCAAGTCCATGATGATGTGGACAAGATCGTACAAATGTGGTTGTAAGCATTTAAGGAATTAAACCTAATTCCTTACATGCTTATAAAAGGAAGAGTATATAAGTCAGTTGATGTGACTTATAGTACTATGTTCCAAACCTATACTTTTAACTTGTACCTTTTATTAATAGATAAATCTATTAACTGGGTAAAGATATGTAAAGTATAAAGTCTTCCTCGTAATCAGTGTAAAGTGTTGTTAATACTTTATACTGAGATGCTTCAGTCTTCGATCTGGTAGAATCACTCTTTGCTCGCTTCTGAGATGATTCTCTTCTTCATACTTCAGTCTTTGACTTCAGAATGAATGCTTCAGATTTGTCTCGATCTGAACTGAAGTGAAGCTTCAGTGAAGGAATTCTGAGACATCTCAGAATTCTGTACAGACGTCTTCACTAAACTTCAAGCTATTTCTGAACAAATTATACTTGGTCGATTTCCGACCTAACAAATTCCCCCTATTTGTTCTGAAATAGTGCATGCATCTCAGACTTCTATCTATACATGTTTGTAAGTCTGAAATGCAAGTTTTTGTTTAAGTTGTAAAAGTTTTCTAAGTACATCTTATAGATCATTGATGTCTCAGAATTTTACTTGTTGTTTTTCTAACTTAAACTTATCATCTACTTATTTGTTACAAGTTGCAACATATATATACAAACTGAAATGAATGTTACAAATGTAAATTCTTTACAAGTACATGATAGTCTGAAGAGAAACTACTTCTTGGCAGGCCTTGAACCAGAAGGTGCCTCAGTAGGTTTTCTCTTCAGTGGAGAGTGATCCTTTTTGCCAAACAGCCTTCCTTCAATCTCTACCTTGGCTTGCATCTTTTGTTGTATTCTTGCTAACCATGCACCAGTCAAGGCAGATTTTGGTTTCCCTTTCAGAACCTGGATCATCTCCCTGTGCTCAGAAATCCCAAATGTATGAACTGAAACTTGATTGTATTCTTCAGCTGCCCTACCTTCTCTTTTCACAACCAAGTCAAATAACTTCAATCCATCAGCCTTTGTAACTTCCATATCAATGATTTTGGCTGGATGCGATCGATGGTTCATATAGTGATCATACTGAACCTTTTCATGTTTTCTTTGGGTCTCAGCAGCATCATCAGATATTGGTTTGAGTGAAGTAAAGACAACATCACGAGAATCTTTCTTTGCAGTCCTTGTTCCAGTTCTGGGCTTTGTGGGTGGTCTGAACAACTCTTTTTCTACTTTCTGAACTTCGGCCAGAATTTCCTTCCTTTTGATCGCCATTTCTTTTTCTCTATTTTTCTTTAAGTCTTCAATGGATAACTTAAAGGTCAGACTTTCCAACTTTTGTTCCAGAGGAGAGTAGTTCATCCCACATTCATATTCCAGCATATCCACCAAAGCCTTTTGCACTCTTGGATCATTTTTGATTTTTAAGTACCTTTCCAATGATAACCCAAGAGCTGCAGCATCTATGTGATCAAGGGTTCCCATCTTCAGATGTTGTTCCCTTTCTCTTTCTTTGTTCTCCCTCCACATAATAAATTGGTTGGAAACCTGCTTTTGCAATGTTTCCAACTTCTTGCTATCAGCTTCAAGATTGTGCAAGGGATAGCCGTGCTCGTCCACATTCTCACCAACAATGATTCCAGAACCCTTAGAACCTTGCTTTGGTTCTTCTCCTTCTAGAGCCTTTCCTTTTCCCTTATCTTTCTTCTGAACTTGTTCCCCCTGAACTGAGGCACTACCAGAAGGTCCCTCAGCTTGCTTCTTGGTTGCTTCAATTATCTCTTGAGTACTAGCAAGCAAACCAATAGGCACACCACTTCCCCCTTTGGGAATCTCTAAAGGCATTTTAGCATAAAGCTCAACAGCAGATTTAATTGCCTTTAGTGGTTCCCAACTTTGTTGTTCAAGGCAATCACACATACCCTTTGCCATTGTAGCAAACTGAGCCCTTAATCTGAATGAAGAATTAAGGTTCAGTGCTTCTTGATCTTTTAAGTTCTTCAACATCTTTCTATCTTCTTCAGTGAAAGAAGCAGGGGGAGGAGGAGCAGTAACAGTTTCTTTCTTTAGAAGAGTTAGAATTTCTTCTAACTGTTTTGACTGATTCTGAACTGAACCTTCAAGCTTGGAAACTGTATCTTTTACTTCATTTACAGCCTTTTCCACCTTGTCATTTGTGTCTTTGGTCAGTTCAGCAATCATCATTCTAACCTCTTCACCAACTTTCTGACAGACAGAATCTGAAATCTGAGCAGCTAGATTCTGAGATAGCTCAGACTTCAGATCTTTCACAATACCAGCACTAATAGAAGTCCCAAGTTCTTTCTCATTGACACTTGGCTTCTGAACCAACTCATGAACTTCATTTCCAACTGCCATAAACTCTTGCTTCAACAACTCAACACTAGATGTCAAGTTCGCAACCACCGAAGCTTGCACATCTCTCTTTGTCAACCTGAAGGCTTCTCTGATTGCAGAGCTCACCTTGTTGCAAGTCATCACCAGCTCATTCAGCTTCCCAACCACTAGTCCTTCATTACCAGCAACTTTGGTCAACTCAGTTCCAAGGAACATCTGAGCACCTTTCATATCAGCCAAGGAACTAGTGTTGGCAGTTAGAGATTTGGTTAAGTCCTCCACCCTTAAAATAAGGCCTTGGACTTCGGTTTGTGTTTTCTCTAACTGTGCTTCTATATTCAAAGGAGGTGGGGGTTGTGTAGAAGCAGGAGCCACAAATGGTAAACTACCAAGCCCTTTAAGTACTTTGTTCATTTGAATGTCAGTTGGACTCTCAGATTCTGTCTCAGAATCCAAGTCCTTCTCTGAGGGGGCATCATAGTTGATTGGTGGTGGTATGTTGTGAATTTGGGGGTGAAGAAATTGAAGTGATGGAGTGAAAGATGGATCGGTTACATATGCGGGAGTGGTACCTGGTGGAAAGATTGGATTTTGGTGAGATGGTGGTGGTGGAACATAAGGCTCATTGTCTTGTTCTGGTTGGATTTCTGGGGGAGGAGGAGGGGCGTTTGCGAGGATGGGGGCTGGCTCAGAATCAGATTGATTCGCCTCCAATAGTTCCTCGTCAAACTCAAAGTCAGCAAGAGAATCAAGATTCTCCTGAGGTAGCTCATCGTCATCCCAGAAAGCATTCACTTTTGCAATCTGGTCAGATATGCCCTGGTTTGGGTCACTAGTACCCTCACCAGATTCTGGTTCAACAGCTGCAGAAGCAGTTGCATCGTCACCAGATTCAATGATTGTCAACATCTCTTTAGGTCGACTAACGGGTCCTACATTCTTTTGTAGCCCACTTAGTGACCTTTCTGAACCAGCTAGTGTGGCTGAGACAGTTTTAGTAAATACCTGAAGCATAGCAGAGGAGAGTTCAGGCTCATCTTCAGTAATGGTTGCCTTTGAGAAATCTCTGCCATATTCAGGTACAGAAGCTTCAGGTCCAGCTTGATTATAAGCTTCTCCAAGGATATCCATAAAACACAAGCTTAAAAATCTTGGGAAAGCAATATGCAGACTTCTCTTTCCTTTTAACTTTGTAATCAACTGAGCAAAGAGAATCTCAGCAAAATCTGCTTGCATCCCATTCCAAATGTAATACCCCATCTCAACTTGGGGTAATGAAAGTTGGTCCAACCCTCCATGGTTGCCACCAAGACTCTCCACAATCTGGGTCCAGAAGAACCTCCAGCAATTGCCAAAACCAGACATGAAAATGTGTCCAGAGGTCTTCAAATTACCATCAGCATCCTCCATATCACCATGACCAGTGGCGACTAGAACCTCCCTGAAATTGACTCCTTTGAGTCTTTTAACAAACACCTGGGAAGGTTCGAGGTAGTTCAGATGAAGGGAATTTCTGAACCCCTCAAGAGTGATGACACACTTCTTGGTGCCCTCATTGAGAGTGAAGGAGATGGATTGCTCATCTTTACTCACCACAGCAGTGTACCAGAATTCAAGCAAGTATCGATGATACAATGCTTGAGGATTTGCGGTCAACGCATAATGGAAAGGGGACTGCTCCCAAAAATTGTTGATTCTTCCCATTAAGGTTTCGGACTTCACATTCAATTGAGCCAAAAAGTTGCTCATGTTGAATCGGATTTGAGAAGGTGTGAAGTTCTTTGGCCATGTGGCAGATGTTTTCACATCACTCGATGGAGTATATTCAAAATTTATGAGTGATTTGTGTGAAGAAGAAGATGATGATTTAGACATTTTAAGAATTGAAAAATGAAAGTGAAAGGAATATGAAGAGTTAAGGAATTTTGAGAGTAAATATGAGAGAGATTGATGATTGGGAAGTAAATGAAAAACGAAGTAAATGAAAGAATGAGAAGGAATTGTGAATTTAAGATGGAATACAAAGTGATTTTCCAACTAAAAACAATTAAAAATAATTTTTTGAATTTCAAAACCCAAGACTCATAAAATATTTTATATTCGAAAATGATTTTGATTGGGTTTGAGATCCTAAAATGATTTCTGGGGTCAAATCAGCATTAAATGCAAAGCCGTTTGAGTGACCCCACCCTGCAACACTTTTTCAGAAAAAGTACTCATTTCTTTTCCTTTTACGGCGCAACTTGTGTGACACATAAGCATGACCAACGTAAGTTAAAAACATAGTATGCAGTAGGTCACGTGTACACACAATTGACCAAGTATCAAAAAAAAATATCTTGAAAGGATTGTTGTATTTCAGTGATAACACAATAAATTCTGAGCATGGTTAGTTCCAAAGAGATCTGAACCATCTCAGTTAATAAAATTCAACTGAAATATTTTGATTTTCTGAAGAGCTTCAGTTAAATACATTTTTCTGAGCAAAAAGTTCCTCCTTAAAAATGAAGGTTTATTTTAAAGTTTGAAAAATATTTAACATTCCCCCTGAAGTGATGATCCATGAATTAATAAGTGCCAAGATAGTATCACAAAGGCGTTCGATAGCTAGGCGAGCAAAAATTACATGGATCGCTCAGACTGGTGAACCAGATCAGTGTCACTGAGGCGTTCATAACAAGATTACCAGTCTAAGGATTTAACATACCCAACTCACTGACTAGATGTTTAAAGGTTTTGACATCTAAAGGTTTTGTGAAAACATCAGCGAGTTGCTTATCAGTGGGAATAAAGTGCAATTCAATATCTCCTTTCAGAATATGATCACGAATGAAATGATACCTGAGGTCGATGTGCTTGGTTTTCGAGTGCATCACAGGATTGTGAGATATGGCAATGGCACTAGTGTTATCACAAAAGATTGGAGTCTTTGAGTAAGTAACACCATAATCAGTCAGCTGGTTTTTCATCCATAGAATCTGAGCACAACAACTTGCTGCAGAAATGTACTCAGCTTCTGCAGTGGATAGTGATACTGCAGTCTGTTTCTTACTAGTCCAGCTTACTAATTTGCCACCAAGGAAATGACACCCACCAGTGGTACTTTTCCTGTCTATCTTGCAACCTGCATGATCAGAATCTGAATAACCCATTAGATCTAGACTAGAGCCTTTGGGATACCAAAGACCCAGTCTGGGGACACCTTTAAGGTATCTGAAGATCCTTTTAACAGCATTTGCATGTGCTTCTCTGGGATCAGACTGAAATCTAGCACAAAGGCATGTTGCAAACATTATGTCTGGTCTACTTGCAGTTAAATACATCAGTGAACCAACCATACCACGATATTTTGTATGGTCCACTGGTTTTCCATGTGGATCAGAATCCAAAGTTAATGGAGCAGAAATAGGAGTATCTTTTGATGAGACTGAATCAAATTGATATTTCTTTAGTAAATCTCTGACATATTTTTCTTGGTTTATGAAAATACCATCTTCAGTTTGTTTTACTTGAAGTCCCAGAAAATATGTCAGTTCACCCATCATACTCATTTCATACTCAGAAGACATGATTTTAGAAAAATTTCACACATCTTCTCATTTGTAGAACCAAACACAATATCATCAACATAAATTTGTACTAAAAGGATATCACTTTTATCATGCAATATGAACAAAGTGTTATCGATTGCACCACGTTTAAAACCATTTTTAAGAAGATGTTTAGTAAGAGTATCATACCAGGCTCTGGGTGCTTGTCTCAGACCATATAAGGCTTTGTTCAGTCTGTACACCCAATGTGGTTTTTCTTCATTGATGAACCCTGGTGGTTGATACACATAAACGACTTCTTCTAGTTCTCCATTCAGGAATGCACTTTTGACATCCATTTGATAGACTTTAAATTGATGATGAGCTGCAAAAGCTAAGAAAATTCTGATAGCTTCAAGTCTAGCAACTGGTGCAAAAGTTTCATCAAAATCTATTCCCTCTTCTTGTGCATATCCTTTTGCAACAAGTCTTGCTTTGTTTCTGATGATATGACCATCTTCATCCATCTTGTTTCTGAAGACCCATCTTGTCCCAATTGGTTCCTTCTTCAGGTTACTGGGACAAGGAACGAGTTCCCATACATCGTTTCTTTTAAACTGGTTGAGCTCATCTTGCATGGCTTCAACCCAGCTTGGGTCTTTCATAGCCTCGTCAATCTTCTTGGGTTCAATAAGAGATAAGAAACTGACGTTTAAGCATTGATCGCTTGTGGCTCTTCTGGTCTGAACCCCACTAGTGGAATTCCCAATGATTTGCTCGATAGGATGTGCTTTAGTCCACTTAGTGTATTGACCAGGATGAATAATGATATCAGTGCAAGAACTTCTCTGAGTAACTTCAGGAGGAGCTTCAGAAAATACATCTGCAGCTCCTTCTTCTTCCTGCAGATCATGACTTGCATCATGAAATTCTTCAGATTGAGGTTGCTCAGTGGAGCCTGATATCAGAGGAGAAGCAGCATGTACATCTGATCCAATAGTCAGTTCAGAAGGCAGTTTGAAACTGACTGGAGGATAAAATGGAATGTTGCTAGGCTTTTTTATTGTTGGTTCTGAACGGAGATGTTCAGAAGCAGGTTCAGGTGACTGATCAGTTTCAGTAATAGGATCAGAATCACCAAAACTCATTGGACTTTCTGAGGGTGGTACAGGAATGGAATTTTTAAAGATTGCAGAATTTGATTCATCAAAGGTAACATGAATTGACTCATCAACCTTTTCAAGTCTCTTGTTAAAGACTCTAAAGGCTTTGCGATTTGATGAATATCCTAGGAAGTATCCTTCATCAGCTTTTGCGTCAAATTTTCCAAGCTGACTAGAATCATTCAGAATGTATACTGGACACCCAAATACATGGAAGTATCCAATATTAGGCTTTCTATTTCTGAGTACTTCATAGGAGGTCTTCTTGTGTCTTTTGACATAGACAGATCTGTTCTGAGTGTAGCAAGCAGTTGCAACAGCTTCAGCCCAGAAATTCTTGGGAAGACCAGATTCATTCAACATACTTCTAGCAGCTTCAATCAGCGTACGATTCTTTCTTTCTACAACACCATTCTGCTCTGGTGTGTGTGCTGAGGAGAAGTTCTGAGATATGCCAGTTTCAGTGCAGAAGGACTCCAGAGTGGCATTTCTGAATTCAGTGCCATTGTCACTTCTGAGCTGACAAACTTTTCGCTTGTGTTTGAGCTCAATTTGTTTGATGAGAGCAATGATTTCAGCAGCAGCTTCAATCAGCGTACGATTCTTTCTTTCTACAACACCATTCTGCTCTGGTGTGTGTGCTGAGGAGAAGTTCTGAGATATGCCAGTTTCAGTGCAGAAGGACTCCAGAGTGGCATTTCTGAATTCAGTGCCATTGTCACTTCTGAGCTGACAAACTTTTCGCTTGTGTTTGAGCTCAATTTGTTTGATGAGAGCAATGATTTCAGCAGCAGCTTCACTTTTGGACTTGAGGAAAATCACCCAACAATATCTTGAATATTCATCTACGATGACAAGGGTGTATTTCTTTCCTGCTCTGGTCTGAACATTCACTGGTCCAAAAAGGTCCATGTGAAGCATGTGAAGAGGTTCAGTAATACTAAAGCTTTGCTTTGTCTTGAATGAAGCTCTTTTCTGCTTACCCATTTCACAACCTGGACATGGCTTGTCTTTGTTGAAAGACATAGAGGGTATCCCATCAACAAGTTGTTTTCTTGACAACTTATTAATGTTCTTGAAGTTCAGATGGGATAGTCTCTTGTGCCACAACCAATTTGTGTCTTCATCTGCCTTTGAGTAGAAACATTGTTCAGAGGTAGAAGGATTCATATCAATGACATAAATGTTTCCCTTTCTTGGTGCAATCAGTACCACCTTTCCATCTCTGTTGAATATGGTGCCTTGTGAAATATCAAATAAAACCTTGAAGCCATCATCACATAGTTGACTGACACTGATCAGGTTATATTTCAAACCGTTCACATATGCAACACGTGTGAATTTGACTTGACCATTATTCACCACACCATATCCCTCAGTTTTTCCATTTCCATCATTTCCAAAAACTATTGAGGGCCCCTCTTGCACCCTATATTCCTCTAGCAGGGTCTGATAACCAGTCATGGTTCGGCCAGCAGCACTGTCCAGAAACCATATGTTCTTCTTTCGGTCTCCCTGCACACAATCAAAGATTAGTTCTTTTTGGGAACCCATCTTTGGATGGGTTCACTAGACTCTCCCTTAGCAGTCTCAGATTTCTTTGGTTCATAAGGAACAGAAGGATCAAAGGGGATTTCAGTCATTATTTCAGATGACAGAAAAATAGTTGGTTTGATGGGGTTTTCAACCTTTTTCTTTTCAGATTTCTTCTTGGTTTGCTTAGAAAAAGGTTTTGTGTTTTGTTTAGGTTGAAGAGGAGGAGTTTCAACATTTTTTAAACGTGCATTACAACTCTGCACTTGTCTAGCCAATAGTTGAAATTGACTTTCTAACCTTAACAAAATTGATTCTTCATTAGACACCTGAGCCTTACCAGAATCTGAGGTAGAAGGCTCAGTGGGGGAGATATTTTTCTTCTTCTTTTGGCCTTTAGAGACCTTAGATGAAGTCTGAGGGGATGGCTTTTTGGTTTTAGCCTTTCTTTCTGAACCAGTTGTCTGAGCTGTTTCAGATTTACCCTCAGATTGTTCCTGGACTCTATCAGTCACAGTTTTCTGTTTGCCAACTTTAGGAAAAATAATTTCAGGTTTCATTTCCTTTGGAAGTGCATCTAAATCAGTGATTATAGATGCCATGTGAAGATCACCAGATTCATATGCTGTTTTTTGATTTGCAAAAGTATTTTTAATTGCAGCATCTGGTTTTGGTGCACTCATCCAAGACTTAATTATTTTCTGCTCTTTTTCAAGGATGGTTTTTAACTCTTCTTTTTCCAACTCTAAAGTGGCAACCATAGACTGATAACTTTTTAGAGCCAAATGAACATCTTTCAGTTCTTTCAATCTGGCATGACTAGCGTTCAGTTCAGAGGCATTGTTTTCAAACATTTTTAGGCTTTCTGAACGCACTGTCTCAACAAAGGAGATGTCAGCCTCTAAAAGAACCAAAAGGTCCAGTTTGTGTTCCTCATTTTCTTCATAGCCAAAATTACTGACCTTTTTCATCACTATATCCACCCAGCGACCAGATTCAACATCGGATTTGACCAAATGACCTTGATCTTCTTGTGCCATGAAACACATGTCCCTAACTTCTTCTTCATCATCAGATGATTCATCAGAATCTTCCCATTTTTCAGTTTTGGCAATCATACAACTGTTGCTTGAGTTGTCTTGTGCCAGAAGAGCCATATGTGCCTTTAACTTCTTGTATTTGGCCTTATAGCTGTCATCAGACTTCTGAAAAATAGAATGGTTAGGAGCAGATTGTGATGATGATGGTTGACTAGATCTGCATTCCTTCATGAAATGTCCTTTCTTGCCGCATTTAAAGCATTCAAGATTGGACTTGTCAATAGAAGCACTGGAAGCAAAGGGTTTGCCAGATCGATTTGATTTGGCCTTAAAACGATTGAACGTTTTAGCCAGCATGGCAACCAGATCATCATTGTCATTCTCATCACAATCATGAGTGACATTAGCAGAGACACCAGTTTTTAACATTTCAGAAACCATCTTCTTCATTGAGTCAAATACATCACTCTCAGAAGATAGTAAAGCAGTACTATGTGGTTCAGAATACTGAACCGTACTAGAACTGGTAGAAACATGATTCTTGGCATCCTGCTCAGCCAAGGCTCTTTCAGCTTTGTTCTCTTCAGTATATCTGAAGGCTCCATAAAGGGAAGCAAGAGTATGACTGTGCAAGGTTTTGCCTTGTCTCAAGACCAAGATTAAATTTTCCCATTTAGAAGGTAAAATGTCACAAAATTTTTCCAACAAAATTTCTTTGTCTTTGGTTACACCCAGGGCTTTCAGTTGGTTTACCAGATTTGTAAATCTGATGTAGGTTTGAGTTAAAGACTCCCCAGGGATAGCAAAGAAAGACTCATATCTTTTGTTTAAAGCAACTTTTCTTGTGACAATTGTCTCATTCGTGCCTTCAAACTGTGTCATTAGTTCCTCCCACATTAATTTGGAATTTTCAAGTAAAACAAGAGTGGGCATAAGGGTTTCTGGAACAGCGTATAAAATCATATTTTGTAACTTGGTGTCCAGGTCTACAAGTCTATGATCTTCCTCAGACCAATGATCCTTCTCCTTAGGTGACTGCCTAGGAGTCCCATCGGCATTTCTGACAACAGTAGAAGCATTCATAGGGACAAAGGGTCCTTCTTTTAAGATATCTGGTAAATGTCTCTCAACACCAGCAATATACTTAAGCATGCACGCTTTCCATGTTTGAAAGTTTTCACTGTTCCCATCAAACTTGGGAACAGGATTATTTGGAAAGTGTACGTGAACATTGTGTGATGGTATATTGTTGTTGATGAGAGGGGGTGGGGTAGCATTATTAGGGTCAGGTCGTTCTTGTTCAAAGTCAGCCATCTATGCAGATCAAAGGTTAATGAATTGATAAAATTCAACCTTGCTGCTCTGATACCAATTGTGAGTCCCAAACAATAGATGGTTAATTAAACCCGACTGGCAAGTACAACTGATCTTGATGGACAAGTTCAGTTTACGATCCAGATATGGATAACAAGAAACAATTGACAATATATATAATGCAAGAACAAATGGCAGAAACTATATAAAGATATATATAAATATAATCAAGTATGTAGCATTGAGACACGTTGTTTCCTTTCTAATGTATTTGATTTATTGATATATAAACAAATACAAGGATTGTTGCGGAACAAAGATAAACACCCAAGTGTAAGTATCTAAACAATCCTGAAAAACAAGTGATCTAAATAACTTGGAAATACTCGTAAGTTTACTTAGAGTATATCTCACAAGTTGCAATGCTAAAGTTTCAAGCTCTTTGCAAGTTGTGAGAAGACTTTGTATTTATAGACCAAGTCCATGATGATGTGGACAAGATCGTACAAATGTGGTTGTAAGCATTTAAGGAATTAAACCTAATTCCTTACATGCTTATAAAAGGAAGAGTATATAAGTCAGTTGATGTGACTTATAGTACTATGTTCCAAACCTATACTTTTAACTTGTACCTTTTATTAATAGATAAATCTATTAACTGGGTAAAGATATGTAAAGTATAAAGTCTTCCTCGTAATCAGTGTAAAGTGTTGTTAATACTTTATACTGAGATGCTTCAGTCTTCGATCTGGTAGAATCACTCTTTGCTCGCTTCTGAGATGATTCTCTTCTTCATACTTCAGTCTTTGACTTCAGAATGAATGCTTCAGATTTATCTCGATCTGAACTGAAGTGAAGCTTCAGTGAAGGAATTCTGAGACATCTCAGAATTCTGTACAGACGTCTTCACTAAACTTCAAGCTATTTCTGAACAAATTATACTTGGTCGATTTCCGACCTAACAAATTCCCCCTATTTGTTCTGAAATAGTGCATGCATCTCAGACTTCTATCTATACATGTTTGTAAGTCTGAAATGCAAGTTTTTGTTTAAGTTGTAAAAGTTTTCTAAGTACATCTTATAGATCATTGATGTCTCAGAATTTTACTTGTTGTTTTTCTAACTTAAACCTATCATCTACTTATTGATTACAACATGCAACATATATATACAAACTGAAATGATAGTTACAAATGTAAATTCTTTACAAGTACATGATAGTCTGAAGAGAAACTACTTCTTGGCAGGCCTTGAACCAGAAGGTGCCTCAGTAGGTTTTCTCTTCAGTGGAGAGTGATCCTTTTTGCCAAACAGCCTTCCTTCAATCTCTACCTTGGCTTGCATCTTTTGTTGTATTCTTGCTAACCATGCACCAGTCAAGGCAGATTTTGGTTTCCCTTTCAGAACCTGGATCATCTCCCTGTGCTCAGAAATCCCAAATGTATGAACTGAAACTTGATTGTATTCTTCAGCTGCCCTACCTTCTCTTTTCACAACCAAGTCAAATAACTTCAATCCATCAGCCTTTGTAACTTCCATATCAATGATTTTGGCTGGATGCGATCGATGGTTCATATAGTGATCATACTGAACCTTTTCATGTTTTCTTTGGGTCTCAGCAGCATCATCAGATATTGGTTTGAGTGAAGTAAAGACAACATCACGAGAATCTTTCTTTGCAGTCCTTGTTCCAGTTCTGGGCTTTGTGGGTGGTCTGAACAACTCTTTTTCTACTTTCTGAACTTCGGCCAGAATTTCCTTCCTTTTGATCGCCATTTCTTTTTCTCTATTTTTCTTTAAGTCTTCAATGGATAACTTAAAGGTCAGACTTTCCAACTTTTGTTCCAGAGGAGAGTAGTTCATCCCACATTCATATTCCAGCATATCCACCAAAGCCTTTTGCACTCTTGGATCATTTTTGATTTTTAAGTACCTTTCCAATGATAACCCAAGAGCTGCAGCATCTATGTGATCAAGGGTTCCCATCTTCAGATGTTGTTCCCTTTCTCTTTCTTTGTTCTCCCTCCACATAATAAATTGGTTGGAAACCTGCTTTTGCAATGTTTCCAACTTCTTGCTATCAGCTTCAAGATTGTGCAAGGGATAGCCGTGCTCGTCCACATTCTCACCAACAATGATTCCAGAACCCTTAGAACCTTGCTTTGGTTCTTCTCCTTCTAGAGCCTTTCCTTTTCCCTTATCTTTCTTCTGAACTTGTTCCCCCTGAACTGAGGCACTACCAGAAGGTCCCTCAGCTTGCTTCTTGGTTGCTTCAATTATCTCTTGAGTACTAGCAAGCAAACCAATAGGCACACCACTTCCCCCTTTGGGAATCTCTAAAGGCATTTTAGCATAAAGCTCAACAGCAGTTTTAATTGCCTTTAGTGGTTCCCAACTTTGTTGTTCAAGGCAATCACACATACCCTTTGCCATTGTAGCAAACTGAGCCCTTAATCTGAATGAAGAATTAAGGTTCAGTGCTTCTTGATCTTTTAAGTCCTTCAACATCTTTCTATCTTCTTCAGTGAAAGAAGCAGGGGGAGGAGGAGGGGCGTTTGCGAGGATGGGGGCTGGCTCAGAATCAGATTGATTCGCCTCCAATAGTTCCTCGTCAAACTCAAAGTCAGCAAGAGAATCAAGATTCTCCTGAGGTAGCTCATCGTCATCCCAGAAAGCATTCACTTTTACAATCTGGTCAGATATGCCCTGGTTTGGGTCACTAGTACCCTCACCAGATTCTGGTTCAACAGCTGCAGAAGCAGTTGCATCGTCACCAGATTCAACGATTTGTTCAATCGTAGGTACACTAACGGGTCCCACATTCTTTTGTGGCCCACTTAGTGACCTTTCTGGACCAGCTAGTGTGGCTGAAACAGTTTTAGTAAATACCTGAAGCATAGCAGAGGAGAGTAGTTCATCCCACATTCATATTCCAGCATATCCACCAAAGCCTTTTGCACTCTTGGATCATTTTTGATTTTTAAGTACCTTTCCAATGATAACCCAAGAGCTGCAGCATCTATGTGATCAAGGGTTCCCATCTTCAGATGTTGTTCCCTTTCTCTTTCTTTGTTCTCCCTCCACATAATAAATTGGTTGGAAACCTGCTTTTGCAATGTTTCCAACTTCTTGCTATCAGCTTCAAGATTGTGCAAGGGATAGCCGTGCTCGTCCACATTCTCACCAACAATGATTCCAGAACCCTTAGAACCTTGCTTTGGTTCTTCTCCTTCTAGAGCCTTTCCTTTTCCCTTATCTTTCTTCTGAACTTGTTCCCCCTGAACTGAGGCACTACCAGAAGGTCCCTCAGCTTGCTTCTTGGTTGCTTCAATTATCTCTTGAGTACTAGCAAGCAAACCAATAGGCACACCACTTCCCCCTTTGGGAATCTCTAAAGGCATTTTAGCATAAAGCTCAACAGCAGTTTTAATTGCCTTTAGTGGTTCCCAACTTTGTTGTTCAAGGCAATCACACATACCCTTTGCCATTGTAGCAAACTGAGCCCTTAATCTGAATGAAGAATTAAGGTTCAGTGCTTCTTGATCTTTTAAGTCCTTCAACATCTTTCTATCTTCTTCAGTGAAAGAAGCAGGGGGAGGAGGAGGGGCGTTTGCGAGGATGGGGGCTGGCTCAGAATCAGATTGATTCGCCTCCAATAGTTCCTCGTCAAACTCAAAGTCAGCAAGAGAATCAAGATTCTCCTGAGGTAGCTCATCGTCATCCCAGAAAGCATTCACTTTTACAATCTGGTCAGATATGCCCTGGTTTGGGTCACTAGTACCCTCACCAGATTCTGGTTCAACAGCTGCAGAAGCAGTTGCATCGTCACCAGATTCAACGATTTGTTCAATCGTAGGTACACTAACGGGTCCCACATTCTTTTGTGGCCCACTTAGTGACCTTTCTGAACCAGCTAGTGTGGCTGAAACAGTTTTAGTAAATACCTGAAGCATAGCAGAGGAGAGTTCAGGCTCATCTTCAGTAATGGTTGCCTTTGAGAAATCTCTGCCATATTCAGGTACAGAAGCTTCAGGTCCAGCTTGATTATAAGCTTCTCCAAGGATATCCATAAAACACAAGCTTAAAAATCTTGGGAAAGCAATATGCAGACTTCTCTTTCCTTTTAACTTTGTAATCAACTGAGCAAAGAGAATCTCAGCAAAATCTGCTTGCATCCCATTCCAAATGTAATACCCCATCTCAACTTGGGGTAATGAAAGTTGGTCCAACCCTCCATGGTTGCCACCAAGACTCTCCACAATCTGGGTCCAGAAGAACCTCCAGCAATTGCCAAAACCAGACATGAAAATGTGTCCAGAGGTCTTCAAATTACCATCAGCATCCTCCATATCACCATGACCAGTGGCGACTAGAACCTCCCTGAAATTGACTCCTTTGAGTCTTTTAGCAAACACCTGGGGAGGTTCGAGGTAGTTCAGATGAAGGGAATTTCTGAACCCCTCAAGAGTGATGACACACTTCTTGGTGCCCTCATTGAGAGTGAAGGAGATGGATTGCTCATCTTTACTCACCACAGCAGTGTACCAGAATTCAAGCAAGTATCGATGATACAATGCTTGAGGATTTGCGGTCAACGCATAATGGAAAGGGGACTGCTCCCAAAAATTGTTGATTCTTCCCATTAAGGTTTCGGACTTCACATTCAATTGAGCCAAAAAGTTGCTCATGTTGAATCGGATTTGAGAAGGTGTGAAGTTCTTTGGCCATGTGGCAGATGTTTTCACATCACTCGATGGAGTATATTCAAAATTTATGAGTGATTTGTGTGAAGAAGAAGATGATGATTTAGACATTTTAAGAATTGAAAAATGAAAGTGAAAGGAATATGAAGAGTTAAGGAATTTTGAGAGTAAATATGAGAGAGATTGATGATTGGGAAGTAAATGAAAAACGAAGTAAATGAAAGAATGAGAAGGAATTGTGAATTTAAGATGGAATACAAAGTGATTTTCCAACTAAAAACAATTAAAAATAATTTTTTGAATTTCAAAACCCAAGACTCATAAAATATTTTATATTCGAAAATGATTTTGATTGGGTTTGAGATCCTAAAATGATTTCTGGGGTCAAATCAGCATTAAATGCAAAGCCGTTTGAGTGACCCCACCCTGCAACACTTTTTCAGAAAAAGTACTCATTTCTTTTCCTTTTACGGCGCAACTTGTGTGACACATAAGCATGACCAACGTAAGTTAAAAACATAGTATGCAGTTTTTTTTTTTTTTTTTTTTTTTTTTTTTTTTTTTTTTTTTTTTTTTTTTTTTTTTTTTTTTTTTTTTTTTTTTTTTTTTTTTTTTTTTTTTTTTTTTTTTTTTTTTTTTTTTTTTTTTTTTTTTTTTTTTTTTTTTTTTTTTTTTTTTTTTTTTTTTTTTTTTTTTTTTTTTTTTTTTTTTTTTTTTTTTTTTTTTTTTTTTTTTTTTTTTTTTTTTTTTTTTTTTTTTTTTTTTTTTTTTTTTTTTTTTTTTTTTTTTTTTTTTTTTTTTTTTTTTTTTTTTTTTTTTTTTTTTTTTTTTTTTTTTTTTTTTTTTTTTTTTTTTTTTTTTTTTTTTTTTTTTTTTTTTTTTTTTTTTTTTTTTTTTTTTTTTTTTTTTTTTTTTTTTTTTTTTTTTTTTTTTTTTTTTTTTTTTTTTTTTTTTTTTTTTTTTTTTTTTTTTTTTTTTTTTTTTTTTTTTTTTTTTTTTTTTTTTTTTTTTTTTTTTTTTTTTTTTTTTTTTTTTTTTTTTTTTTTTTTTTTTTTTTTTTTTTTTTTTTTTTTTTTTTTTTTTTTTTTTTTTTTTTTTTTTTTTTTTTTTTTTTTTTTTTTTTTTTTTTTTTTTTTTTTTTTTTTTTTTTTTTTTTTTTTTTTTTTTTTTTTTTTTTTTTTTTTTTTTTTTTTTTTTTTTTTTTTTTTTTTTTTTTTTTTTTTTTTTTTTTTTTTTTTTTTTTTTTTTTTTTTTTTTTTTTTTTTTTTTTTTTTTTTTTTTTTTTTTTTTTTTTTTTTTTTTTTTTTTTTTTTTTTTTTTTTTTTTTTTTTTTTTTTTTTTTTTTTTTTTTTTTTTTTTTTTTTTTTTTTTTTTTTTTTTTTTTTTTTTTTTTTTTTTTTTTTTTTTTTTTTTTTTTTTTTTTTTTTTTTTTTTTTTTTTTTTTTTTTTTTTTTTTTTTTTTTTTTTTTTTTTTTTTTTTTTTTTTTTTTTTTTTTTTTTTTTTTTTTTTTTTTTTTTTTTTTTTTTTTTTTTTTTTTTTTTTTTTTTTTTTTTTTTTTTTTTTTTTTTTTTTTTTTTTTTTTTTTTTTTTTTTTTTTTTTTTTTTTTTTTTTTTTTTTTTTTTTTTTTTTTTTTTTTTTTTTTTTTTTTTTTTTTTTTTTTTTTTTTTTTTTTTTTTTTTTTTTTTTTTTTTTTTTTTTTTTTTTTTTTTTTTTTTTTTTTTTTTTTTTTTTTTTTTTTTTTTTTTTTTTTTTTTTTTTTTTTTTTTTTTTTTTTTTTTTTTTTTTTTTTTTTTTTTTTTTTTTTTTTTTTTTTTTTTTTTTAAAAAAAAAAAAAAAAAAAAAAAAAAAAAAAAAAAAAAAAAAAAAAAAAAAAAAAAAAAAAAAAAAAAAAAAAAAAAAAAAAAAAAAAAAAAAAAAAAAAAAAAAAAAAAAAAAAAAAAAAAAAAAAAAAAAAAAAAAAAAAAAAAAAAAAAAAAAAAAAAAAAAAAAAAAAAAAAAAAAAAAAAAAAAAAAAAAAAAAAAAAAAAAAAAAAAAAAAAAAAAAAAAAAAAAAAAAAAAAAAAAAAAAAAAAAAAAAAAAAAAAAAAAAAAAAAAAAAAAAAAAAAAAAAAAAAAAAAAAAAAAAAAAAAAAAAAAAAAAAAAAAAAAAAAAAAAAAAAAAAAAAAAAAAAAAAAAAAAAAAAAAAAAAAAAAAAAAAAAAAAAAAAAAAAAAAAAAAAAAAAAAAAAAAAAAAAAAAAAAAAAAAAAAAAAAAAAAAAAAAAAAAAAAAAAAAAAAAAAAAAAAAAAAAAAAAAAAAAAAAAAAAAAAAAAAAAAAAAAAAAAAAAAAAAAAAAAAAAAAAAAAAAAAAAAAAAAAAAAAAAAAAAAAAAAAAAAAAAAAAAAAAAAAAAAAAAAAAAAAAAAAAAAAAAAAAAAAAAAAAAAAAAAAAAAAAAAAAAAAAAAAAAAAAAAAAAAAAAAAAAAAAAAAAAAAAAAAAAAAAAAAAAAAAAAAAAAAAAAAAAAAAAAAAAAAAAAAAAAAAAAAAAAAAAAAAAAAAAAAAAAAAAAAAAAAAAAAAAAAAAAAAAAAAAAAAAAAAAAAAAAAAAAAAAAAAAAAAAAAAAAAAAAAAAAAAAAAAAAAAAAAAAAAAAAAAAAAAAAAAAAAAAAAAAAAAAAAAAAAAAAAAAAAAAAAAAAAAAAAAAAAAAAAAAAAAAAAAAAAAAAAAAAAAAAAAAAAAAAAAAAAAAAAAAAAAAAAAAAAAAAAAAAAAAAAAAAAAAAAAAAAAAAAAAAAAAAAAAATAGTATGCGGTCACGTGTACACACAATTGACCAAGTATCAAAAAAAAAAATATCTTGAAAGGATTGTTGTATTTCAGTGATAACACAATAAATTCTGAGCATGGTTAGTTCCAAAGAGATCTGAACCATCTCAGTTAATAAAATTCAACTGAAATATTTTGATTTTCTGAAGAGCTTCAGTTAAATACATCAGTGAACCAACCATACCACGATATTTTGTATGGTCCACTGGTTTTCCATGTGGATCAGAATCCAAAGTTAATGGAGCAGAAATAGGAGTATCTTTTGATGAGACTGAATCAAATTGATATTTCTTTAGTAAATCTCTGACATATTTTTCTTGGTTTATGAAAATACCATCTTCAGTTTGTTTTACTTGAAGTCCCAGAAAATATGTCAGTTCACCCATCATACTCATTTCATACTCAGAAGACATGATTTAGAAAATACATCTGCAGCTCCTTCTTCTTCCTGCAGATCATGACTTGCATCATGAAATTCTTCAGATTGAGGTTGCTCAGTGGAGCCTGATATCAGAGGAGAAGCAGCATGTACATCTGATCCAATAGTCAGTTCAGAAGGCAGTTTGAAACTGACTGGAGGATAAAATGGAATGTTGCTAGGCTTTTTTATTGTTGGTTCTGAACGGAGACGTTCAGAAGCAGGTTCAGGTGACTGATCAGTTTCAGTAATAGGATCAGAATCACCAAAACTCATTGGACTTTCTGAGGGTGGTACAGGAATGGAATTTTTAAAGATTGCAGAATTTGATTCATCAAAGGTAACGTGAATTGACTCATCAACCTTTTCAAGTCTCTTGTTAAAGACTCTAAAGGCTTTGCGATTTGATGAATATCCTAGGAAGTATCCTTCATCAGCTTTTGCGTCAAATTTTCCAAGCTGACTAGAATCATTCAGAATGTATACTGGACACCCAAATACATGGAAGTATCCAATATTAGGCTTTCTATTTCTGAGTACTTCATAGGAGGTCTTCTTGTGTCTTTTGACATAGACAGATCTGTTCTGAGTGTAGCAAGCAGTTGCAACAGCTTCAGCCCAGAAATTCTTGGGAAGACCAGATTCATTCAACATACTTCTAGCAGCTTCAATCAGCGTACGATTCTTTCTTTCTACAACACCATTCTGCTCTGGTGTGTGTGCTGAGGAGAAGTTCTGAGATATGCCAGTTTCAGTGCAGAAGGACTCCAGAGTGGCATTTCTGAATTCAGTGCCATTGTCACTTCTGAGCTGACAAACTTTTCGCTTGTGTTTGAGCTCAATTTGTTTGATGAGAGCAATGATTTCAGCAGCAGCTTCACTTTTGGACCTGAGGAAAATCACCCAACAATATCTTGAATATTCATCTACGATGACAAGGGTGTATTTCTTTCCTGCTCTGGTCTGAACATTCACTGGTCCAAAAAGGTCCATGTGAAGCATATGAAGAGGTTCAGTAATACTAAAGCTTTGCTTTGTCTTGAATGAAGCTCTTTTCTGCTTACCCATTTCACAACCTGGACATGGCTTGTCTTTGTTGAAAGACATAGAGGGTATCCCATCAACAAGTTGTTTTCTTGACAACTTATTAATGTTCTTGAAGTTCAGATGGGATAGTCTCTTGTGCCACAACCAATTTGTGTCTTCATCTGCCTTTGAGTAGAAACATTGTTCAGAGGTAGAAGGATTCATATCAATGACATAAATGTTTCCCTTTCTTGGTGCAATCAGTACCACCTTTCCATCTCTGTTGAATATGGTGCCTTGTGAAATATCAAATAAAACCTTGAAGCCATCATCACATAGTTGACTGACACTGATCAGGTTATATTTCAAACCGTTCACATATGCAACACGTGTGAATTTGACTTGACCATTATTCACCACACCATATCCCTCAGTTTTTCCATTTCCATCATTTCCAAAAACTATTGAGGGCCCCTCTTGCACCCTATATTCCTCTAGCAGGGTCTGATAACCAGTCATGGTTCGGCCAGCAGCACTGTCCAGAAACCATATGTTCTTCTTTCGGTCTCCCTGCACACAATCAAAGATTAGTTCTTTTTGGGAACCCATCTTTGGATGGGTTCACTAGACTCTCCCTTAGCAGTCTCAGATTTCTTTGGTTCATAAGGAACAGAAGGATCAAAGGGGATTTCAGTCATTATTTCAGATGACAGAAAAATAGTTGGTTTGATGGGGTTTTCAACCTTTTTCTTTTCAGATTTCTTCTTGGTTTGCTTAGAAAAAGGTTTTGTGTTTTGTTTAGGTTGAAGAGGAGGAGTTTCAACATTTTTTAAACGTGCATTACAACTCTGCACTTGTCTAGCCAATAGTTGAAATTGACTTTCTAACCTTAACAAAATTGATTCTTCATTAGACACCTGAGCCTTACCAGAATCTGAGGTAGAAGGCTCAGTGGGGGAGATATTTTTCTTCTTCTTTTGGCCTTTAGAGACCTTAGATGAAGTCTGAGGGGATGGCTTTTTGGTTTTAGCCTTTCTTTCTGAACCAGTTGTCTGAGCTGTTTCAGATTTACCCTCAGATTGTTCCTGGACTCTATCAGTCACAGTTTTCTGTTTGCCAACTTTAGGAAAAATAATTTCAGGTTTCATTTCCTTTGGAAGTGCATCTAAATCAGTGATTATAGATGCCATGTGAAGATCACCAGATTCATATGCTGTTTTTTGATTTGCAAAAGTATTTTTAATTGCAGCATCTGGTTTTGGTGCACTCATCCAAGACTTAATTATTTTCTGCTCTTTTTCAAGGATGGTTTTTAACTCTTCTTTTTCCAACTCTAAAGTGGCAACCATAGACTGATAACTTTTTAGAGCCAAATGAACATCTTTCAGTTCTTTCAATCTGGCATGACTAGCGTTCAGTTCAGAGGCATTGTTTTCAAACATTTTTAGGCTTTCTGAACGCACTGTCTCAACAAAGGAGATGTCAGCCTCTAAAAGAACCAAAAGGTCCAGTTTGTGTTCCTCATTTTCTTCATAGCCAAAATTACTGACCTTTTTCATCACTATATCCACCCAGCGACCAGATTCAACATCGGATTTGACCAAATGACCTTGATCTTCTTGTGCCATGAAACACATGTCCCTAACTTCTTCTTCATCATCAGATGATTCATCAGAATCTTCCCATTTTTCAGTTTTGGCAATCATACAACTGTTGCTTGAGTTGTCTTGTGCCAGAAGAGCCATATGTGCCTTTAACTTCTTGTATTTGGCCTTATAGCTGTCATCAGACTTCTGAAAAATAGAATGGTTAGGAGCAGATTGTGATGATGATGGTTGACTAGATCTGCATTCCTTCATGAAATGTCCTTTCTTGCCGCATTTAAAGCATTCAAGATTGGACTTGTCAATAGAAGCACTGGAAGCAAAGGGTTTGCCAGATCGATTTGATTTGGCCTTAAAACGATTGAACGTTTTAGCCAGCATGGCAACCAGATCATCATTGTCATTCTCATCACAATCATGAGTGACATTAGCAGAGACACCAGTTTTTAACATTTCAGAAACCATCTTCTTCATTGAGTCAAATACATCACTCTCAGAAGATAGTAAAGCAGTACTATGTGGTTCAGAATACTGAACCGTACTAGAACTGGTAGAAACATGATTCTTGGCATCCTGCTCAGCCAAGGCTCTTTCAGCTTTGTTCTCTTCAGTATATCTGAAGGCTCCATAAAGGGAAGCAAGAGTATGACTGTGCAAGGTTTTGCCTTGTCTCAAGACCAAGATTAAATTTTCCCATTTAGAAGGTAAAATGTCACAAAATTTTTCCAACAAAATTTCTTTGTCTTTGGTTACACCCAGGGCTTTCAGTTGGTTTACCAGATTTGTAAATCTGATGTAGGTTTGAGTTAAAGACTCCCCAGGGATAGCAAAGAAAGACTCATATCTTTTGTTTAAAGCAACTTTTCTTGTGACAATTGTCTCATTCGTGCCTTCAAACTGTGTCATTAGTTCCTCCCACATTAATTTGGAATTTTCAAGTAAAACAAGAGTGGGCATAAGGGTTTCTGGAACAGCGTATAAAATCATATTTTGTAACTTGGTGTCCAGGTCTACAAGTCTATGATCTTCCTCAGACCAATGATCCTTCTCCTTAGGTGACTGCCTAGGAGTCCCATCGGCATTTCTGACAACAGTAGAAGCATTCATAGGGACAAAGGGTCCTTCTTTTAAGATATCTGGTAAATGTCTCTCAACACCAGCAATATACTTAAGCATGCACGCTTTCCATGTTTGAAAGTTTTCACTGTTCCCATCAAACTTGGGAACAGGATTATTTGGAAAGTGTACGTGAACATTGTGTGATGGTATATTGTTGTTGATGAGAGGGGGTGGGGTAGCATTATTAGGGTCAGGTCGTTCTTGTTCAAAGTCAGCCATCTATGCAGATCAAAGGTTAATGAATTGATAAAATTCAACCTTGCTGCTCTGATACCAATTGTGAGTCCCAAACAATAGATGGTTAATTAAACCCGACTGGCAAGTACAACTGATCTTGATGGCCAAGTTCAGTTTACGATCCAGATATGGATAACAAGAAACAATTGACAATATATATAATGCAAGAACAAATGGCAGAAACTATATAAAGATATATATAAATATAATCAAGTATGTAGCATTGAGACACGTTGTTTTCTTTCTAATGTATTTGATTTATTGATATATAAACAAATACAAGGATTGTTGCGGAACAAAGATAAACACCCAAGTGTAAGTATCTAAACAATCCTGAAAAACAAGTGATCTAAATAACTTGGAAATACTCGTAAGTTTACTTAGAGTATATCTCACAAGTTGCAATGCTAAAGTTTCAAGCTCTTTGCAAGTTGTGAGAAGACTTTGTATTTATAGACCAAGTCCATGATGATGTGGACAAGATCGTACAAATGTGGTTGTAAGCATTTAAGGAATTAAACCTAATTCCTTACATGCTTATAAAAGGAAGAGTATATAAGTCAGTTGATGTGACTTATAGTACTATGTTCCAAACCTATACTTTTAACTTGTACCTTTTATTAATAGATAAATCTATTAACTGGGTAAAGGTATGTAAAGTATAAAGTCTTCCTCGTAATCAGTGTAAAGTGTTGTTAATACTTTATACTGAGATGCTTCAGTCTTCGATCTGGTAGAATCACTCTTTGCTCGCTTCTGAGATGATTCTCTTCTTCATACTTCAGTCTTTGACTTCAGAATGAATGCTTCAGATTTATCTCGATCTGAACTGAAGTGAAGCTTCAGTGAAGGAATTCTATATCTATTATTATTATTATTATTATTATTATTATTATTATTATTATTATTATTATTATTATTATTATTATTATTAGAAATTATATATTATTATAATAATATTATTTTATTATTATTATTTTATTATTATTATTATTATTATTATTATTATTATTATTATTATTATTATTATTATTATTGTTGTTGTTGTTGTTGTTGTTGTTGTTATTATTATTATTATTATTATTATTATTATTATTATTATTATGATGATTATTATTATTTTATTTTATTTTATTTTATTTTACTTCCTCTATATATACTTTGTTGGTTGACGACTTATTCCTCTCTTTTTCATTCTTTCCGAGTTATGGGTTTGGGTCTTTTACTTAATGGCAACAATGAATATGCCTCTTTCGTTCCCAATTCGGAGGATGCTACGGAGGCTGAGTTCGCTGATTTTGCGAATCACTTGGAAAATGACTTGAACAACCAGGGGAATGGTGGTGTGGCTCTTGCAGGCGATGTTCTTGTTGAGGATGTGATTGATAATACTGTGGATGTGGATGATGTTCATCAAGTTGTTGAGCCGAAGGTGAATGTGCAGCCGGAGGCGAACAAGGTTAATACTATCCCCCGCTCTTCCCTTAGTAAGCGTAAAGCTTCACATGTAGAAGACATTGGCACTTCTTCCCAGAAACCTAGTAAAGGCCAGAATAAAAGGTCTGACCGGAGGCACCTCTTGGTTTGGGATTTTGCGCTCGCTGATGATCATACTGAGCCTCCTCCGATATCTTCTAGAGGCAAAGCCCCTGTCACTTATCCGTCATCAGCTACTAGCGGTGCTTCAGAAGAAACTCATGTTGCTGACCTTCCTCCAGTTCCTCCTCACGACACAGCCTTTGAGAAGGAGATTCCTGGCCTTTTCATCCCTCCATTTGAGCATGTTCAGAGCACTAACCTTCTGAACACTAAGAAGGAGCGTTATGATTATGTTACAAACATTATGGTTCCAGCCAGGATGGAGTCTGTGGAGCGTTTGGAAGAGGATCGGTTCGTTGACTTTGTCAACCATTCTTTGATTGATCTGATCACTGTTCAGGTGTTATTAGTTATAAGCATAGCTTCTATTTTCCCTGCCCATGTCTGTTTTTCGTTGTTTTATCTTTTCTTCGTGCAGTCCGAATTTGTGTGACGCTTCTCCATAGTCAATGAGCATGGGCGTAGTTTGCTCAAGAAGAACCTGAAGCTTGAGAAGCAAGTTGCTACGCACCAGTCTAAAGATGAGGAGATGTCATCTCTATGCGGTGAGCTGGAGCGGATGACCTTGCGCTGCTCTGAAGGTGATGTTTGGAAGGGTAAGTATGAGATGGCAGTGGAGCAGGTCGAAACTTACTTCTGAGGTTAATGGGCTAAGTGTCGAGAATGACGTGTTGCGGCGCAATCTGACCAAAAGAGGGCTTTGGTGGAAGGTATCCCATCTATTGTTAAGAAGTTTTTGCGAAGTGATGAGTTTAACAAGGAGATGGGTGTTGTGCAAGAGATTGCTAAAGTCCTTAGGATTGTTGATGGTGACAAAAAGCCAGCCATGGGCTACATATATGAATCAATTAATAGGGCTAAAAAGACCATTGCTTCTAGTTTTTTGATCAAAGAAGTGGAGTACCAAAAACCATTTGAGATAATTGACAAAAGGTGGGAATGTCAGCTTCATCAAGCATTACATGTTGTTGGTTTTTTTTTTTTAAATCCAGAGTTATATTACGATAATGAAGATGAAGCAAAGAGTGGAGAGGTTATAGAGGGTCTTATTCTTTGCATTGGAAGATTAGTTCGTGATAAAAAAAACTCAAGATGAAATTATTGCAGAGTTGGATTTATATCAAGAAGCGATAGGTCTTTTTGGAAATGCAATGGCTATATGACAGAGAAAGACAAGAGCTCCAGGTATGTATGTTTTTGTTTATAATCTGTTAGCTTTTACAACTTGTTTTACAATCTATTTTACAACCTGTTTTAATAATCTATTCTAATAATCCGTTTAATGTGTTTTATAAACTGGTTTTAATAAGTTTAATCCGTTTTACAATCTATTTTTCTATATAATCTGTTTAATATCTTCTACAAATTGGATTTATTATTTTTATAGCTTTAGAGGCCATGCACCTGAACTACAGAAGTTTGCCATCAAGATTCTTAGTCTCACATGTAGTGCCACGGGCTGTGAACGAAATTGGAGTGTCTTCCAGCAAGTATGTTAGAAATTAAGTATTCATATTAATTAGCTCATTCTTTTCATTCATTGTTTAGCTATAACTAATTATTTTAATAGCTTCATAAGAAAAGAAGAAATCGATTGGCAAAAAAAAACGTTTAAACCACTCGTTGTTTGTCAAGGGTAGTTGTGCATTGAAACAACGTTCAAAGAAACCTAATGATCCTATAGTTTTAAAAGAAATTGACGAGAGTAATGAGTGGGTCATGGGTGTTATGGATGAGGAGAATGAAGATAAAAGGAGAGCTTGTGTTTGATAATGAAGATGATTTGACATGGAGAGTGGTTGACAAGGCTTCTAGGGCATTTGAACTGGCTTATTCAACAAGAACAAGTACATCACATCAATCCAAAGGAAAGGGTTTCGGTTCTTCCACCACCCGTACTTCTAGAGTACCATCTCGTGTTGTTGGTTGCATTGATGAAGACGGTGAAGTCATAGTTACCAAACGTAGTTCTTTATAATGCTCAGTGAGTAACCTTAGCAGGAATCTCATCTGAAGGGTTTGACCAGTCGAAAGGTAGTCAAGCTAATTAATTTTGTGAATATAACTAGAATCCGAATTTGAAGATATGCTCAACAAACATAATCAATAACGCTTTCATCATGTGAACTGAAACGAATGTTAGTTTTAGTATTTTATTGTCGTTATCTTAGCAGTAATCATGTCAGGTTTCTCGCTAGACCAAGTGGTTGGAGCCTTGCGGTATTACAAGAACTTTTTTGTTGCACATCAAATGGTGGGAAGAAAACAATGGGAGAATGCAAGTTCGATACCATTTTAAATATGGTGAACTAAGAAAAGTCTAAACCGGAAAATTATGCAGCTATTAAAAGCCGTAGTGGAACCCGACGAAGAAGAGGAAGACCCAGAAGAGTACCCAGAGATTGAGCCAGCACTCTTACCCGATGTAACGCCATTACCTCTTGTCCCATCATTTCATTCAGGGGTAGGAGCTCGTATCACCCGAACCGCACGCATGAGCGTGATCTAGCCTCGACAAAAAGAAGTTGTTCAAACCGACAACCCACACCTTCTCCAAACGGATGCTATTTTACGCTCGCTAAACAAAATCTCGGCTATCAACCCCCTCCCCCTATGGAGTCGATGGAGTGGGAGCACCATAACAATCCTGATTGGAGCAAAATCCCAAAGTACCTTCGAGGGTGATGAAGTACCCTTCACCTTCCAGCCCCCACCTCTGAGGTCGGCGAGTCTTCCAATTCCAGACAACTTTACCCTCTCATGCAAGAACTGCCACACCATATTGTGCCACTTCTCGTAGAGGTGGTTCACCAGAAATAGCACCAAATGGAACGTAGAGAGGTTGGTGTTAGGATTTTATTAACTCTAAAGACGTTTAATCATTGAATAAACATTGTTCATTAATCAAGGGTAGCATTCTTGGTTTTAAAAATCACGCGTTAAGCGCGATTAAGCGCTACACGTAGATAGGCATTAGATGAAACTCTTTTTTTTAGAGCGACAGAAATTTATTAAAATAAAAAGGATGATCTAGCAAGATACTAGAGGTCAAAGTACAAAGAGTACAAATCTAGTATACACTACTTACACTACGTAGATAGGCATTAGATGAAACTCTTTTTTTTTAGAGCGACAGAAATTTATTAAAATAAAAAGGACGATCTAGCAAGATACTAGAGGTCAAAGTACAAAGAGTACAAATCTAATATACACTACTTACACAATTAGATTATTCCCGGACCTTTGATTGCTAAGACCGCTAAAGGGTTGAAAAAAACTTGTGTCGATCACAGTTACCTGAGACACAAGAAAAAACCCCATTTTGGCTAAGACCTTTGTAACAAAAAAAGAATAAGAATAGCGAGTACAATCCAAAGCAAATAATTGCCCACGTATAAAACAAAACCTTAAACAACAAAGACTCCAAACATGCAAAACCTATTAGTCATTGAATAGGTTGAACAATCCAAGCTTCCCAAGTCAAATTAGTCTTCGTATCTCTCTCTGTTGTTTATCCAAAAAAAGCCATCACTACAATAGCAGTACAGGACTCCAAGTTACGCTCTTCAAAAGCATTGTGCATGATGTTATTTCTCTTTTTCCACAAATACCACCACCAAGTAAACAATAAGGCTTCCACTTTACGTCTCGATCTTGCCGGCATTTTTAACTTATCACACCAACTGAGCACTTCATCGTGCTTTGCGGTAGGGATGTCCAGATAGGTCCAAGAACATAGTAGGTTCCTGGTTTCAACAGCAGTCGAACGCCTATGAAAAATATGATTAATTTCTTCAATACCATTTTGACAAAGATAGCAATGAAACGAGCTCACATCAATTCCTCTCGCAAAAAGATTCAAACTAGTAGGGAATTGAAGTTCCATGACCAGCCATCCGTAGCTTCATTCTCTAAACAGGTAGAGTGTAACTTCATCAAATCGACCTTCATTTGTTCATCGTGAATCGTTCTGAACGGTCTACGCCAATTCCACTTCCAGCCCAAGTCATCATAACGGTTAGCTGAAACGTTGTATAGTACATTAGGAATATGGTGTACAGAAAGCGAGCATTTTTGCACTTTTTTTATTAATCTCTAGGCGTTAAAAAGCGTGTGATTTTTGTACATAAGGCTTTAGTGAATATCGAATGTGTTTAAGCAAAAGATCTTGCTTAGGTACTAAGGATTAATCTTGCTTAGGATGAGACATAAAGGTTTCGAATACTTGTTAGAGATTCCCTTTCGGTGATCAACTCGTCATCCATGCCACCAAGAATTTTGGGTGAGTGAATAGTGTCATGCCCCAAACGAGAATTTGGGGTGGGTATTTATATGGATCTAGGATTGAGGTTGGCCCCCTCAGACCTTTGTACGACCCAATAAACATGGGGGGCTAAGTATTTGTCTCGTAGTGTCTGACATGAGACAAAGCCTATCCCCCGAGGAAGTACGATCAGATAGTACATGTACAACTTGTCGGTCTCTTGATCCCCCGAGGAAGTACGATCAGATAGTACATGTACAACTTGTCGGTCTCTTGTCACCATCCGTATGGTACCCCGGAACATGTCTGTACGTAATGTGTCCGGGTTGCGCCGAATATAATCCGGACATCTTCCTTTGCCTTGATTAATATTGCTTAAGGCATGATTAGTGATGGTGTATCATCAAGCCCCCCAGCTTGGCATTTTGTATGCAGGATGCTAAGCTATCAGAGTGAGACTTTGACTGTTCTTGCGTTACCCGTGCGTTTCACATATAGTCAAGCATGCGTCATTCTATCTTTCCTCCGCCCCTTCAACCATATCGAAGGGACGAAGGGCTCCATTATCAAGGAAGGGATTGATGCGTACTTTGCTAATATTTATAAACACTATAACTACAAGTTTGACAAGAAACACTTTGAATCTATGGGGATTGCCAATGGAGTCGCCCTTAGGGAGTCGCCTCCTGATGATTCGAGCTGAGGATTGGCGCAAGTTTGTGGATTGTAGGTGCTTGGAGAGGTTCTAGAGATGCTTTAGAGCGAACAAGGCTTGAAGGGAAGAAAGAGATTGTGATTCGCCATAGTAGAACGCATTTTGCCCAGATTCACTATCATAATATAAGTTGTTTTATATTTAAGGGATAATGACATATGAATGTAACCATCTATGACAAAATGGTTATGTGATGTAGTGACCTATTTGGGTGGCTATGTAATGTAAGAACCTTCATTTTCGGGCTATGTCTTGTATGCTACAGGGTAACTTACAACAAGTAACCGGCTATGCCACGTATAATGCCACGTGTACCTTTATTTAATGGCATATGAATGTAACCGCCTATGACAAAATAGTTATGTGATGTAAGAACACATAATGTTTATTTAAAAAAGACCATAAACATTAATTAGTGCATGATCACTAATTAATATAAGTACATTCTGCTAATTACAATCCATGTTTCTTTTATTGGACCACAAAAATTGGTCGTACGGTAATGCAAGCTGCAGAAATAAGCAATCTGGAGCCCGTAACACTCGAATTGGGAGGAAAATCACCGTTCATTGTTTAAATTGATTTCTTCGGCAATTCCAATTTACATTTATAATACTCGGTATATTTGAAAGAACCACACATCCGTATATAATCAGCAATTCCAATTTCCTTTTGGCTGTTTGTTTGTTCGTTAAAAAGGGTTCCGATGACAAATCCGACAATAACAGCAGATTCCAGCGACAAATCAGATATTTAGGCTTTTAACAAAAATTTTATATAAATAATATGTGAGTCAGCATCCACTTGTACAAGCCAACGAAGGTCAACGAGAGTGGTGACTAGAAAATGGTACAATAGGTCACACGATACAAGACATAGCCCGAAATTGAAGGTCTTACATTAGACAGCCACCCAAGTAGGTCACTACGTCACATAACCATTTTGTCATAGGTGGTTACATTCATATGTCATTTCCCTATAAATAATAACTGATACAACATCCACTTGTACAAGTCAACGAAGGTCAACGAGAGTGGTGACTAGAAAATGGTACAATAGGTCACACGATACAAGACATAGCCCGAAATTGAAGGTCTTACATTAGACAGCCACCCAAGTAGATCACTACATTACATAACCATTTTGTCATAGGTGGTTACATTCATATGTCATTATCCATATATTTAAAGTATAGTTATGACATTATAAATAGCACTAAGGGTGATGGCATCGTGTGAGTGGTGGGTGCGTGAGTGGTGCGGCGCCGCGGTGGAACACCGCCGCCGACATGGGAGAACGCGTGAGGGGTAGGAAACGAGGGGTGAGAAACGAGTGGTGCGTTGACCGATGCATGCCAACGGCTAGTTTTTGAATCAAACGGCTATTTCTTGTTTTTTTTTCCTCTATATATTTAACCAAAACTCTTACACATTCAAATCAAAACTGCACTTTTACATAAACTCATTACACTTTCACCACCTTCACATATACAATCAAAAACATTTGATCAAAAATGGATCCAAGGCAAAACAAGCGAGCAACGAGATCAACACGGGGAAGAGGCGGCCATCAATATCGGCCTCGAGTTCAATAAACGATGATGAATCAATCCCAACCCGTTCGCCGGGAACAAATGATGCCGCCACCCAACCGGTCACAAATGGGTAGTGAATCCCAACCCGTTTATCGTCCCGTAATAGCACCTCCATCTCCGCAAGTGTATTACTCAACCGACCCAGGTGCGTATGTCATGGGTAGTGTTGATCTCGACGCGTTTTGGTCGCCACGTGAGCCGGTGAGGGCCGCGGATGATGATGAAGAAGACTACGTGGGACTTGATGATGTCATTCCCGAAACACAAAATGATTGGGAACATGAAGAAGAAGAAAGAGAAGTCGAAGAAGTAGCCGAGGTGGCGCCTTGCAGAAAAACGGATAGGAAAAATTGGAGTCAAGAACAAGAAGAGGCACTAGCAAAGGCTTGAATTAAAATTTCGGTCGACAACGTTGTAGGAGATCGTCAAACGAAGATGGGGTTTTGGGGGCGAATACTGATGATCTTATGCCGGGATCCGTTCGCACGAAAGATCAAGTGAACTCGAAATGGAATGCTATGAATCCGTTAATTCAATCATTCAACGGATATTATCAAGCATCAGTACAAATATATATAGTTTTAATACATACATATATATAATATGTATATGTATATATATATATATACGTAATTATATATATATATATATATATATATATATATATATATATATATAATAATATATATATAAATCAAGTATATATATATATATATATATATATATATATATATATATATATCTAAATTAATATGTTTACTTTTATAATATATATATATATATATATATATATGTTGATGGGAATATAAGGTTGTTAGGTACCTAAGCTTAGGTGTGAAACACTCACATATTATTTTTTAATCCATAAAATTCATGGGGGCCATGTGATTTAATTAAAATTCAACAAATATTAAAAAATTAGTATGTGAGGGGTTCCACACCTAAGCTTAGGTGCCGGACAGCCTTATATTCACTTTTCCCATATATATATATATGTATATATATATATATATATATATATATATATATATATATATAATATATATATATGTATAAAAGATTTATATAAATCAAGTATATATATAATTATGTATATATGTATATATTTTGATGATATAATCGTTTATTATATATAGACTTTAGGTGCGCATGAAGCAAAGCGGGTGCAACGAAATTAATATCCAAGTGAAAGCCTTCGATGATTTTGAAAAACATCACAGGAAACCGTTCATGCATCTAAAGGCGTGGAACGTTGTCAAAGATAATCCCAAGTGGCAAGAACAACAGTATATTGGCAGCGGCGAGTCATCGAGCACGAATTTGAAAAGAAAGTCTTCCGACTCCAACAATACTCCAACACCACAGAGCGAAGACTTGGAATTCAACGTTCCTTTGCGGTGTCTGAATGAAGATCCTGCTGCATCTCGTCAAAAAAGAAGGTCAGCAGTGAAGTATCAAGTCGTAGTTCGGTACGTGATACCCTGTCAAGCTACACAGCCGAGAAGGCCACTCTATTGAAGGCACCGTTGGAGGTTCAAAAGAAAAAAGACACGGAGTATTTCAGGTTTCTTGAGGGCGAAAACCTGAACCGTGATATGAAGTTTGTTATGGATCCTCACGATCATATCACCGACCCGGCATTCAAAGAATTCATCATCAGCCGCAAACGCGAGTTATGCGTGAACACGGGTGGCCATGTACTTTGTAGGTTCCATTTTAATTATTTGTGATCGAACTTATTATGTTTATGTAATGTTTTATTATGTTTTATGTTTTAATATGCTTGATGTTTGTATGTTTTAATATAATAAGTGTTTTAATATATTTTAAATAAAATGAAAATTGTAGTGAGTGGTGCAGTGCCAACAAAATTTGGGTGAGTGGTGAGTGAGTGATGGATTTGAGGTGACATAAGGTGATTGGTTGGAAGTGAGTGGTGAGTGAGTGGTGGGTGGAGGGGATGCCATCACCCTAACCTTTTGCTAATTGCATGTGTTTATAGCGTGATGTAAGCCCCATCGACATGTGGAAAAACATGCCGAAAATACGAAACTAATTGTTTTTACAAGGGCTAATTACTTGGAAAGTCCTTCAACTTGTCACTGAAATCTTTTATGGGGCTCAAACAAAAAAAAGTTCTATTCGGGGGGAAAAAACGGCTAAAATCTCTTTAGTGAGGCCGCTAACCTACTAAAGCTGATGTGGACTCTAATTAGCAGGTTAAAACTTCCAGTTTGGATCCACGTGTATATTATATTATTATACAATTTATATAAAGTGAATTATTATCCCCAAGTCCCAACTACCACCACCGTCCCCCCAAAATCTCCTTGTAACTTGAGATCCAAAAACCAAGAAAACATCGATCTAAATGGTATATTTATACAAGCACGAATTTGTGGTCTTGAGGAATAAAGATCATGTACTTGGGATCTTGAGGAATAAAGATTCAATATATATTTAGATCATGTAAAACCAAAATATGCAGAGATATCTCACGGTGATAAAATTGATAAACCCCTCTAGACAAATCCACCAACATGGCAACATCCACCCTCTTTTCTTCTCACGGTGACCACTGGAAAAACAAGAAACCGGCACCATGTTGAATCTCCGGAAAACATGGTTGTTGCCACCACCACTCTTTGAGAATCTAGCTGCCGTTGAACAAACCCAGCCGCTGCCAGCAATCATCATCACCACCATATGTATAGACCCATTTGGTCTGATTGCTTAAAAAGATACACTCGCTACTTCTTGATATATGTTCCATTTCTTTGATCTATCTCGTTTGTTATGGCTAGTTCGATCAGAGTGTATGTATTGTTTCTGGTGGTTGTTAGTGTGACCGGAATATTGTGAGTTTGGAATAATTTTGATGTATCGACGTTTGATGCGATTTTTTGTTTCCGGAAAGTCAGAGAGGATCGATCTAAACATCGATCTAGAAACTCCATCGAATTTGTGGTCGCCGTCTTGGATCTTGAGCTTCTTATATACTGCTACGCCGCTGCCGCTACTACGATGTTGCTGCTATTAAAACACCCCCATTCAACTGAACCGACCACAAATTCAATTTTTTGTATTATAGATTGTATTATAGATTGATGAAGATGTGAGCTTTTGTTTTACAAATTGTATTATAGATTTTGTTTAGGTTTTTATGATGATTGATAGATTGTATTATAGATTGTATTAAGATTGTATTATAGATTGTATTATAGATTGTATTATAGATTGTATTATAGATTGTATTATAGATTGTATTTAGATTGTATTATAGATTGTATTATAGATTGTATTATAGATTGTTTTAGATTGTATTATAGATTGTATTATAGATTGTATTATAGATTGTATTATAGATTGTATTATAGATTGTTTTAGATTGTATTATAGATTGTATTATAGATTGTATTATAGATTGTATTATAGATTGTATTATAGATTGTATTATAGATTGTATTATAGATTGTATTATAGATTGTATTAGATTGTATTATAGATTGTATTATAGATTGTATTATAGATTGTTTAAGATTGTTTTAATTGTATTATAGATTGTATTAAGTTTTTTAGGATTTATTATAGATTTTGTATTCAATTTTTTGTGCGTTTTCTTTTGTTGTAGAAAAGAAATTGTATTATAGATTGTATTATAGATTGATGAAGATGTGAGCTTTTGTTTTACAAATTGTATTATAGATTTTGTTTAGGTTTTTATGATATTGAACTGATGATGATTTTTATGTGACATGGAATATCCATGTCATCAATATATAAGATAAAAAACAAAGAAAATGATTTGGAAAATATTTTTAACAGGCAACTTGTACGGAGCCCCATTAAAGAGATTTTAGCCGTTTTTCTTCCCCCGAATAGAACTTTTTTTTGTTTGAGCCCCAGAAAAGGTTTCAGTGACAAGTTAAGAGACTTTCCAAGTAATTAGCCCTTTTTACAATGTATAACCTGGGTAGTCAATTTCGTTGGGATCCAAGTGGGATCTCGGTTTTCGAACTTCATGTATACTTTCGGTCTAGATTTTGTTTAGAACTTCGGAAAACAAAATTTTCGGTAGTATTCGCCAAAATACCAACGATATATTGACTTTTCAATTTCGGTCATCCCAACAAAATTAAACAAACTTAATAAAAACAAAAGTTCACCTCAAAGCCCAAAAAGCTTTCTAATCATCGTTTATTAGACCTTTCTAATCCTCTTCTTTTAATAGCCCAAAAAGTTCACCTAAAAGCCCACATAAATTTAAACAAACTTAATTAAAACAAAAAAAAATGATCAATTTCATTGAGTTTTTTCACGGCATTACATTACGTATTCTTTTTACTTTCAGCATCTACTTTAATTTCTTTCTTTATTTTTTTTTCTTCATCTTTCTTTTGTGCACTTTATTTTTTTCTTATTTTTTTTCTTTCTGTATTAGTTTTTTCAACTTAGACTATATATTTATTTTTATTTTTCTTAGTTTTTTGTAGGTTTGGTTGTTTGGTAATGTATTGTGTAAGTTGTGACAATGTTAATATTCCACCAACAAATAGTATAATTAAAATATGTCACATAAAGTTTAATCTGATAAAGTCAACCTAAAAGTTTATAAAAAGAATATAGTTTTGATAATAAAGAATCTGAAATTAAATATTTATAAATTAACAAATTTTTTATTAGTTATTTATAAATTATTACTTATTACACATCATTTTACAAAAACACCTATTTACTTATAAAATACTAAGTATCAAGTGCATATTACGTCCTTAAACATACCCATGATTTTATTACACACACTATCATAATATATAGGTGTATTTACATAGATATATACAGTATTATTTATAATCATATATCTCGAAAAACTTAAAATGTTTAGTAAATCGATTGTATAAAAATCTATTATAATTTCTTTTGCAATTCTTTAATTAGTATAACTAAATAGTAAACAAATTTGAAGGATAGTGAGATAATTTAATTAGATGCGCAAAATATGTTGTATATATCTAGAGTTCTAGACTAAGGTTGATTACAATAAGTAATTAATCAGCCCGGTCCTCGTGCGATGCGACAGTATGATGGTGGTGATGGATGACGATGGTGGCGGCGACGTCAAATGTTGTTGGTAATTTTTTATTTTTTTTTGTAAAGTTAATTTCGATTCAGACGTGCTGGAAGCAATTTTAACCAGCGATTTGCTGGACCTCCAACCCCCTCCTCATGGAAAATACCTTGAGATGAGAAACCCAAGACTTGAACCCGAGACCTTGAGAAAAACTCACCTCCGGGGCCCACATAGTGGATTTAGAAGATACCCCTGGCCAACCCACATAAGTGGAGTTGGTTAAATGTTGTTGGTAATTGATGTAAATGTGTTTGATTTAAAGAGTGTAGTAGAGATATTATTATATAATATAAGAGACTAATTGTGTAATTTAATGTTAAGGGTTGGTGGTTATTTAATTCATTAAGGGTAGTATGTTCAATTCGTGTATCCCACTTTTTTTAACTTTCGATATAGGGTTATAACTTTTATATGAGTGTGATTGACATGAATAGTCCTTGTGGTTTGTCCAAAAAGTCTGGTTTCGTAAATTACAAAAAGGCATGTAGAAACCCTTTAACTGGTAATTGAAAGATATTGAGATTATAGAGATACAACTTTAAAGGTAGAAATGACCATAATACCCTCACGTGAAATGCACGTGAGGGACTTAACAGATCCCATTTGACGTTCGTTATCGTAAAGGATCAAACCTAAACATTATCCGCTTAAAAAGGACTGTCACTGACATTTTGCAAGTTAAAAGATGAAACCGGACTTTTTGGACAAACCACAAGGACCATTCGTGCTAATACTAATGATATCTTCAACTCGATTGTCTCTATTTCTTTTCTTTGAATCAAATCGCGACAGGAAGCGAAACTATGCATGTAGTGATTGGATCGTGAATCCTTTGGAAGTTATCTAAGCTGCTATTCTTCTTTCTAGTTACGTGACCCAAGCATGGAAATAGTGACATGTGAAGGTTATGGGACGCGCACTACAAGAAAAATTGGATTTAGCCACGAAACTTTTGGCCGCGATTTTTTTTCCGTGGCCAAAGGTCACTAAACGACAAAAAAATTAATAACTTTGACTAAAAAAGTGAATTTTTTATCGCTAAAGTCGTCCCTAAATATTTTTCTAATTTATTTTCGAACTAAAAAAATAAGCGAAATTGAAAAATATTTGGCCACTGCAACGGAGTTACAACAATAGATGCTGACGGAATACAGTATTATGGTGTGTTGGAAGAGATTTTGGAGCTATGTTATATAGGAGGCCGCAAGGTTGTTTTGTTTCTATGTAAATGGTATAAAACTGATAAACATGGTTGTCTTACTAAGGATAACATAACCAGTATTTGTACTCGATATGAATGGTATAAAGAAGACCCATACCTTCTTGCAACACAGGCAAATCAAGTCTTTTACCTTGATGACCCTATCAAAAGAAGAGGTGAATCAGGCAAATATTGGAACGTCGTCCAAGAAGTTCATCATCGGGAGATATGGGACCGTGATATCAAGGTGGGAGATGATGATGAAGTGGATCTTTTACATGGAAGCAATTCATCTGACATTTTGTTGTCTGCTAGCTTGGATGATTTGACACCTACTTGGTTGAGTAAGGGTGAACCAATGGAACTTGAAGGTACTTCTGCTGTGGAAGGCAAGGATGCAGACACTGACACATAGGCCGACACAGATGAAGACACTGACACCGAGGTCGATGCATATGCCGACACAGATGATGACACTGACAATGAACATGAATCACGCGTTGATATTTCTGATGAATTTGATTGATCATTATCTGTATATTGTAATAACAGTTTATTTTAATTCATAATATAGTTTTTGTTGTCTTTCAATTATGTAGTAAATGTGAACTTGAATTTGTAGTATTATTTGTACACAAACATTAATGCATGTTTAGTTGTTATGCTTGTATACTTGTATATTTGTTTACAGATGTCAACAGCGTGTTACCTAGCTATTAGGGGGAAGATTGTGGAGGCGATCCCCCAGACGGTGGTGATCAAAAGCAGCCAGCGTTCGGATGTGCGGCGAGCGGTATGATAATCTTTTGAATTTATTTTCATATCTCGAATTAAATTACTTGTATTTTTAATCTATTTTTTTTTTTTTTTTTTTTTTTTTTTTTTTTTTTTTTTTTTTTTTTTTTTTTTTTTTTTTTTTTTTTTTTTTTTTTTTTTTTTTTTTTTTTTTTTTTTTTTTTTTTTTTTTTTTTTTTTTTTTTTTTTTTTTTTTTTTTTTTTTTTTTTTTTTTTTTTTTTTTTTTTTTTTTTTTTTTTTTTTTTTTTTTTTTTTTTTTTTTTTTTTTTTTTTTTTTTTTTTTTTTTTTTTTTTTTTTTTTTTTTTTTTTTTTTTTTTTTTTTTTTTTTTTTTTTTTTTTTTTTTTTTTTTTTTTTTTTTTTTTTTTTTTTTTTTTTTTTTTTTTTTTTTTTTTTTTTTTTTTTTTTTTTTTTTTTTTTTTTTTTTTTTTTTTTTTTTTTTTTTTTTTTTTTTTTTTTTTTTTTTTTTTTTTTTTTTTTTTTTTTTTTTTTTTTTTTTTTTTTTTTTTTTTTTTTTTTTTTTTTTTTTTTTTTTTTTTTTTTTTTTTTTTTTTTTTTTTTTTTTTTTTTTTTTTTTTTTTTTTTTTTTTTTTTTTTTTTTTTTTTTTTTTTTTTTTTTTTTTTTTTTTTTTTTTTTTTTTTTTTTTTTTTTTTTTTTTTTTTTTTTTTTTTTTTTTTTTTTTTTTTTTTTTTTTTTTTTTTTTTTTTTTTTTTTTTTTTTTTTTTTTTTTTTTTTTTTTTTTTTTTTTTTTTTTTTTTTTTTTTTTTTTTTTTTTTTTTTTTTTTTTTTTTTTTTTTTTTTTTTTTTTTTTTTTTTTTTTTTTTTTTTTTTTTTTTTTTTTTTTTTTTTTTTTTTTTTTTTTTTTTTTTTTTTTTTTTTTTTTTTTTTTTTTTTTTTTTTTTTTTTTTTTTTTTTTTTTTTTTTTTTTTTTTTTTTTTTTTTTTTTTTTTTTTTTTTTTTTTTTTTTTTTTTTTTTTTTTTTTTTTTTTTTTTTTTTTTTTTTTTTTTTTTTTTTTTTTTTTTTTTTTTTTTTTTTTTTTTTTTTTTTTTTTTTTTTTTTTTTTTTTTTTTTTTTTTTTTTTTTTTTTTTTTTTTTTTTTTTTTTTTTTTTTTTTTTTTTTTTTTTTTTTTTTTTTTTTTTTTTTTTTTTTTTTTTTTTTTTTTTTTTTTTTTTTTTTTTTTTTTTTTTTTTTTTTTTTTTTTTTTTTTTTTTTTTTTTTTTTTTTTTTTTTTTTTTTTTTTTTTTTTTTTTTTTTTTTTTTTTTTTTTTTTTTTTTTTTTTTTTTTTTTTTTTTTTTTTTTTTTTTTTTTTTTTTTTTTTTTTTTTTTTTTTTTTTTTTTTTTTTTTTTTTTTTTTTTTTTTTTTTTTTTTTTTTTTTTTTTTTTTTTTTTTTTTTTTTTTTTTTTTTTTTTTTTTTTTTTTTTTTTTTTTTTTTTTTTTTTTTTTTTTTTTTTTTTTTTTTTTTTTTTTTTTTTTTTTTTTTTTTTTTTTTTTTTTTTTTTTTTTTTTTTTTTTTTTTTTTTTTTTTTTTTTTTTTTTTTTTTTTTTTTTTTTTTTTTTTTTTTTTTTTTTTTTTTTTTTTTGATGATGTGCGCCGGATGTTGCAGGAGTATACCACCCCCTCTTTCGCAAGCTTAAAGCCGACCCCCGTAGTACGTCAAGTGATGAAGACATTGAGCAGGAGGTATTGGGGGATCGTCGTGGTTGGACGCGGGGGGTAGGGCAAAAGCTACCTAAGTCTGTCTTAGCACATGCTTCATCTTCCTCTGCTAAGAAGCGAAAGTATAGTGATGATGATGTGCGCCGGATGTTGCAGGAGTATACCACCCCCTCTTTCGCAAGCTTAAAGCCGACCCCCGTAGTACGTCAAGTGATGAAGACATTGTGCAGGAGGTATTGGGGGATCGTCGTGGTTGGACGCGGGGGTAGGGCAAAAGCTACCTAAGTCTGTCTTAGCACATGCTTCATCTTCCTCTGCTAAGAAGCGAAAGTATAGTGATGATGATGTGCGCCGGATGTTGCAGGAGTATACCACCCCCTCTTTCGCAAGCTTAAAGCCGACCCCCGTAGTACGTCAAGTGATGAAGACATTGTGCAGGAGGTATTGGGGGATCGTCGTGGTTGGACGCGGGGGTAGGGCAAAAGCTACCTAAGTCTGTCTTAGCACATGCTTCATCTTCCTCTGCTAAGAAGCGAAAGTATAGTGATGATGATGTGCGCCGGATGTTGCAGGAGTATACCACCCCCTCTTTCGCAAGCTTAAAGCCGACCCCCGTAGTACGTCAAGTGATGAAGACATTGTGCAGGAGGTATTGGGGGATCGTCGTGGTTGGACGCGGGGGTAGGGCAAAAGCTACCTAAGTCTGTCTTAGCACATGCTTCATCTTCCTCTGCTAAGAAGCGAAAGTATACTGATGATGATGTGCGCCGGATGTTGCAGGAGTATACCACCCCCTCTTTCGCAAGCTTAAAGCCGACCCCCGTAGTACGTCAAGTGATGAAGACATTGAGCAGGAGGTATTGGGGGATCGTCGTGGTTGGACGCGGGGGTAGGGCAAAAGCTACCTAAGTCTGTCTTAGCACATGCTTCATCTTCCTCTGCTAAGAAGCGAAAGTATAGTGATGATGATGTGCGCCGGATGTTGCAGGAGTATACCACCCCCTCTTTCGCAAGCTTAAAGCCGACCCCCGTAGTACGTCAAGTGATGAAGACATTGTGCAGGAGGTATTGGGGGATCGTCGTGGTTGGACGCGGGGGTAGGGCAAAAGCTACCTAAGTCTGTCTTAGCACATGCTTCATCTTCCTCTGCTAAGAAGCGAAAGTATACTGATGATGATGTGCGCCGGATGTTGCAGGAGTATACCGCCCCGCTCTTTCGCAAGCTTATTATGTCCCCCCCCCGCGCTCTTTCGCAAGCTTAAAGCCGACCCCCGTAATACGTCAAGTGATGAAGACATTGTGCAGGAGGTATTGGGGGATCGTCGTGGTTGGACGCGGGGGGTAGGGCAAAAGCTACCTAAGTCTGTCTTAGCACATGCTTCATCTTCCTCTGCTAAGAAGCGAAAGTATACTGATGATGATGTGCGCCGGATGTTGCAGGAGTATACCACCCCCTCTTTCGCAAGCTTAAAGCCGACCCCCGTAGTACGTCAAGTGATGAAGACATTGTGCAGGAGGTATTGGGGGATCGACGTGGTTGGACGCGGAGGGTAGGGCAAAAGCTACCTAAGTCTGTCTTAGCACATGCTTCATCTTCCTCTGCTAAGAAGCGAAAGTATAGTGATGATGATGTGCGCCGGATGTTGCAGGAGTATACCACCCCCTCTTTCGCAAGCTTAAAGCCGACCCCCGTAGTACGTCAAGTGATGAAGACATTGTGCAGGAGGTATTGGGGGATCGACGTGGTTGGACGCGGGGGTAGGGCAAAAGCTACCTAAGTCTGTCTTAGCACATGCTTCATCTTCCTCTGCTAAGAAGCGAAAGTATACTGATGATGATGTGCGCCGGATGTTGCAGGAGTATACCACCCCCTCTTTCGCAAGCTTAAAGCCGACCCCCGTAGTACGTCAAGTGATGAAGACATTGAGCAGGAGGTATTGGGGGATCGTCGTGGTTGGACGCGGGGGGTAGGGCAAAAGCTACCTAAGTCTGTCTTAGCACATGCTTCATCTTCCTCTGCTAAGAAGCGAAAGTATAGTGATGATGATGTGCGCCGGATGTTGCAGGAGTATACCACCCCCTCTTTCGCAAGCTTAAAGCCGACCCCCGTAGTACGTCAAGTGATGAAGACATTGTGCAGGAGGTATTGGGGGATCGTCGTGGTTGGACGCGGGGGTAGGGCAAAAGCTACCTAAGTCTGTCTTAGCACATGCTTCATCTTCCTCTGCTAAGAAGCGAAAGTATAGTGATGATGATGTGCGCCGGATGTTGCAGGAGTATACCACCCCCTCTTTCGCAAGCTTAAAGCCGACCCCCGTAGTACGTCAAGTGATGAAGACATTGTGCAGGAGGTATTGGGGGATCGTCGTGGTTGGACGCGGGGGTAGGGCAAAAGCTACCTAAGTCTGTCTTAGCACATGCTTCATCTTCCTCTGCTAAGAAGCGAAAGTATACTGATGATGATGTGCGCCGGATGTTGCAGGAGTATACCACCCCCTCTTTCGCAAGCTTAAAGCCGACCCCCGTAGTACGTCAAGTGATGAAGACATTGAGCAGGAGGTATTGGGGGATCGTCGTGGTTGGACGCGGGGGTAGGGCAAAAGCTACCTAAGTCTGTCTTAGCACATGCTTCATCTTCCTCTGCTAAGAAGCGAAAGTATAGTGATGATGATGTGCGCCGGATGTTGCAGGAGTATACCACCCCCTCTTTCGCAAGCTTAAATGTCCCCCCCCCCCTCTCTTTCAAGCTTAAATCCGTCACACCCCCAAAATATATTTATTTGCGGAAAACAGGGGTGAACAATAATGGACATTGCAAACACATATTATAATGAACGCCCTCTACAATGAGACGTTTTGATAAACTTTTATACATAATACAGTTGTATCCATAAAATAGTTGTATCCATAAAATAGTTGTATCCATAAAATAGTTGTATCCATAAAATAGTTGTATCCATAAAATAGTTGTATCCATAAAATAGTTGTATCCATAAAATAGTTGTATCCATAAAATAGTTGTATCCATAAAATAGTTGTATCCATAAAATAGTTGTATCCATAAAATAGTTGTATCCATAAAATAGTTGTATCCATAAAATAGTTGTATCCATAAAATAGTTGTATCCATAAAATAGTTGTATCCATAAAATAGTTGTATCCATAAAATAGTTGTATCCATAAAATAGTTGTATCCATAAAATAGTTGTATCCATAAAATAGTTGTATCCATAAAATAGTTGTATCCATAAAATAGTTGTATCCATAAAATAGTTGTATCCATAAAATAGTTGTATCCATAAAATAGTTGTATCCATAAAATAGTTGTATCCATAAAATAGTTGTATCCATAAAATAGTTGTATCCATAAAATAGTTGTATCCATAAAATAGTTGTATCCATAAAATAGTTGTATCCATAAAATAGTTGTATCCATAAAATAGTTGTATCCATAAAATAGTTGTATCCATAAAATAGTTGTATCCATAAAATAGTTGTATCCATAAAATAGTTGTATCCATAAAATAGTTGTATCCATAAAATAGTTGTATCCATAAAATAGTTGTATCCATAAAATAGTTGTATCCATAAAATAGTTGTATCCATAAAATAGTTGTATCCATAAAATAGTTGTATCCATAAAATAGTTGTATCCATAAAATAGTTGTATCCATAAAATAGTTGTATCCATAAAATAGTTGTATCCATAAAATAGTTGTATCCATAAAATAGTTGTATCCATAAAATAGTTGTATCCATAAAATAGTTGTATCCATAAAATAGTTGTATCCATAAAATAGTTGTATCCATAAAATAGTTGTATCCATAAAATAGTTGTATCCATAAAATAGTTGTATCCATAAAATAGTTGTATCCATAAAATAGTTGTATCCATAAAATAGTTGTATCCATAAAATAGTTGTATCCATAAAATAGTTGTATCCATAAAATAGTTGTATCCATAAAATAGTTGTATCCATAAAATAGTTGTATCCATAAAATAGTTGTATCCATAAAATAGTTGTATCCATAAAATAGTTGTATCCATAAAATAGTTGTATCCATAAAATAGTTGTATCCATAAAATAGTTGTATCCATAAAATAGTTGTATCCATAAAATAGTTGTATCCATAAAATAGTTGTATCCATAAAATAGTTGTATCCATAAAATAGTTGTATCCATAAAATAGTTGTATCCATAAAATAGTTGTATCCATAAAATAGTTGTATCCATAAAATAGTTGTATCCATAAAATAGTTGTATCCATAAAATAGTTGTATCCATAAAATAGTTGTATCCATAAAATAGTTGTATCCATAAAATAGTTGTATCCATAAAATAGTTGTATCCATAAAATAGTTGTATCCATAAAATAGTTGTATCCATAAAATAGTTGTATCCATAAAATAGTTGTATCCATAAAATAGTTGTATCCATAAAATAGTTGTATCCATAAAATAGTTGTATCCATAAAATAGTTGTATCCATAAAATAGTTGTATCCATAAAATAGTTGTATCCATAAAATAGTTGTATCCATAAAATAGTTGTATCCATAAAATAG